>CAIIXF020000004.1:15733512-16333512 GCA_903813345.2 Owenia fusiformis
TTGAAGTCTGTACTACAGCATTCCTGTGAGACCTTGCCATGTAAATATTCATTGTACATATTTCATATCAGTTTGTTTCGGATTACTTAATATTTTTCTTACGAATGAATTCTTACTTCATGAGAAATAAACATTTTATTAAATATAACGAATAAAATCAGTAACAAACGCAAAGAAGGAGGTCAAAATATATACAGGGTGGTCCAAAAAAATGAGACACTAGTATTTCGAAAATAGATATTGACTTTCTTGATGAAAACATGTCATATTATATACCAGTGGATAGGGAATTTACTCATCTTTATTTGGTATATCATAGTTGAAATTTATTATAATGTCTGTCAACCAGCGTCCATAATATAAATGACGTCATTTTCGTTTCAAAACGGGTTTTCCAAAACTAGCAAAAACCAAGTTTTATTGTCAACTTTATTTACATAAACAGACTCTCAATATGTCCACCATTTTGATCAATTGCAGCCCTCCATTTTGGCCTAAATTGGTCAATAGCATCATTGATATGCTGTTGAGACAATGAATTTCACTTCTCAATAATTCTGTCCTTAAGGAGCTGAATAGATCTTAACGATTTATGGTATACCAATTCTGTCAGTCCTCCCCATACGTGTTAGTCGCAGACGTTGGGTAATCGGGTGATCTGGGCGAGGCAGTGATTAAGGGGGGGGGGGGGTGAATCTAGGCACATTTTCTTTTAAACATTTGACACTCTTGTGAGATCTATTGCTTGGAGCCCCATCTTGTTAGAAAATGCAATGATTCGAAAATGAGTTCATATCAGGATGGTCCAAAACAACATAATTGGATCATCCGATGTCAACATCTGCGACTACCGCATATTTGGAGAACTAACATCATGAACCCCTTACATCTACTCAGTCGGACAGTCCCTTAAGGTCAGAATTATTAAGAAGTCGAATTTACTGTCTCAACAGCATGTCAATGATGCACGCATTTGACCAATGTAGGCCAAAATTGAGGGCTATATCTGATCAAAATGGTGGACATATTGAGAGTCTGTTTATGTAAATCAAGTTGACAAAAAACTTGGTTTTTGCAAGTTTCGGAAAACCTGTTTTGAAACGAAAATGACGTCATTTATATTATGGACGCTGGTTGATAGACATTATAATAATTTCAACTTATGATATACCAAATTAAAGATGAGTAAATTCCCTATCCACTGGTATATAATATGACATGTTTTCATCAAGAAAATCAATATTTTTTTTCGAAATATGGGTGTCCCATTTTTTTGGACCACCCTGTAGAAAGGTTATTTTCGCGGGAATTTAAAGAACTGGATGAGGTAAGGCACAGGAGGTACGGATTGCACTGGACGAAAGGCTCGGAGATTGTGAGACTGCATCAAATCCGAACAATCAAAACGCAGCATTTCTTTTGTGATACTTGGAATTCCAGAAATCGTCGTTACCCTCGATTTGCCCATTTTCTCGCAATTCGGTCACTACAAATGTAGAGTCATCGGAAAGATCTCTTGCCGAGCCAAATCATGGTCTCTCGTTTGAGCTAGCATTGTTTAATTGTCATACATTTTGCATTTTGTAATAGCTATTGAACTTCTAACTGTAGTCATAAGATGTGTCAAACAAAATTACATCCAACGGCGATGACAGATCGTTGTGCCACGACTATGTTTTCTATGAAACGAGTTCCATTCACTCTCTATGGAAAAAGTAAAAAGGGCCATTATATTTAGCCGGCAAGTCACAACAGAGATGGCATTTCATCCAAAATTAATGAGACGTGAACATAACGTCCCGTCATTTTGAGTCGTTTTTCTCAAACTACTTCTCTGTTTTGTTGTTAAGCCATCAGGATAATAACTATCATTGGTATACTCGTTTTCAATAGTATGACAGTTATTCAAATTAACATGGCAGATTTTTCCTCTCTTAGCAGGATCTTCCACTCTACTATACCTTGCATTTGGTGTTTATGAGCAACCCATTTGGCTTATTAGTAATGATTATGTATTTGTTTTTATTTGTCTGTTCCTTATTAATGGTTTACCAGTTGAATGTTAGATGTTACTAAGGCACTTTCCAAAATATACTAAACAATACAATTTGACAAACAAAGTATCTTATGCATTTCTAGGTGTTAGGTATAGTAGAGTGTCTTCGTCTGACATGAATATCAACTCATGGGCGAATGCCCATGACCAATTCAAACGGTTCATTTCATAGTTCTCGCACTGGCCAAACTTATATAACGCACGTTTGACCTGTTCATGTATGTAAGTTTATACATGAACAGACCATGTAGTCAAGCGTGACGATGTTAAAAACAGTGAAGACTGTAAACTTGTAGTTTTTAAATGTTCATTGTGTCCGTTCAACTTTTGCATGGCAAAGTGGTTCAGTTGTGCATGATTCGAACCATTATGAATACTGGCTATTTCTAAAAAATTATTGAATCAACTTTGATTAAAAAGATTAAACATTTTTTACATGCTATACATTCGACCTTTAGTATAGAATCTATGTGTAAAAGCCACGTTTTTCCTAAAATGAGCCACGCCTTGCAAACAACTATGATAATCATATCTAAACACAGTGACACTATATACGAGGGGTGATCCAAAAGTCTTGGACGCCCTACTCTAATTTTGTTGGTTTTTGATAAAGTTACTTTAAACTTTCCAATAATAAAGACCAACGATCTAACTACTTTGTGTATTAATTTCATGGAGAAATGATATATTTTATGTAGTTTTCTTGATAGTTTTTAATATAGGGACCCTGCCACCCGGAACGGTATTCGCACATGGCAACTTTTAGCCTTAAATGTTGCCACCATTTCACTTGTTTCGCAAGTCTTGACCACAATCTTTGTTTGAATTTTGAATGTTAAACCATGTTAGTTTACTTCCTTTGTTACTAGGCAATCAATTAATTGTGTTTTAATTATAATGTCACAAATGACAATGGCCGTATATGTCAAATTCTAAGAAAATGACATCAGACAAGCAACCCTCATTCTGGTATCATTTTTGCTGCAAGATGCCTGCTGAAATGCAGAACATGAAAGAAATCAAAGTGAAACAAAGAATACTACAAGATATTCTCCCTATTATTATCCTTGAGCAGCTACCATATGCATGATACAGTCTAGATATGGCTCCATGTGATTTTCTTCCTTTTCTCCAAGTTGAAAGGAGGGTTGAAAGAAAATGTTTTTTACTCATTGGATGAGGTTAAGAGTGGCACTCTAGCAGCATTTGTATCACTTAAGCAATGGCAGTTTCATAAATGTCTTCCATTCATTGGTAGAGCGGTATGAAAAATGTGTTCAAATTCGTGGAAAATATGTTGAAAAGTAGGCCTTAATATGTGAAGATGATGATGGCAGATGACACTCAGGTTGAAAATTGGAGATTCTCTCATATCATGACTGGTGTTAGGTTGTGCACCTGCACCTAAAGTATTTGCCATATTATAACAGTTGTGACGTGATTTGCTATATCTAAATACCGTTCCGGGTAGCAGGGACCCGGTATGAAAAAATATTTAGAAAAGTAGCTAAAATATAATATTTTCTGTTGAAACTTATACACAAAGTTGTTAAGATGTTTATCTTAATTATCTGAAAGTTTCATGTAATCATATTAAAAAATAGCAAAGTTAGAGCGGGGCGTCCAATACTTTTGGACCACCCCTCGTGTTACAGGTATCTATATATTGTAAAACTAAAAACAGTTTATGGATGCTGAGTAGGCCTATATATTTTAATAATATTTAACGGTAAAAGTATAAAGCGTCCATTCACATTCAAAGGTTTGATTCAGTAGAACTACTTCCTGGTTTAAGAGGCAACGAAGTAATGGATGAGCTGTGCCGCAACAGTGTCTGTTTCTAAGGTAGTGTATCGGCATTTTACTGAATAATGTATGCTTTATATGCAGAGAACCGTTTATAGTTTTCTATTGTTTTAGTGCTTCCCTGTATTTATAGTGCGTTGCAGAAAAATCTTTAAACTTAGAGTCGATCAAAACATTTAGGCGTAGATCATGTGAAATTATTTATCAGTGGAACTTGTATAGCAGATCGATTTAATATAGCTTCTTCCTAAAAAATGGTGAGAGCTTTTGGAGAAATAATGGTCAGGTTACTGCTTACCACTGTTCTTCCAGGTGTGCCACTGCAACAAGGGTGAAACAAATAGCCGAATACAGGGGACCAAGTTGAGGTAATAGCCTATTCGAATGGTAAAAATATGTATTTGGGTATTCTAATCTAGTGACCAGTACACCATTAACAGTAAACGTATACTAGGAAACAGGGACGTAGAAAGATATGAAAATAAAATTATTTGTTTATTTTGTAATGAATCCATACATACGCATAAAAAGTCATAATGAACTTTTCTACCCAATGATTTTGTTCACATTCTATAAAGGCATACTTTTGAATACGTGACACAAGTCATCTTTGGTTGTATCTAGAGAGTTTATCTCTTGGTAATGCAGTATTAGTATAGACATAAAATAACGTTTGAGAAACAATTAAACTATTATTTCACTTCAAATAGATACATCAATACCTGAGAAGACTGCAACAGTTTAAACTTAGACCTGCCAGGACTACAGTTGATTTTTACGATTTTGTATAAGGTAATATAGGTATATTATTTCCATTCTGACACAAAGTGTATTATTACTGTTTTGTAGATTTTTATCATAGGGTAGGACTGAGGGGGTAGGGTAGGCGACTTAAATCACTTTATTCTGTAAGTTCCTATTTTGTGGATAATATCCCCAATATTATTTAAAGAAATAAATACTTTAATTAAAGAAATTTTAAAAGAAATTTAAAGAAATAAATACTTTAATTAAAAATCTAAAAACCACTAGAATCTTAAAATATAGCAATAATTGTAAAAATTGCAAACAATCTTACTATTTAGAGACAATGATTTAAAACACATGACGCGCGATATGACCAATCCAAAACGTGAAACTAATGATTTGGGCATAGACGCTCAAATGTATCACCTTTAACGGAAAATGTGTGGATATTAATATTATATTCCAACTTCCAAGTGTGTTCTGAGACCGAGTCCTGAATTAATAAATCATCTGTCCATCTCAAACAATCCTTTAGATTATCTTTGCCAGAAATTATGTTAGACTAGTTCATCTGCAATGATTAAATTGGATCTTCCAGGTTTCTATTCTTCTTATTCTCTTATTTGATGTCTGTAAATCAGAATTTTCCGTCTTTTTAATTTATTAATAGTAGAATTTTCAGTTTTGTTTTGAAATATTACAGTGGGAAATGAGTGATATGGTAGAAATGTCAAAGGTCCCGATGAAAGTCAGATATGAAGCCGCCATGGTCCTCAGCGGAGTTGGCGATGCATTGGGCTACAGAAATGGATCCTGGGAATTCTGCATTTTTGGAAAAACCATACACGAAGAATTGAAAAGTTTAGGAGGAGTTGAAAATATTGAGATAAAGTGTATGTACTTGATCATCGACGATTTTTGTCGATTGACTTGATCTAGCAATCATATCACCTAATCAGTTGTTTAACATTTTGAAAATGCACTTTTTGTTTTCCATCTACATTGTATTTCTTACACTTTTCGATAGACCTTTCCAATAAACCCTGCCACCTTTTGGTACATCAAAGAAACTATATTGACTAAATTGATGATGTCATTGGTTGAAGTAGCAATCTGTCGAAGCAAAAACAGAATTAACTTATTGCTAATCCTGAAAAAGTACAATCTATGACATCATCAATCGGTAACCGGACAACTCATCCCCTAGACAACTCATCCCTGGACAACTCATCCCCTAGACAACTCATCCTTGGACAACTCATCCCCTAGACAACTCATCCCCTGGACAACTCATCCCCTGGACAACTCATCCCCTGGACAACTCATCCCCTAGACAACTCATCCTTGGACAACTCATCCCCTTGACAACTCATCCCCTGAACAACTCATCCACTGGACAACTCATCCCCTAGACAACTCATCCTTGGACAACTCATCCCCTAGACAGCTCATCCCCTGGACAACTCATCCCCTAGACAACTCATCCTTGGACAACTCATCCCCTAGTCAACTCATCCCCTGGACAACTCATCCCCTAGACAACCCATTCCCAATCTAGACAATATATCATAGCTTATTTCAAATACGTACAGTATACCAAAAGGTGCCAGGTTTATTGAAAAAAATTAGTATTCCTTTTTATTTCAGTACCCGATTGGAAGGTCAGTGACGATACAGTTTAGTTTAAGTTTAATATAGTTTATTTTTGTGTCACAAGCATGTTAAAATACATTTAAAACATTTTAAAAACATTTGCTTCCAGCCGATGCCGGCTTATGAGACACCATATGGTACATGTATACAAAATATTCATTTTTCAACAAAATATTCAATTTTCAATGTAAACTTACTAAATGCAAAATAAACAGTCATAGAGACCATGTATACAAAGTTCATTGTTCCTTTACTTATACTGAAAGGAGACATCTTCCCCAAGGTTGATGTTCCTGTAGATAAGTGGAAAAAGAAACCATGATCAATTGGTGATGTGAGGGCCCTCTGGTTGGTCCAATACCCCCAAAGGGGTCCCCCCAATGTAGTAGATTTACAGAGTTGCTATTATGTTATACATTATTATGGAAATATTTATGCATCATTTATACATTATGACAGTATCACAATTCTAAATAGTGAGTAAAAGGTGCTGTAAAGTGGCAAAATCGATTTTATATGGCCTCCATCCAGTCATACTATATAAATATATAACTGACCATTGACAGATAACATTTCTGTGCTTATAACAAAATAGAATATGAGACAATTCATTAGTTTGCTATTCTTGAGTAATTACAAATATAGGTTCTGTTAAAGTCTTTCTAGATCAAAGTTCCTTTTACTGAACATCTTAAACAGTGTACTTGCAAAGGTTCTCTGTATACAGGGTGTGTGCATAAGTCTAGAGAACAGCATAATATGATCATTTGTACCAGTATCAATGTTAGGGGCCAGTGTATTAACAGAAGCTAGAAAATTATTTCTCAAATCATTGTAGTGAGAGCACCTGAGAGTGAAGTGTATCTCATCCTCAATCTCATTAGTGTCACATAAAGCACATTTTCGTTCCTCTAGGGGTGTATTGGTATAACGGCCTGTTTCAATGTTCAGTTTTAATGCTCCAGTTCTTAGTTTTGCAAGGATACTTCTATGATGGCGAGGCATAAACATTTCAATGTACGCTTCGGTTGATGCACCATATTTAAATTGACGATATGTTCTAAGTTTGTTGCCATTTGTTTCATTATTTTTATCGTTCCAGATATTTCGAAGAAAAGGATCAATAGTTTGGAGGTGATATTTAATAGCTTTAATACATGGTTTTATCTCAATGTACTGATTGTTCAGAAGTATACCACAAGATTCAATGAAATGTTTTGTGCGGAAATTCCAGCTTGATTTTCTTCGTAGTGACCATATATGTATCCGGTTATTTAGTCTGGTATTTTCCATATTGTGGAGTCGCAAATATAGTCGGGCACACTCCAACTTTTGCTTGTGGATAGGAGGGCTCCATCCCATGTCACCTCTCGCTCCTTCATTGCTTGTCTTTTGGCCTACTCCTAGGAATATTTTTGTTGCTTTATTTTGTACATTATTGATACAGCGATGCTCATTTAGACCAATGATTGAGGTACCATAATTTATGATTGGCTGAACTATTGTATCATATAGCTTTGTATAAACTGCATAGTCCATTCCGCCTGCAGCTTTGAATTTACATGTTAACACTGCCAGGGCACGACTAGCTGACTTTGCTATTTACAGTCATGCACATTGCAACTGCTGAAGGTATGCAAACGTGTGAATAGATTTACGAGCCTAAGATCATTTTGACATATATTCGCCAATATTTTTTATATATATATTTATTTTCACATGTTATTTACAGATTATCATTGTTTGTTTACTGAATACATATTATATTGGCAATGGCCATGGTATCATGGTATCCTACGTGACAGAAAGCATCTTACTATAAAGCACGGTCGTCCTTCTGTCCCTCACTCTGCATGTCCGGATATCTCCTTGATCGTTCAACCTTGGGTCATCACTTAGGGGCTTGTTAGAGCCCTCATGTGCGTCAGATCACATCTTTTAAGAAAAGGAAGGTCATTATTGAAACATAAAAAAGTTTGTGCTTTAATACGATAGATCATCCCCATGATCCACATACATATCATTGAAAAAATTATTTTTATACTTTAATACGTTGGGTCATTCCCATAATCTACATACATATTCAACAAGTAAAAAATCAGGGTAAAAAACAATGGAAGCAATACATCGACTAGTTGTTGAGAAATTTGACTAAGTCTTGAAAATACTAGGAAATCAGAAAATCTTATTTCGACCTGATGAAAAATTAGTACATTTCAGTCTATTGCTTTCTTAATATATGTTAGTTCCAGGGAGTACTTCATCTGATTATTGATGATTGGTTAACATGAAGTCAAATTTGTGGGTCAAGGTCATTCCAAGGCCCAATATTGATATCTAGGTATTTGGCGTTTTAAGGCCATTTTGGCGCTGCTGTAATCATTGGTAATGGTGACCCACTCGAACGGATAGATAATACCGGCAAAGCACAAAATATGGAATTAAACACAAACACCTGGAGCTATAGAACATGTTGAACTCGTTGTAGGTCCACAAATATAGATCATTATAAGCAAGGTAAGATTTGAAGAACAACCTGAGTATATGTACAAGGCCAAATCCCACATAGTGCACAAGTGGCGTGGGTTGACCACCAAAAATCTTTCAAACATGCTTTGATACTATACTCTATTTAAGAATTTCTGTAAAGTTATATCGTTTTAACACGTTTTCGTTTTAGCTTTGATTCAACATGGAACAAGAGATGATGTAGGCTTATTGTATGTTGATCTTGGAACTAAATACAAAGAATGTATGCGTGATATGAAGGGCAGAGCACCTGGTAATACTTATTCTAAAGAGGCAAGATTTTTTAAACAAACTTATGGTTGACGTTTGTTTGAAACCTTATTTAACATGGTACCTCACTGCTAGCCAAAGCTTCCTCATCGTTTAAAGTAAAGATGTACTGTTTAAATACGTAATATCAGTTTATACGTTGTCCCCTTCTTCTGTAGGTCTTACATGTAAAGTAGGGCTAAGTAGTCTACGCCCTCTTGAAAAGGGTGGTTTAAATATACCCTTCAACCCTAGGTAAGGGCTATTTCTGTTCTAAAACACTACAAAAATAACACGTTTTACTCTTAAATTATATTTCATTTACAATATACAATGCGTCCCATAAAAACGCAACAAAGACATAAGATGCCACTTTTTCCATACGTTTCGTTAACTAAACCAACAAGGATAGTGATGAACACTTGAAGTTAATTCTTTTTCATTTTTTCTTTTTTTCTTAGTAAATCTAAAACAGAAACTTATGGTATGTAAATCTTGTGACAAAAATTTAATCCCCAGTGCCAATTACATTATGATTTACCTGATTCGCACAACAAGGATCAGTTGATTAATATTTCATAACTTGGCACAAAGGCCTTTTCACCCATGTAAGAAAAAACAATGATTTTTCAGTGGTCCATAATCAGATATGAAAAAATGACATATCATTGGAAAGGGGAGACACGTGGCTTCATTATAAACTAAATGAAATTGATGTTATCATCACTGCTTTTGTGATTTTACAATGTTTTTCTTTGTTGCGTTTTTTGGAACGCACTTGTAGATTAGCAGATGTTTCATTTCTGTGTTCCTAATGTCAGGCAACAATTGTTTAAGGATTTAAGCACTGGACTAGATACATTATTTGCTGAATCGTACCATGAAGGTGTAAATTCCAAATCGTTGCATGACTGCGCAGCGGGAATGCAAAGTTTAGAAAACAACGCTTGCGTTGAATGAAACAGCTACGATGCATTGAGTCTTGGGCTTAAATTATTTTCACACATTGCAAAATATTTTCTACAAACTCACATAAAATATACAAAATCAGAAAGAACATGTTTTCAATGAAACTTTTTGCAAGGGTCAAGTTGATCTGGCAAAGCATGACTTTTAATCTCCTCACCTTGACAACCGTAGACAACAAATGCGTTATTGATTATTTCACGCACTGTTGTCATGCGAAATGCTGTGTTCGGATTGGCAAGAATCGGACACACCTTGCCTAGCTATGTGTGAATTACTATTAAATGTTGTTTATAATGTTAGGGGAGTAGGATGTGGGGCCTCTATGCGAGCAATGTGTATAGGACTGCGTTATCCAAAGTAAGTGCTTTGAACATGCTTAAAAGTATAGTCATACATTACCTGTAGCATATCGTTATATTTATTACACATTTGAAAAAATTGATTAAAACATGAAAGATGATTTGGAAATGGAAAAACGCTTTAGGGAGGGGGTATTTATTTAGCTGAGCGGTCCAGAGTACTAAACATGCTAAATGGGTGCTAATGCAGTAACCATAAGGTCGTGGGTTCGAAACAAATGAAATCCGGCGTTTATTCATTCATGATCAAGTAAGAAGTCTTGAGTTAAGACATTTAAGCTCTGAATTCCTTGTTATATTTACAGAGAAGAAGATATTGGTCAACTGATTGCCGTTGCCATGGAATCGGGGAGAATGTCACACAATCATCCGACCGGTTACCTAGGTGAACAGTACTGTAAGTATAAGGGGCCAGTGGCCACGACGCTCCAATGATCGCCTATGATGCTTTACTCTGTGCTGGTATCGACTGGGTGAAACTATGTGAACAGTAAGTATAGGGGGCCAGTGGCCATGATGCTCCAATGATCGCCTATGATGCCTTACTCCGTGCTGCGAGTGACTGGGTGAAACTATCTGAACAGTACTGTAAGTATAAGGGGCCAGTGGCCATGATGCTCCAATTATCGCCTATGATGCCTTACTCTGTGCTGCGAGTGACTGGGTGAAACTGTGGCGAAGTTGAGTCTCTCTATCTTTTACAAAACATGAAAACAAATATAGTTTAAAATATAAATTTATTAAAGAAAAGTCCAAAAATATCATTTCAATCAGTTACTTACAGTTTTTGGTTAGTCCCGAGTTCACGCAACGAGGTTCTGAGGTTTCAATGCTAAAAATGCCTCTTTTATAATGTTAATTTTGAGGTGGGCAGAGCCGAAATAAGAGGTCTTATTCAATAAAATATGAAGAAATCTCATTAACTAAAATTGGCCGAAAAATGAATGTTTAATTTTATAGAAAGTCAATAAGGAATAGTGATGATTTTCTGCCCACGAATCTTGAATGTTTACCGAAAGTTTGAGAATTTGGCAGAATTTGGTGGGAAAGGAATGTCTAGACAAAACCTCTGAGCCTCGTCTCATGAACTCTGGATGCTTAATCTAATTATCTAATTTAGTTCATTATCTAATTTATGTCCAAAACACATATTTATACGTCAATTTTCACCCTAAAAAGTATACAATTATTCGTAAAATGTGATGTAGATTACAAAGGTATAAACATTTGCAAAGTATATACAGCAGTATTGATGTTTTGGTCAGTTGTACTCCAGGTCGTTAGGTTTAATCGCTTTTTACTTTGTTTATCAGAAATTTGCAGTCTTCAAGATGATGCCAAAAACTATCCAAACTTATAAACATCTTAACTAAACATTGCAAAATTTCCCATCAGTTGACTTCATATATCATTTCTGCCACTCATATCTCAAGAATAATCCGTTCGTTTGATTGGCTCTAGATATATTTCATGCCTAAAAACTGCTCTAATATGATGATAAAACATAGGAAATTAAACAGTTGATTTGTGAAATATCACACTGAGTTCAAAGATCCCCAAAACAATGGTTATAATACAAATATAAACTAATCAAAATAACGCAATAATTATAAATATGAGTAACAGAATAAGATCATTGTGACATCAACTGATGTGAAGTGAAACAAGTAGACTGACCAACGAGGTCAGCTATGACTTCGTCACAAAACGATGTGAACAGTACTGTGAGTATAAGGGGTCAGTGGCCATGATGTTCCAATTATCGCCTATGATGCCTTACTCTGTGCTGCGAGTGACTGGGTGAAACTATGTGAACAGTACTGTAAGTATAAGGGGCCAGTGGCCATGATGCTCCAATTATCGCCTATGATGCCTTACTCTGTGCTGCGAGTGACTGGGTGAAACTATGTGAACAGTACTGTGAGTATAAGGGGTCAGTGGCCATGATGCTCCAATTATCGCCTATGATGCCTTACTCTGTGCTGCGAGTGACTGGGTGAAACGATGTGAACAGTAAGTATAAGGGGCGAGTGGTCATGTTCCAATGATCGCCTATGATTTTCTACTCTGTGCTGGTATCGACTGGGTGAAACTATGTGAAACATGCCCATGGTGAAACTATGTGAACAGTAAGTGTAAGGGGCCAGTGGTCATTATGCTTCAATGATCGCCATGATGCTTTACTCTACTGTGCTGGAAGTGACTGGGTGAAACTATGTGAACAGTAAGTATACATGTAAGGGACCAGTGGCCATGACGCTCCAATGATCGCCTATGATGCCTTACTCTGCTGGTAGCAACTGGGTGAAACTTTGTGAATACGTTACCATAAAATTGAGGGGCCAGGTCAAAATATCAGTATTTAAGTTGGGGTTATTCTGTATTTTACATGAGTTTATTTTTATACTTTAGTGGTGCATTACATGGTGGTGACTCTGATAGCACGGGTGTAATGGCTTGCTGCTGGTTTGGTGCACTCTATGGATTTCAAGGTGTACCAGTGTGCAATTATAAAGTAAGTGATCTATGAGATTGAAGATAGCCTTGCCCAAGTCGGTATTTTTTCACTTATTTGATCTTGAATTATTACCGGCGGTCATAATAGAAATCAAGATAAGTAAAAGGGACCAACATGGGCAAGGCTAGATTGAAGAGGAAATAAAGAAAAATTGAATGTAACTTTAAAAAATATTTTGCAGTATATTTAGCGGGCTTTTCCTATTTTTCTGATTTTATTTCATGACAATCCTATTTCTTTCCGATGAATTCTTACAATGCAATTTTTATACTCATTCAAAACCTCTATATTCGACGAGCTTTTTATGAAACTATTGGCATGCTTTATTGGGTATTGATTGGAATTAATGGAAATTGTAAAATCATATTATTTATTGTTATAAAATCCTAATCTTGTTATTTATGACACCTGGCATGGGTATTGATTGGAATTAATGGAAATTGTAAAATCATAAATCCCATTGTTTGTTCAGTCTTGTTTTAAAATCTAGCTTCAAAAAAATAAACATTTCTATCGCCTATAGATCAGAAGGAAGATTTGAACTATATCATATTGTTTATTGTTTATTATTATTATTATCAAAATATAAAATCATTCAATACAAAGTAATGGATGGATGTTGGCACAATGCACATGTTGCATAAGTTACCTGTTGTCAAAAATACTGTTGCAACAATTTCGTTATAACAGAAAAGTGTATACAGGGTGTCCCGAAAGTATGCCCCCCCCCCCCTAGGCAGACATATTCCAGTGTCCTCATAGTATGTGTCATATATCATTTTAAAGCTTATCCAAAGTTACATTGATTTGCCAAGTATCATGGTTTAACTCCCAAATGGTAAAAAGTTACAGTCATTTTAAAAGTTAGTGTTTTGTCAAAATAAAGTTCAATTTTACACCACATTACTAGTCAATGAGTCCCCCCTTGGCCATGTTAACACCCGCAATTATTTTCAGATATGACCTTAAAAGCCCTTTAAATAGCGGTGTGGAATTTTATAACCTTCTTAAAACCTGTTAAGGCACTTTAGAAGAGTTTCCTTAGAGTTTCTACCCTCACCGTTCTCTTTTTCCAACTCAATATCCATCCGACCGGATAAAGATTGCTGCTGTTTTAGATGGCCCAGGAGGACACACTGACGAGTGATTTGGTGTAAAATTGAACTTAATTTTGACCAAACACTAAATTTTGAAATGCCTGTATTTTTTTCACATTTGAGAGTTGAACCATGATACTTGGTGAATCAATGTAACTTTGGATAAGCTTTAAAATGATATAGGACACATACTATGACGACACTGGTATATGTCTGCCTAGGGGGGGGGGCATACTTTCGGGACACCCTGTAGATAATTTTTTTATTTCAGAGAGATAAAACAAGCTCAAATATGAAGGGGTGAAATATGTGTATAGCATCGTGAATAGCCCTATTAAGATTAATCAAATATTATTTTGGTAAATAAATGTCATATTTATAAAAATTATAAATGTGTTAAGCACAAACTTCAATAGTTGATAATTTTATTTTGGAAAATTAGCATTTTAGTCCCTCATTCTTTCAAAATTCATCAATATCATACCATGAAAATAGTATATCTATTTGTTTTTTTATGGTGGGGTCGAGTTGACTAAGGGTTGAGATGACCAAGGGTTGAGATGACTTGGGGTCGAGTTGACTAAGGGTCGAGATGACTTGGGGTCGACTTGACTAAGGGTTGAGTTGACTTGGGGTTGAGTTGACCAGTTACCACTTATTATACCTAAATCAAGGTACAGGCCCGTAGCCAGGGGGGGGCTCTGGGGGCTCGGACGAGCCCCCCCCCCTGATATCTCCTAAAAAAATGTGGACCTACCTTTTTGCTTCCTTGAAGAAAAACTTGCTCTTCCCCACATTCACTGGGCAATTAAGATTAAAAAAACTGGCACTACTGTGCATTGTTTTTCGAATTTGGGCATTATTTTTCAAAATTTGGCCCAATTTTTTTCGCGGACATACATGTATTTGTGCCCCTTTCCCTCTGTTTTTTAGTATCGTCCTTTGTGTTTTGTTAAAAATGGCCTCCTGGCGGTTCTGGGAAGGGGGGGGGGCATGGGGCCAACTCCCTAGGATGGGCCCAGAAAAAACGTTGGCCCAAAAATATTGTAGGGCCTCTTTAGAGGACCTTTTTTGGCATTACTTGACCTTGTAGGGCCTTATTTTTTTCAATGTTAGGCCAAATTTTCAAAAACAGGTATTTGCAAAATTTTGGTTTTAGGGCACTAAAAATTTTACGCGTGCCCAGAATGGGCCCAGAAAAGAATGTTGGGCCAAAATCATTGTAGGGCCTCTTTAGTTGGCCTTTACTTGACCTTTTTGGGCCATTTTTTCAATTTTAGACCAAATTTTTAAAAAATGGGCCATAAATTCTTAAAAGTTTGGTTCTAGGGCCCTAAAAGCTTTTCCGCGCGGCCATAGGATGGGCCCAGAAAAAATGTTGGCCCAAAAATATTGTAGGGCTTCTTTAGTGGGCCTTTTTGGGCATAACTTGACCTTTTGGGCCTTATTTTTTCAATTTGAGGCCAAATTTTCAAAGAATGGGCCATACATTTTCTAATTTTTGGTCCAAATTTTGGTTTTAGGGCCCTTAAAAGTTTTTCTGCGCAAGCGCGGATATTTTTTCCTGACTTGAAGTGTGGGTACCCCCTTGTTAGGTTCCGGATCTGCCACTGTCCTTTACAATACAAAGGGGCTTGGTTTAGCATGGGGATTTTTTTTGGGGGGGGGTCGAGCCCCCCCTTACAAAAAGCTGGCTACGGGCATGAGGTAATGTAATGAAACAAGATAACACGCCATGTTGCAGACGTGATGATCTTTCTTATTCTGATTGCATTGAATATCATATTGCAGCTATTGTTATTTTCAAATGAAAAGCTATCGACTTGGTAGATTTTTAATCCTTGGCAACCCCAGACTGAAAGTCTTGCAAAAGTAGGCTAATACATAATTTATTGACAATTTAATTTTAGGATTTAGAGTATAAACAACGACTCATGGACTGCGCTGATGGGTTGTATGCCTTGAGTCAGATCTAAAGGATAGTGGAACAAGTCGTCATAAAAACAAAAAATGTGATGTGTTGTGAAAGTGCAAAATGGATCACAAGGTTTTTGATTTCATTGGCTGGAAAGAGAATGCTTCTAAGACACTGCCAGACTTTGGTTCAACAAAGAACAAGAAAATAACGTAAATTGAATATAAAGACGGCATTTTTCTTCTTCTCAATTTCAAGTGTGTGTGAGGATTTAATTGGGGAGATCACTGAATTTTACATTGTACAGTACAGTACCTGTATGACAATACAATAGGATATTTAATTGAGGAGACCAAACATGCCAAGATATCATGGATTTCTTAGGCATGAAAAAGTAATTGTGAATATTGTCACAATAAAAACATGTCAGATATGTAAATTGTCATAATAAAAACATTTTTTTAAAAAGTGAAACAAAATGAATATCTATAGATTAAATAAATTATATTTAAACAATTATTTTAATTTATACATGTAACTGCCCTAAATACTCTGATACGTTTTGCTACAGTAGTAAGAACCACTTTACAACTGCTTCATAAATGAAATATCAAAACCAAGAAAACTAACATTTCTAATTCTATTTACCAGTAAACTAGATAAAAACTGTCTCGAATTAGGTCTTCATAGATATGATAGCAGGACACATCTATTCATTGTTGTTTTCCATTGTCTCATATTGTCTATGGACTTACACAAATTGTTCTGCAGTTTGAAATAACAAGTCTAGCAGCTAACATTAGGTAGTCAATACACCTCTTTGGTGGTTTTCATTGTCTCATATTGTCTATAGACTTGTTATTATACAGTTTGAGATAACAAGCCTAGCAGCTAACATTAGGTAGCCCATACACCTCATCATTTGGTGGTTTCCATTGTTTCAATTTGTCTATAGACTGGTTGGTAATGTTCAACTGTGTTGCATACGATGTCACTTTGTTATTCAGACTATCATGTTCGCTCTCAAGGGAGTTTCTGAAAATATAAATTACAAGACATGGTGAACAACATTTGACCGGAATGCTCAAAAACTAATCATTTTAGATTTGTATACAAAGAAACATCCCTGATTTTGAAAGCAATCTGCATACAGAAATTGGAAGTCTGCCGATCACAATATAGCATGCAATGGGTGGAAAATATTGAAGCATGAAGTCTTACAATCTTTTGCACATGTATCATTCTGTAAAATCATAAAATTACAAGGGGCTGGTTAGGTATGAGGTACATGTAAGTGACTTAACTCATATTTTCATCCCTTATTTAGAATTTGCTTGACCTACTTTTAGATCCTGAACTAAGTAGCTCCAAATAAAGAACATTCAAAAATATACTTACATGATATATCTTTGAATAAGAGCAGATATCTCCGGTTTTGGTTTAGCCTCTAGGCTGTTCTTCAGTTCATCCACATTAGCCAGGACTTTAATCAATTCCTCATTTTTCTTTCCAGCTAAAAAATGAACCAAAAGCTGTTTACAAACAATGACTTTTTCAGAGAAAAACTGTCAAACGAAATGTTTCTATAACATCAATTTATGGACATAAATTTAGAAAGTGAACCAAACGTAGTTGAACAGTTGAATGCAAATCTGAGAATGATTTTTCATAAAGGTAAGTCCAGACAGTTACATGTATCTATCAATATCATCAATTTATGACATAAGTCCTCTGTGTCAATGACATGTTAAAGCAAACGCTACAGAGATGTATATCTCATTTTGCTATATATGTAGGATAATCATATTTCATTGAATGGGGCTGAGTGTCACCAAAATATAGTTTAATTTACCATCAGCTGACTTTTCTCCAGTTGCTTCTTCTGTGTTGAGAATCTCTGATGCAACATTCTCTGGGGCCTGTTCAAAATAAAAGCAAAACTAGAAAACCGCAACTCATGAAGAAGAAAATCCCACTAAACAAAACATATTTTTATCAAATAGCTTGTCATTTCGGATGTTACATGAAAGAAATAATCATGATATAGTCACCACTTGAGCTTGTCTTTTTTGACATAACAAAATGGTTTTCCAGAAAAAATTGACATTTTAGTCTAACTAAGTCATGTTTACTTACATATACGAGTTGAGCACCAGAGAAGCACTCAGTTAGCCTGGAGAGTTGGCTCTCATAGTTCTTACTGGAAACACAATTTATAACTGAATGTATACAAGGAATACAGGAAATAGAAAAGATACAATGGGGCGAAGCAGGTTAGAAAACATACTTACTAAAATAACATTTGAAGCATAAATGTAACATGTGGTTTCTGTATTGCCAAAGACAAGTTTGTTGAATTTTTCAATAAATGGTCCATAGAGGGTAAGAAGGGAGGCCTTTATGCATGTGTCTCTGCATATTAAACCTACCACAAGGATAATATTAATAATTAATATTTATTAATCCCATTTTTGTTGAACAATTGCAAAAATGATTCATCTCCACCAAAAATATTTTGAAAATCTTATGCATTATTTAAAAGGATAATAGAATAGAATAATAGAAATATGGACATATTTTGCCCACCCTGTACAATAGGTTCATTACATTGGTGACATCATTACAATATTGTAATCTTTTATTGTACATTTATACTTACATGTAATTGTCTTGATTTTTAGTGCACTCATCAATCTTGTCATTCAACTCTTGGAGCTTGGACCTCCTATTGGCACTCAGCTGTTCTAGACTACAATTACAATTGACATTTGATTAAGCCTATTCACAATGATTTGGAAGCTGAGAAGTACAAAATGTCATCACCTGCCATTGTTACAGATGCCAATGGCTGAATGCCTAACACCAACTGCCAAACACCATCCACAAAAAGTAAGAGACTATAACAATATGTCACCACTTCTGGTGGTGACATAATTAATATGATGGTAATATCTTCTATCAAATAGAATTAAATTTTACCCTACATACCCTAAAGCCAATGAGCTCATAACAGAATTTAAGGTAACAAACTACATTGTTTTTAAGTGGATTTAGGGAAGCACAGAATATGTATTGAGCAGCTGTCCTCAACTCCTGATCCTGTGACTCAGACGCCAGATGGTGATCTGTCATGGTGCACTCCATTTGTAAATACAAATAACAACAATCAAGAAAACAAACAAACAGAGAAACAAAAGAACATTGAATGCACTAAAATTAAGATCACCTTTCAGCCTGTGACTGTGTCTGAGATACCTTATGTTGAGCAACCTTTAGTGTCTCTAGTCAATAGAAGAGTGTAACAAAGTCAAGCATTGTGGTAACTTATATAATTTCATATTCATGATTCAATACACATGATATTGATGTAACATACATATATACATACTCAAAACAAATACTCAAAAGAAGATTTGGTCAATAGGGGGGGGGGTGTACAAAGTCAAGCACGGTGGTAACTTCACCCTCCCCCCTCTTCATCAATGCAAGTAAAGCACATATACCCAAGTTAAATATAGTTAAACAAAGTACCTGTACTCTCATTTTAAGGGAACTCAAGATACATGTAAGAACTTCCAGTGGGATTTAGCAAAATAACATGAGAAATTTATATTTACAATATGCTTTAATTTATTATCTATGCAGTAAACCTGCCTGATTCAATCATCATTTGGACCTGCCAAAAGTGTTTCTTTAACGAGGGAGTCAAAAGGAGATTACGTGATTGAAACAGAGAAAAAGTGTTCATATTACTTGTGTTCCGATTACAGAGGTGTTCAGATATACAGATTTTATTATCCTAATTTTTATTTTAGATTCTATAATTTCTAAACAATTCTGGTAATTGTTCCACCTTTAAATTGATATATATCTGAATAATTAGTTTTCCTATAAGAGGCAAGTTCCCCATAGCCACTATAGCTGATAAGAAGAATGTCACACAATCCAAGAATATGGAAATCAAGGGCCACCTTTTTCAAACCGATACAAGCTGAGTTTTTGTCTTCAGTGAGATCAGTATGTGTTATGGGACCTTCTGTATCCAGTATAATATCAGGGAATTCCAGCAGCGCCATCTTTCTAACTTCCTCAGAATCAGTTGTGATAAAAACTTTTGTTGTTGATGGATTCTCATTTACTTTACCATGTAGGAAGTCCCAAACTTTTTCTATGGTTGATATGTCATTTCGGGGGCCATAATCAATTGGTATTGTTGGATTGGTGCCTATACGGACCTGGCCACACAAAAGGGTTGAACCTTGGTCTGGTTTGGCCACCTGCATAAAAGAATTCAATTCAGCTTGGAGAGAGGAGTTTAGTTTGAATAACTTATCATAGAAATGGGTGAAAATTTGGTGAGCCCTTTGACTTTTAAATGGTATGTTGGTTTGAGCACTAGTGGTGCTTTCCATTGGTTGTGCATTTGTAGTCATGCCTGAGTCGCTTCTAATTGGTATATGCTCAGCATTTTTTAATTGTTCATTACTTTCCAATGGTGTATTACTTATGCTTTCCAACAATGTTTCACTTTTTGCATCACTGAAGTTTTCCAATGGAGTATTTTCAGTGACAACTTTTTTGTTTTCTAATGGTACATCACCATTTACACCAATATAACTTTCCAAAGGTGTATTATTTCCAGCTGGATGGTTATTAATACTTCTATCAATGAACCTAAACTCTGAAGGATTATACCCTAGTTTCCAAATATCATGATGATATAGCTCATTCCCTGCAAAGTCCTTAAACTGATCTATATTGCTCTGTATCATCAAAACATCTACTTGCCTATATCTTTCACTTACATGAATTGTACTATTACGAACAATGTATTCACTCCCCCGTTTGTTGTTCACAAATCCTATCCAATCAGCAGTTACATTCATGGTATCAATTTCAATATCCTGATTCCATTGTATTTCATTTGGGACAAGGACATTGGTTATAGAACATGGATTCGTGTAATCCATAAGGAATGTCCTGTTCATCATAATTGACCATATATAGGCGGATAACATGCCTTTGAGTCTATCTGCCCAGCCTCCACATGGTACAGGAATGTCCTTGCTACACTGGTATACAACATATTGTTCTGGTTTGACATTATTGACATCCCAGTCTTCAGTATTATTATTGACATCAGATTTGTAAAAATTATTGGCATCGGGTTCCGGAGTGACACTGACATCAGAGTTTGAAACATTAATGATGTCAGCTTCATGAATATTACTAACATCAGGTTTAGAAAAATCATTAACATCCAAGTGAAGAACATTCTTTACATCAGAATAAGGAATATTGTTGACACTGTAATCAGAAATATTGTTGACATCAGATTCAGGAAAGTTTCTGACATCATTTTTATAAATATTGTTTATTTCAGTTTCAGGAATATTGCTGACATCAATTTTGTAAATATTGTTTATATCAGATTCAGGAACATTACTGACATCATTTTTGTAAATATTGTTAATATCAGATTCAGGAATATTACTGACATCATTTTTGTAAATATTGTTGACATCGGATTCAGGAACATTGCTGACATCATTTTTGTAAATATAGTTAATATCAGATTCAGGAATATTTCTGACATCATTTTTGTAAATATTGCTGACATCAAATCCAAGAACATTGCTGACATCATTTTTGTGAGAGCTGTTTTTATCAGATTCAGGAATATTGCTGACATCATTTATGTAAATATTGTTGATATCAGGATCAGGAACATTGCTGACATCATTTTTGTAAATATTGTTGACATCAGATTGTTCATGAATATTATTTTGCTTAATGTATTCACTTGTACTGGATCCAATATCTCCATAGCTTGAATTTCTATCTAAATCTCCATGTGTCTCATTCTCAGCAATGACTCTATCCATGGAGACATATCCTATCTCATAATGTTCATGTTCGGAAAGTAGTATGCTATATATGACGTAGAAGATTAGAAGTATGAATATTATAGCTCCAATTCTGTTTTTCGTCATTGTTTTGCTGTTTGTTCTCATTGTGTTAAAAATGTCAGAAATTCATTTTATGGATTTAGCTCTTTTGTTTATGATTACTGGAAATTGCATGTATATTATGTAAAATAACACTAGTGTGTAAATCATATACTAGTGTGCATCTAGAAGGGTATAATGGCCTTACAAATACACATAATCATGACATGTGTTATGAATAATTTATGGTATCCAGATTCCAGAGGAACTGTTTTATTGACTGTCTGATGGGCAAATGATATGATTACATGACATGATTATCATCAACCATATGTTTTATGCGTCTTAAAACATACTCTTGTCCTGGTCTTTCTTGGAATTTCCTTCTCTGTACTGGATAGGGTTCCTATATACTGTACGACAGTCCCTCTTGAAGCTTTACATGCAAAATTAAATGTTTTTGATAGTGTTATGATCACTGGCTAATTTATGCTCACATGATATCAAAAAAGTGAAGATTGTCCCTGCAAATTAGTTATCCCTGCTAACAGGGAAGAAGAAAAGTACTAATGACCAATACCTTCTGTGACAAGTCAGATATTTTTTTATTTTCCATGTTAGCAGATATAAGGAGTTTTAAAATCCAATCCTTTAAATGTTCTGTTAAGACTCCTCTTTATTTATTTTTTTCCTAAAATACATATTAGATAGAGATAACAGCTTAGGTTGTCTGCTTCATCAGATTCATTAACTATTCCCTCAATGGGTGACAGTTTATTACAATGTTAAGTTTGTTGTTCAAAATGCAAAAAACTACATACTTTCGAGAACTTATCTCATAGTTGTTAATAATGCACTGAAACAATGAAAATGACAAAAATGTCAACTGTCTTTACTTAATGATGATATAAGAGGGTACTTGACCTCCAGCATCTGTCATCATTTGTCAGCATACCAATAAATGTCATTCACAGTTTTGCATTATGTATTCATTAACTAAACATGTTTCACCTAGAGGTGTTGTAATATCATGTATTAAGCAAAACATTTGTATGGAAGTCTGAAGTATGGAGCTGAAGGTTGTTGAGCATCTAAAGTTGTATAGGTATGGAGTAAAATGTCAAAAGGTGGCAAAAAAGAAAAATTCTCAAATTTTCAATCGATTTTAGAGCCTGGGATTCAAGAGGTTAATCTTTGTTTTATAAAATTTATTACAATGTGGAACTACTAGACATATTTATTTAATTGAGCATATTTCATAGATGTATATTTTAAGCAGCCTTTAAGAGAACCATCCTTTCAAATAATTTGTATTACTAATAACTGTCAAAAAGCTACCCCCCTTGGCAAAAGCTACCCCTTTGTAAAACTGCTTCCCCAGGAAAATCCGGGCATCGGGCCTGCATTTATATTATGCAAATGAACTTTTAAAAAGAACTTACCCTTCATTTTGTTGTTAGTGTCCATTGCCTGGGCATGCTTGCTTGAAACTATAAAATACACAAGTGATACATGAGACAGACACAAGGGCAACATTCAGAGAAAAAGACCTTGTACTCATTTAATCAAAAATCTCAAAAATAAATATACATTAGTTTAGAATTGTGCAAACAAGCAACACAATTCCTAACCAAATGGTTCATGTATCATTGTGACTTCCCTTAATAAATCAACTTTACCTGAGAATGTAACCAAAAAAAGTGTAATAACCCAGATGCGAGTAGAAATAATCTTGATTTATGTCATTAAAAATTCAGTCAAAGTAATATCATATTTGAAATCTACATGTACAATTACATCTAGAAATGTGGTTTTAAAAAGTGTTTATCAACTTTGAAAAATTAATTTTCTTTGAAAATGTGACTTCTAGCTCGAGGAGATTCCCCATAGACCCCATGCTATAAAATCACAAAAAATGAAATATCTTTTCTTTTAGTAGACAGATAATATTTTGCTTCACTGGACATATTTTCATTAGTATAAGAATCAGACACATAAGGGTTACATGAAAATTGAGCCACTTAAATTGATAATATTCAAGTTTAAGGGAACTTTCTTACATATCTGCCATGTTAATTGACCCGAATCAGCCACCTGGTGGTGAAACTGGTAACTACCTACTCGCATCGCAAAATTATGCTTCATTTGTGTATTCATTCAGAAAACAAGTTAATCTTAATGACCGCCTTACAAGCCATTCAAATAAAAGACAAGATTATTTGTACAAATCCAAATTCATGTAATAACTTATAGTTATTAGAGAGAAGCACTAGCAAAAGAGACTGGAGAGCACAACAAACAACATTGTGAGAGTAACAAGGAAGGGGTCAACAATGTACAAAAATCATCAATTTTTGTTTTTACCTTGTCCATGTGTCACATCTAACTGTCTTCTCTGCTTCCTCAATGCATTCAGCTGCTGTTCAAGCTGGCTTTTAGCTGCAATAATAAATATAACACATTGACTTGGTCTAGCTGTTATAATGAATACAGCATCATTGACAAGTTGCAATAATGAGTATGATACATCGAGTTTTAACTGCAATGATATATTCAGTAAACTTGGTCTTAGCTGCAATAATACATACAAAATATTGTCTAAGCTGCAATATAAGGTATTTGCTAAGCTACAATAATAAATTATAGCATGTTGACTGAGCTACAGTGCTGATACAAATTAATTGATAAGTCGCATAGTTGGCATATTTTCTTGAATTTAAAAAATGTAATTTCCCGTTTGTTTTTTTTAACGATAGGATGTTCACTTCCATTTCATTTAACATTTTAAGAAAAAGCTCACAGGACCTTGAAAACTATTCCACCTATTTTTATTGTATAGAAATGTGAACCTGATCAGGCCTGTAGCCAGGGGGGTTCATTGGGTTCGAGCGAACCCCCTGGCCAAAAAATCTTTCAAAATCATGCAGTTTTTCACCATTCTGAGCACTTTTTGAGTGTTTTTGGCCACTTTTGGACCAAAATTTTCACAAGTGAACCCCCCTTGGAATTTTTCAAAAAGTGAACCCCCTTGGCAAATCCTGGCTACGGGCCTGCCGATCAAACTACTAGAGTAAACCAATATAACTTCTCTATACCTTGCTGTAGATTCTTAGCTGTATCAAGGATAGAGTCAACTGCAAATGTATCAGCAGACATCTTATGTGGTTGGCTTGTCTGGTTTCTATTAGATCATCATCCAGGTGTGCACAATAGCCAGCAACTACAAATAACAATTATATTCTAACAATACAGTGGCCTTTGAACCTGGGGGGTTCACTGTATATAAACCTTGACGGGGATCCTCAGCGCACATGGGGTACCTTTTTGGACATTTGGTATGGCAATTGACCACGGATAGTGGGAAGTCCTCCATCTAGGAGGTATATATTATACACCAGGTAACGCAGCTAAAAATTAAAAAAATATGAAAAAAATATGGTCACCTGTCCTCTAGATTCAATTTTTGAATGAATCGTAGCATAATGTACAGATTATTTGATATCATGCTATTCTTGAAACATTTATACGCAAAAATAACTGGGTCGCTCACCTCTTATGCCTATATGTGTTCAGTAATCATCAATTATCGTGAGTAAAATTTCTCCAGGCCATTGAAGGGTCCGCTCAGTAAATTGACAATTTCTACTGCGCATGTGTGAAACACTGGACGAAATGGTTTGGTAAATTTCAAGCTATTTGATTGGTCGAAAAAATCACGCGCCTTTGCGTGATTTGCTTTATTCTCGCGAGATGGTGCGTGATTTGCTTTATTCTCGCGAGATACGGTGCTCCGTCCCCTTAAATTTTTATTTTGAACAACCATTATGATTTGGTGCATTATCTGACCAATAAAGCAGATTTGGAGGTATGAATATTTTTTTTATTTTTCTGTTTAGTGTTTTCTACAGGCCCTATGCGTCTCAGAATATTTGTTTAACGAAAACTAGACAAATAATTTATTTTAAAAATACATATTTTTTATTTGGATGGAAGCTGCGTTACCTGGTGTATAATATATACCTCCTAGATGGAGGACTTCCCACTATCCGTGCAATTGACCCAAATTTTAGGATGTGGTATGAGAATGCCCCCTCATTATGACTTTTGAGGGATGGAAATGGTCAGATTTTTCAACTTTCTGGTATGAGATTGGTCATGGAAAATATGTTATCTCACAATTATGGTTCCTAACAACCTCATATCCTAATATGAGGTTGTTTTGGTTCGTTTTCCTCAAAGATCGCCTTCTTTTTGGGACCTTCTTCAGTTTAAATAAATAGATTTTTTTCCCAGGAAATATTCTACTTTGGAACAGTCATGGCATTGGTATGGCATTGGTCCTATATTTTGACATTTGGTATGGCATTGGTTTCATATTTGGGCATTTGGTATGGCTCATTGGGCACTATATCGGTTGGTATGGGAACACATCCAAATTTGACATTTTGGTATGGGAATATTTTTTTTTTTTTTTTTTTTTTTTTTTTTTTGGATTTAATATTTTTTTATTAACTATTTTTTCATATTTATTTGTTTATTATATCTTATTTTTTTTTTTTTTTTTTTTTTTTTTTTTTTTTATTCAAGTAATAATTTAATACAATTCAAGTACAAGCTTCATTAAATACAAGTAGTTCTTTCATATAGATATATGTACTATGTCTATAAATCATTTTTAAATAGTAATAATAACACAAAATTATTACATGATCTTACTGACTCCATTCACACCCATTCATTACGTTCGTGCATGCATTCATTCACCCACTATTCATACATTGACTATGACACAAATTTGTAAAATAAGAATTTATTTGTTTATTCATAAAAGTCTATATAAAGCATGTATGTCTACACCCTTTTGATCAAGCAGCTTAACACTGTTCAAATATATTCTCAGATAATTGGTAAATTTGAAAAAGTACGGTAATTCATTTTCTAAAAAAGATTTGTATATGACATATTTCATAATTAGTATGCACAGATTTAGTTCTGCCCCTTTTTCTCTATTCCCGATAATACCTAATAAAATATCATTTTCAGTTAGATTTAATTCTTTATTTAGTTTTAGTTTCCACCATTCAATAAATTGCTTCCATATATCTTTTGTTATTCTACACTTCACCAGCAAGTGCTCCATGGTATGAGTATCATCACACCATGGACATTTGTCTGTCTGTGAAATGTTCATCATTTTTAATTTACGGTTGCACGCTAGTGTATTCGTAAGTATTTTGTACTGAAAGCTCCACATTTTAGTTTCATATGTAACCTTTTTTGCAAGTGTATAATAGTATTTCATGTCATTTTCATTTACATTGTTATTTTGTATCCACTTTGTTAGTGATGTGGGTTTCTCGATTTCTTTTTCAAGGATTTTGTTGTAAATAGCTTTACACGACAATTGACTAGGGTTAGGAACATTTTTCTTTGAAGGGTTGTTTTTCAATGTGCTATTTTTAAGAGTTTTCCATTTTTTGGGAATAGCACTGAGTATGCTGGCATACTTTAAAAAGTCTATAGGAATGTTGAATTTTCGTTCAAGTTCTGTCAGGGATAAATAGTTATTATCTCTGTCTAGGATGTCATAAATTGTTGCAATACCTGCTTGATGCCATGTTTTATCGTACACCATTTTATTATTGACTAAAATGTTTTTATTATTCCATATAACTTCATCTTTAACATCATTCCAATTATTGACATCATGATGGGTTACTTCAGCCCATGTTCTAAGCATTGCTAAGTAAAATTTGGGAATTGCTTTATAGTTTTCAAAATACTTTATGTCATAATTACACTGAGAGAGAAGACCAATTCCACCATGTGGTTCAATGAATAAACTTGGAATTTCTTTCCATGCTGACTGCCCTTTCTCTAACAATCGTTTTATCCATGTGCATTTTAGTGATTGATCCATAATATCATAATCTTTCATTTTTAACCCCCCTTGTTCAATTTCAGCAATAAGTGATTTTCTTTTTACTTTTGGTGGTTTCTTTTTCCACACAAATTCGAAAATAATTTTGTTTATTTCTTGTAAAATTTGGGGTGGTATATGCATAACTGAACTAACATATGTTAGCTGAGAAATACCTAAAGATTTAATAATTTGAATTCTACCTATTAGTGTTAAGTTTCTCATATTCCATAATTTTATTTTATTTTTCATTTCATCAATTTTCTTTTCAATATTCAATTTTGTTCTATCATCTATATCATAAGTAAATGTTATTCCCAAAGCTTTTACACTGGTTTTTGATTTAATTCCATTTATGTCTTGTTTGTTTCCTTTATCTCTTCCGATCCACATTATTTCAGTTTTGTCTTTGTTAATTTCTAAGCCAGAGCATTTACCAAACTTTTCCACTAATTCTAAGGCATTATTTGCAGACTCTTGATCATTTAAAAATATAGTAGTGTCATCAGCATACTGACAAAGCTTGACTTCATATTTATCCTTAATAGGAATTCCTTTTACATTTCGATCAGATCTAATTGCAATACTTAATAATTCGGCAACAAGTATAAAAATTACCCCAGAGAGTGGGTCACCTTGGCGAACTCCCCTTTCTAATTGGAACCATTCAGATGTGTATCCATTATTTATGACACAACTCTGTGGTTTTGCATATATCGCATTAACATAATTTATAAGTGTTTCCCCAAAATTGAATTTTTCTAGTGTTTTTATCATAAACTTCCAGTCAATGCTATCAAATGCTTTCTTATAATCAATTAAAAGAAGAAGACCTTTAATGTTGTTTGTCTTTGTGTAATCCAGCATATCATAAATTAGTCTTATACTTTGTCCTATATATCTGTTTTTAACATACCCAACTTGGTCACTGTGTATCAGTTTTGGTAAAATATCTCTGAAACGTTCACTAATAGTTTTTGTACATATTTTATAATCCACGTTTAAAAGAGTTAATGGTCGCCAATTTGTGAGATGTTGCCTATTTTTCCCCTTTTTTGGAATAAGAGAAATAATTCCTCTATTTTGCGAAATTGAGAGTTCTCCTTTTATAAGTGAATAGTTGAAGCTATCTGTCATTTCTAGTTTAATCTCATCCCAAAAGATACAATAAAATTCAGCTGTAAGACCATCTGTCCCTGGCGTTTTATTCTTTTTAAAAGTTTTTAACGATTTATAACATTCTTCACATGTAATTCTCTTGTCGCAATTTTCTTTATCAATATTATCAATTGTTGGAATTTCATTTTGAAAAAATATGTTTGAATATTTACCATCCGGGTCATTATTCTTTTTACTATATAAATCTTTGTAAAATGATTCTTCTGTTTGTAATACTTGTTTGGGGTCATTAACAAAAACACCTCTTTTATCATAAATAGAATTTATCACTTTATTGGAGTAATTATGCTTTTCTAAATTTAGAAAGTATTTGCTTGATCGTTCACCATACTCACACCACCGTGCTTTGGATCTCATTATACTACTTTGTGTTTTTCTATCCTGTATTAATTCTACTTTAAGTTTGCATGTATTATATTTGTATGGGAATATATTGATATCTGAGGGTTCAGCCTAGGACCCCGGCCAAATTTTGTACACAGTGAACCCCCGAGCCTTAGAAGAAGGTAACCCGGTGTAAAAGGGTAGGAGGTCCTATCAAATTATGGTCCTACTTTCCATTGATTTATATGGTGACCTAAATACAACGCTTTCCCTCGTTACCTTATACGCAATCGGGGCCAGTAAGGGCCATTAACAAAGGGGACCATAATCCCTGGGGGACCATCATTTCTTTCACACAGGGATCGAGTTTGTCATCAAGCTAATTTTCGATTTGAATGGCGAGTCAAATGATACAAATTAGACTCAAAGTTATTACTTAGCCTATATCAATCATATCATATCAATAGATCTATTTATTTCAAGTCGGATAATTTTTGTACAATAAACATTAGGCCTGGCGCAAGCGCTATTGACCGACATATTCAATATTCAATACAGTTAATTGGTCTAGAAAACATCCATGTTTTGAATCAGCACCTCGCCTGACACCTATTACTCGAGTCTCTAGCTTACAGCTAGACGAAACTTCATTGATTTCGTATGTACTGTGCTACACGCACCTACACGCACCTAGAACTCATTTTTAATAAATTTTATAAATATTTTTAAGAATATTAATCATATTTAGGATGAAGCGTTGCTTGTCTGGATTTAGATATTTCAAAATTTCATTTCGGAGTTTGACACATGGTGAAATTTTCTCGCTGTAGCTAAAAATGGCTTCCGGTTCTGGACGTGAATAACATTTGAAATTATTCTCGCTTAAGGTCTCATGGAAGTTAACAGGAAATGACAAAACAAAAAATGACAAAGCCATGCTGGATTTTGAAAATTTTTTGAACCAAGATAACAGAGTTCTGTTTGGACCTCCAGTCAGTTTAACTAGTTCCACATATCATTTACATGACCGGGAACACAGTTGAAATGGTCAGAATGACCATAAACATGATAGAATAACCTTTTCAGCCCCGGGGGGTTCACTGTATATAAAACTCGACGGGGGTCCTAGGCTGAAGCCTCAAATATCAATATGTTCCCATACCAATCTGTCAAATTTCAATATGTTCCCATACCAACCAAAATAAAGCCCAAAGGCCATACCAAATGTCCAAATATAGGACCAATGCCATACCAAATGTCCAAATATAGGACCAATGCCATACCAAATGCCCAATTATGGGACCAATGCCATACCAAATGTCAAAATGTAGGACCAATGCCATACCAAATGTCCAAATATGGGACCAATGCCATACCTTAATTCAAAGTAAATGAAATATAGGATCAATGTCATACAAATTTGCAACTACTGGAACAATGCCATACCACGCATGTTAGGTAACGTATCTACAACGACCATTCTCATACCAGAAGAGCAAAAGTCCGACCATTGCCATACCTCAGAAGTCAGAAATTTCCGGGCATTCCCATACCAAATCCTAAAATATGGGTCCATTGCCATACCAAACGTTGAAAAAGGTACCCCACGTGCGCCGAGGATCCCCGTCAAGGTTTATATATAGTGAACCCCCCGGGTTTTCAGCCCTCTGAAAATGTGACTAAAAAATAGCTAAGAGTAGGTGCTCAGGAAAGGTCACTGAACAGAATATTTTGACTTTTTCAGAAAATGTGCTCAATATATTGCTCTAAATGATACAATTCAAAAACATTTGATATCATTCTTAGAAAAAGAAAAAATTGAAAAAAACTGAATTGAAAATCGATCTATTTTCCTTTTTACGACAGCCATTATTGTTTCAGACGATTTTTTAAAATTTCAAAGATTGTGTCATTTAGAGCAATATATTGGACACATTTTCTGAAAAAATCAAAAGATTCTGTTTATTGACCTTTCCTGAGCACCTACTTTTAGCTATTTTTCAGTCACATTTTCAGAGGGCTAAAAAGGTTATTTTCTCATGTTTATGGTCATTCTGACCATTTCAATTGTGTTCCTGGTCATGTAAATGATATTTGGAACTAGTTAAACTGACTGGAGGTCCAAACAGAACCCTGTTATCTTGGTTCAAAAAATTTTCAAAATCCAGCATGGCTTTGTCATTTTTTGTTGTGTCATTTCCTGTTAACTTCCATGAGACCTTAAAGAAATCAAATATAACAATAGATTCAGACGGGGATGTGAGCTGATGTTCTTCAAATCTATACATAAAGGTAGGCTATATTTCATCTATTATTATGCCATATTTAGACTAGTATATTTACTGTGCGTGTGACACGATGATTTACAATATTTATAATACTAAGGCAGCTCAATCTTCCTCCTCAAAGCCGGAATATAGAGAAGGCTTTGGACCGAAGTAAGACACCTACCTTATCAGATCTCTCATAAAAATACAAATATTTATGAAATTTCGTCTGCCCTCTGCATCAGTCAGCAAATACACGATGACCCACTTAATTTTCCTGCGCACATTTCTTGCGCATGAGAGTAAAATCAACTTCCGGTTTACTCTCACACAGGAAGTCAGTGTAAAATTGTTCATAGGTCCCACAAATTCTTCTCATATGCCACAACCATGCTGTTTTGTTACTTATTTTACATTTCAATATTGATATAAGGTCCCTTTGTATCATTTCCCTTAAATTGGTGAAATTTACACCATTAATAAGTGAGAACATACCCCCTCATTGGAGCAGACGTTTTGTACGACTTTTCGTTGACATTGATAACTGGTCCCGGGCAACTGGCAGTGGTTCATCAACTCATAGTATTCCTATCATGTCATCATGTAGATAGTCTTTAAAAAACTATTATTTGAGCTAATGACACTTAAATATACAACATTTGGTAGCCCTGGATGTCTTGGCGCTGAGCTAGTTTGACACCCTTTGGAGGGAATTCTCTGGGAAACCCCTTGGGGTCATTGAGTGCATATGGTTAAATAAATAATTCATTTAATAAATTTATCTGGTGTTTTCCAGTGGTTTATTTCATTTAAGCCAAAAGGACATCAAAACAATTAATAACCAGTCTTACCCTGTGATTCAAGCACTGCCAAGCACAGCCAAGCATCAATCAAGCACCATTGGGACTTTATTCCAGCACCATTTAAAGGCAGAAGCAGATCTAGCAAAATCCAGATGGTTACTCTTTACAAAAATTGTTTAGTTTCAAAATATTTTGGACTCATAGCACTCCTTGTCGTCATGCCTATTTTCATTGGCTTTCAATATTCTATTTCAATATTCCAAAGTACATGTAGCTCAGCTGTTTTATTTGAGAAAAACTTTAGGATTTTTACAATAATACATTCTATTTTAATTTTATGGTTACCATTATTTGGGAGAATTTAAACAATTTTCCCCATTTTGGCACATTGAATCCTAATTGATAATTTCACCAGTTCATAACATACAGGTATCATGGATCTTTAGGGAGATATCATATTTTAATTTTAGCCCAAAGGAATATACATGTACATGTATTGGTAGGTCAACTGTACATGTCGCTTGCAATTTGTCTCTCCCAATAGATCTGATTCTCCCTTTAACTGTTCTTTAAATAATTTGAATGTTATACTATGTAATTTTTAAATTAATATGTAATATGCCGCACTGGGACCTAAGGACCCATGTGCCACTGCTGTACCGCACTGGGACCTAAGGACCCATGTGCCACTGCTGTAAAAGTGTGTGAAAATAAATAAATAAAAAAATAAACTTTTTAGATGAAACTATGTATATGCTTCTATAAAAAGCCAAAATAAAAGTGAAATGTGAATACTATATCAAGTCATTTGGGAATTGAACCCAATCCAAGGAATGATTAGTTCCATGGTGTAAGCCTACACAACTTGCAGGATATTTGTATAATCACATCACATTACTTTTGACTTTTTCTTGAAAATACTTTCCGGTTTCACAATGACATGGGACCTTCTAACAAAGATAAGTACATGATGTAGCATTATATGTTTGTTGGTGTACACTAAACTTCCAGCTTGGTGCCTCATCATCAGAAATCAAAGTTGGGTGGAGTGTGCCAGGGTCATACACCATCATTCTTTCTCATTGTCATGTTGCGTGGGATCACCAGAAATCATAATCAGGTTGGGTGTGCCAGAGTTGAAAAAAATAAAACAATACAAAATTATTTGAGTAGATACAAACATATAAAAATTGTGAATTTAAATTTTTCCCTTTGCATTTCTCAATAAATATTTTTTCAGAATATTCTTCAATTTTATACTTAAAAGTTATACATTGAGACAAATATAATCTAAATATGTATTTAAGGATGTTCCCTGGACGAAGTTGAAAACGATGAACACCAACCCCTAATTTTTCTTTTCAAAATGTGAAGTACATAGCATAACTAAGTGTTTCTGTGAGTTTAAGAAAAAGTTAAATATTCAAAAGTGTGTTTTGGGGTGAAAACCTGATTTTTAACATGGGTTTCAATGAGAAAGTGCCACGCCCACTTTTGTCAAATATTGACACTTTAGAGGCCTCTTGCTCAGAAAAAAGCACACTAACATATGGTTTTTAAAGTTTTAATATTCTTTGTTGCCCGTGAGAATCCCAGAAAACCATTTTTGAGAAAAAGTTAAATACTATTGAATATTTTCCTATCTGACCAGGGAACATCCTTAAAATAATTATCTCACCATAGGGGATGGTCGGGTAGTGCTTGGAGGACCACTGACGAATCTTCTGCTACTTGCAACAACTCTGCATCGGTCTCATAATCTTTAAAAACTGCTGCATTTTTTTAACTGTAGATAGAAAAATAAAGATATTCATACAATATATTAAATTGACCCTTATTTTAATGTGGTTTAGTTAAAATTAGTGTACGCCTCGGAGTGTTCAGTAACCCTGGCCTGGATAATTATCAACTTCAAGATAATTGAAATGTAGATACAAATATCAAGTTGTTTGAGAATCGAACCCAGTCCAAGGAATGTTTAGTTCCATGGTGTAAGTGCACTCACTGGCAGATCCAGGGGGATCCAAGGGGGGCCATGCCCCCTCCCCCCTTATCGGGGCCCAGAAAAAAATGTTAGGGTCCCAAAAAATTTTGAGCACATGACTTAGCATTTCTGGACTTTTTAGGCCAAATTATAAAAAATAGGCCTAATTTTTGGTTTTAAATCTTTTTGCCGACATGTAATGTGCCCCCCTCTGTTGGCTTCTGGATCCGCAAGTGAAGCCTACATAACTTTGAATGATATTTGTATATTATAAAGACATTGTGTTTTATTTCAAGCTCTCACATGAATTCCCAAATTAATAGGCTAATTAAAATAATCTACTAAAGAAAGCTAAATTTTTGCATGACACTCATGACTTGATGAGTTAAAGTGGCAACAAGGCCTGTAGAGAGTAAATAGGAAAATTTCAACTTTTTCTGAGCTATCAAGGCAGCATTTTGCTTAACATCTTCTTTGACATACCTTTTTTCTTAAAATGTAAGGATAAACTATCAATTTCAGCATTAAGAAGTGTAAATTCAGTTCAAAGCTTCAAAAAGGGGAAATCCACTTTTATATAACAGTATATCACATAGCCGTAGGCAGCGGGGGTTCGGTGGGTTCGAACGAACCCCCGGTCAGGATTTCCCAAAATATCATTTTGCAGAAAAATGCATATAACCAGAAACATTAAATTACTGTGCTATTTGAAAACTACATAATATTATATTATATGAGCAGTAAATGAATCGATATTTGTTATGGTGAACATGAGAGCCTTATCTTGTTAAAAACATGTCATAGTGAAGTTACACTTCCCTCAAAACGTTTGGCAACCTTAGGCACGGGGTGAGATTTAATTTTGGGAAGACCCCAGAGCATGAGATTTTACATTTAGAAATATCAATAATTTCGCACAATTAACTTAAAAGCTGCTTTTTCTCGGACAAAATAACCCATCTTGGGCAATGGCTGAATCAGTCCTTTGTAGGAATTTTGTTTTAAGCCAGTTCTGGTCCAACACGAAGTTATTGAAAGTTATTGAAAACAATGCAGACGTCCCATACTCCGAATGATTTTTACAACATGACGAATCATGAAATATCTGGAATAATTGTAATATTGATGAAAAACATTTTTTTCAAATGTGTAATGGAACATGGGGCAAAACACCCCTAAAAATTTATTTTTCGAGTGTTTTATATTTGCCTAAGACTATCTTCTGTGATTCTTCAATTGCCAAAAATAATGTCGAGAGTGTGGCAAATCAATTGTTCTTGTATTACGATTTTTGTATGTTATAACTTTTGTGGGCCGTTTTGCCCCAAAGACATGTGGATTTTCAAATAGTCGTTTTATTTTGCCTAATATTTGAAGCTCGAAATGTTTACAAATAACGAATAAATATCCATACCCTATGTAAAATGTTAAATCAGAACGATATTGTATTGTTGCCGGATTTTTAAAGATTCTCATGGGATGGGTGATTTGCAAAATAGAGAGTGAAAAGTAGAATTACCTCTTACGTATAGCGAGACGCTGCTAGGTTAAAAATGGGCGGTCGACAAGGTGGCGGAAATTTCAAAATTCGATTATGTGACTTTTGAAGAACCACCTTTTTATAGTTCAAAAGATATTTCGATGGGCCATTTTGCCCAACAGGGCCGTTTTGCCCCATGTTTCCTTACATCTCTGTTTTGTTTTATTTCAATTGAAATTTAAAATATTTCTTGGGACGTCCCTGGGGCTGTTAAGTCCCCGAAAGAAATTGCGTTAAATAATTAAAAAAGTCATCACTTTTCCAAAGAAAAATCAATCATTGCAAAAAATGATTTTGTTTTTTCAGATACACTCCAGTCATCTAAGAGATTGTATAGAATTCAAATTGTTATCGTTCCAGTTTACTTGCTCTCCATTTTCATGTTAATGTCATGATATATTTAGCGAATAAATTACATAATAAAGAAAGATTGAAAAATCATATGGTATTAATCTTTAAATAATGAAGGCCTAATTTGTTATCAAGCTGTTTGAACTTAACAAAATACGTTTTATATTCGAACAGTCGCTTGTATTTATATATGATTTCAATAGTATATCCACCAAAACGTTTTTATTATCAATTGCAGTTGATCTGCTCCGGGGGACTTACTACTGAACTCCAGGGACGTCCAAAGAAACATTAATAACTCTCTAAAACAAAGCATAACTGAGACCCACTTATTTGAATAATAGATATTTTCATCAGTGATACATCTATCCCGGATAGTTTAAAATGCCTTTGTGTAAACGTTGTGAAAAGTATAGTAGAACGACCTTTCGGAATTTTGTCCTAGATGAAGTAGCTTAAGTTAGAGAATAAATTGTGCAAAATAGTTGATATTCCTTGGAAACAAATTTTGCTCCAGGGTTTTCTTGAAATCAGACGAAATAATGTTGGATTCTCGGCAAATCAGATTTTTTGCGCGTTTGCCTATTTATTTTACTTGTGAACATTAAAGTTACAAAGCTACAAGGTCATTTTTGAAAATCATTTTTACGTCCTTTGTTATTTCAATGGGAGAGATTTCTTAATAAAGCCTATTCTTTCAGACTTTGCTTGACGTAAATAAAGGCATCATTTTTATTAAATAAAATTCGAATTCAATTGTCTATTTAACTTAAAGCAGATATGAAATGGTATTTTCAACCTAAAGGAATCAATATAATTTTTTGATAGATGTATTTGGACGTGTTTTCTCATCAGTAGTGTGAAAACTATTTCACTCTAACGATCGTTATAACTGCTTAATAAGCAATATTCGAATTGGTTGTGACGTTATTGGCCCCCACGTGATCTCTCACTGGTCCCCACGTGGCCCGTTTTGGTCCATTATATCATGACGTCATAATGCTAAAATGTTTTGTTATTTGTTTACACAACAATCCTATGGTTGCCGTGACGTTGTGATTACTATGGAACCAATAAACCAAAGCTATATTTTGTATATGACGTTACTCATCACGTGGGGGCCAATTTGATTCATCAGTTAGTTTTATTTCGTTATCTATGACCGTCAGCAGTTATCTAACATTTATTTTATAATGGCTATCGCAAGAACTGTACGGTGGGCTTACAATGGAGAAAACCGCATTTTTGTAGCTGCAAGTTGAGAAAAGCTATTTCAGTTGTCCTTTAATGAAGGAATGAACATGAATTATATTTCCCCTCCAAAAATAGTTTTTTCTTTACAAATAAGAATTCAAACTTAAAAATGCTTTAATACGTAATCCAATGGGTTAGTTAGGATTGCCAAACTTTTGGAGGGGGTGTAGCTGTACAAACTGCATTATTTGAGGAACCCTAATGAAGGGGGATTTTTGAATAGCATAAAAATAGAACCCCCGGTCACCAAATCCTGGCTACGCCACTGTATCAGTACATCTTGGATTGCTTTTGGTTTGGCTAATGAAATGCGTGGCCTCTTATACTAGTATTAGTACTAGACATGTGAATCAGAATTAACAGAAGTATTCAACAGTATAAGGACTGTGTCGGACAATTTTTAAAAGCCTATATGTAAATGTTGTAAAAAGTTATAATCAAAAAACCATCTTTCAGAGTAAAGTGCGTCTGCGCCGATTTCAATAACTTCTTACTTGATCAGAACTGGGTTCCAACAGAATTCCTTCAAACTCATGAATGAAATAGTCATTGCATGGAATACTTACTTTTGTCAAAATCAAAGTAGAACTCTAGTTAAAAAATATATTGTGCTAAATTATTGCCATTTCCTAGTAAAATGTCATTCTCCAGTACGACCCCAAAATTATTCGATGGCACCCCGTGAAAATATACCCAAGAATTTATATTTGGTAGGTTATTTCAGTCTGTGGGGTGTTTTTAAAACTCAAAAAGTATTTTTTGATTCAATACTGTATAACTTATGCAGTGATCTCCCCAGCATTAAAGGAAGTGGGCGCAGCACCCACCTGAGACTTTGAAAATAGGCTTGCACCCACCTGGAAATCCATTTGCACCCACTTGAAAATGACAAAAATCATAAAAATGGGCACATTTTGACCAATTTTGGTCTAAATTGTGAAAATTTTGCACCCGCGTGTGAAAAAATCCTGTGGAGATCACTGTTATGTGTACTGTACTTACATGTGTAACATCCCCTCAAAATATACTTTGGTAGCGTGGTTAAAAGAGAGGGAGATGTTATTGGTTAAAATTATGAACTTTATTTTTAGTTAATTATGGGGGGTGTAAAACATCTGTCTTTACAATGAGTCTTATAAGAAATAAACTTTTATGTCAAAAGAAAGATGGCGTTCTGGTAAAAATCTCTACATCTTGATTATACTGGAAATTGCCTCATGAAAGGGGGGATAATATCATCTTAAAGAAATATAACACGACAAAAGTTTTAAATAAAGAAACATATTTACATGTGTATATTGTTTGGATATAAAACATAAAAAATGACAATAGTACAGTAATAATTAGTTATGAATATTCAAACTGTGTTCTGGGAGAAGTTTCTATATAAAGTGACTAACATGGACTAACAATGACTAGCACGAATTATAACAAGTGACTAACACGAGCTAACAAGTGACTAGCAAGTGACTAGAAAGTGACTAGCAAGTGACTATCAAGTGACTAGCAAGTGACTAACACGAGCTACATGGTTGGAAATTTGCAATATGAATGCCGGAATTTCCAGAGACTGGGAAAGCTGGACTATGGGGTACTTTGGGAAGGGGAAATACATCTCTCTAATAGGATACATGGTCCTGGGACTAGAGGAGATGTAAAGGGGCTCCTGGGCAACTTTTGGGCCGGAGCATTATATACATTTCAAGGTAACTTTCATGTCAAATCTCGAAACAGAATGTCATAAAACATATATCAATTTGTTGATCATCATTTGATTAATATAAATATATATTTACCTAACACCAATAGAGTCGGAACACTGCAAAATCGATCGAAACGCAGGAGATATATCCATTAGCAGCCTTACAGTTGAAATCTAAACAGAACACAAACCAAACTTCTCAACTGAGGAAAACCTTACGCCGAATTAATAAACTAACCTAACAAATAAAAGTATTTCACACCTAACACAGATACCAAAATATGATTAACATAAATACGCTGAATACAGAAGTTGTGATTGAAGTAAATTGCTTATAATTAATGGTAATTACTGGATAAAATCCTGGGACTATATTCTGCACTATTTGTACCTTTAATATCAATACGCCATCACTGAAAAGTATTTATGTGGAGATAGGCATTCTTCTTATAGAGTGAATATCATCTGAATGCATATAAACATACAACTTATAAACAATTAAAGTCAAAATCTAATTAAATAAAGAGATAAATACAGTAACAGCACACCAAATAATAAGAGAAATTATGTTATAAGTATATATGAATTTGGTGGGTTGTTACACAGCTTCCCTCTTTAATAAGTGTTCGACCCGAACACGCTTTAAAAATAAAAAATGGAAGTCCTTGATTTGATAAACATGTAATGTCAGCACCTAAAATTATAGTAATTTTACACTGTCATTATTTTATTAGTCTATATATCGCTGCATTCTTCTCTGGATCTGCAATATCAAAGTTCAAAAGTTCATTCACTGCAGTTTATTATCTGCCATCAATCATGGAATGCACCAAATGTTCAAACTTCATGCATTTGAGATTATTGCTCAGTGTTCTTTAATGTCTGTAGATTCCCGTAAAAATATGTGAGAGGTTGACAGGTCTGGAAATTGTAGTGGTGAATCTTCAGCTTGCATCTGATTATGTTGACATCTTCTGTTCTGCATCCCTGAAACATTGCTACACAGACATCCTATCGTGTAGTAGCAATTCACCAAAAAGTAAACCAATAACGGGACAGGGTCACACCATCACCACAAGCCAAATTTTCATATTCTCACAAATATGGGACACGGGACACATCTTCTCATCTACAGGGGCAATTTGAATGATCAATTCATTTCTACGGGGATTGGGATACCTTAACAAGTCATCAATCCTGGATAATTCGTAACATTAAGATAAATACAATAGCATTCGTTTCCAGGTATCTCGGGACATTGGGATTTTCCTTTGGGACATCCATTCTTTTCGGGTCTAACTTGGACTTTTGGACTAATAATGAGATACTGTTTCATATAAACAATATGTATTCAAGTTTCATAGAAACCTTCTTATTTGAATTCTATTTGAATTCATTCACCATGGGACAAATGGCTCCATCTTTTGGAACTATGTGGAATAATGGGACAGCTCGGACTATCAAGCAATACTACTACGGTCTTTATTAGAACATCACTTGTCTGACTTGATCTACTTGAACAACATCCACCTTGTTAATTCATTAAGAAAAATGTCTGGCTGTTCCGGGACTATATACATTATTTACATTGTCTAAGGGGCTACTGTTTACTAACCAGTCTCCAGCTGGCGAAAAGGACATTTGTACCTTGAGCTCTTTGCCCAAAAGTAACAAACTCAAATGGGAAAATTGCCTTATATACATCAATAAGAACTAATTTATACGGGAACAATAGAATCTGTGAGTGTGACTTCACACCAATCCACATCGGATTTAAGCTCAATAACAGACTTCCTACTATTCAGGACAATTAACCCGGCCGGGGCAATAACAACATTAAAAGGGTATATCGGACCCTCATCACATCAAATACAGTCTCTGAACTATTCAGGGAATCCAGACCCAGAATGCATGGATGTTGGATACAAGCAACATACATTGACTATAAGATATTAACCCCTACCCACAGATATTTGACACATCAACTTCCCCTGGGATGGGACATTGATTGCCACTGGTGACAGTTATGGCCAAAACTGCCTCGCTAAATGTGGGCTTTTAGACCACTCTCGATCTTGACCACCCTCGGTCTCGTTATATGCAAAGGCTATTCGCGATTACACTGACATTAGCCCCTATTTCGAACCAAACAGTGGAGAACACTGCCTAATCATATAGACAATACTACTTTAACTTATAGGCAATAACACACCTGAATTTCGTATCATCGGCCCCTTGACTATTTACAAAGATCTCATGTGGGCTGGGATGAGATCTTACTTACAGGTATATACATTATATTTATTATCTAAAAAAGAGCACCTGAATACTCAACTTATCGGGTCGGTCTGGTGTACGCACTGTGGTTAGGACATGTGCCATGTTCTGTTGGTGGAGAGACAACAGAACTAGTTATAATTGATGCCAATGGTATTGACATCATGGACTATAAGAGATTTGGATACAGTGTGTAATATATCACATCTCATGACTGATATTATTGGACACAGTCTGTGATGTACTTGGACTTAAAGGTAACATTAAAATGGGCATTCATTACCTCGTATGGGTATGCGCGTACCCAAGCTATCTCTTATATGTTCATCATGCCCATCATGACAAACAAAAAGAGAAACTCACAAACAAGGTATAGACAGGGATAAAACATATCACTATAAATGTGTTACAAAGGCCTTTATGGGCATCGTTCAAGTATCGATGGTTTCACTGTATTAGAATAATATGGTATGCAAGGTGGGGAAAACATACCATAAGGGTGTATAATGGAGGTGGCCACTATAACAGGAAGTAGATTTAGGGAAAAACTACTTCATCAATCAAAAGGGACAGTCCCTATGGTAAGCTATGGGGACTGGGTGGTCTGTATAGTTTCATTGTAGGTAACTAAAAACGGACATAGAATCACAAAAATCGTGGGTCTTGATAGGGCGGGACCTATCAAAATCCCACCACTGCCACCAGTGTAACATCCCCTCAAAATATACTTTGGTAGCGTGGTTAAAAGAGAGGGAGATGTTATTGGTTAAAATTATGAACTTTATTTTTAGTTAATTATGGGGGGTGTAAAACATCTGTCTTTACAATGAGTCTTATAAGAAATAAACTTTTATGTCAAAAGAAAGATGGCGTTCTGGTAAAAATCTCTACATCTTGATTATACTGGAAATTGCCTCATGAAAGGGGGGATAATATCATCTTAAAGAAATATAACACGACAAAAGTTTTAAATAAAGAAACATATTTACATGTGTATATTGTTTGGATATAAAACATAAAAAATGACAATAGTACAGTAATAATTAGTTATGAATATTCAAACTGTGTTCTGGGAGAAGTTTCTATATAAAGTGACTAACATGGACTAACAATGACTAGCACGAATTATAACAAGTGACTAACACGAGCTAACAAGTGACTAGCAAGTGACTAGAAAGTGACTAGCAAGTGACTATCAAGTGACTAGCAAGTGACTAACACGAGCTACATGGTTGGAAATTTGCAATATGAATGCCGGAATTTCCAGAGACTGGGAAAGCTGGACTATGGGGTACTTTGGGAAGGGGAAATACATCTCTCTAATAGGATACATGGTCCTGGGACTAGAGGAGATGTAAAGGGGCTCCTGGGCAACTTTTGGGCCGGAGCATTATATACATTTCAAGGTAACTTTCATGTCAAATCTCGAAACAGAATGTCATAAAACATATATCAATTTGTTGATCATCATTTGATTAATATAAATATATATTTACCTAACACCAATAGAGTCGGAACACTGCAAAATCGATCGAAACGCAGGAGATATATCCATTAGCAGCCTTACAGTTGAAATCTAAACAGAACACAAACCAAACTTCTCAACTGAGGAAAACCTTACGCCGAATTAATAAACTAACCTAACAAATAAAAGTATTTCACACCTAACACAGATACCAAAATATGATTAACATAAATACGCTGAATACAGAAGTTGTGATTGAAGTAAATTGCTTATAATTAATGGTAATTACTGGATAAAATCCTGGGACTATATTCTGCACTATTTGTACCTTTAATATCAATACGCCATCACTGAAAAGTATTTATGTGGAGATAGGCATTCTTCTTATAGAGTGAATATCATCTGAATGCATATAAACATACAACTTATAAACAATTAAAGTCAAAATCTAATTAAATAAAGAGATAAATACAGTAACAGCACACCAAATAATAAGAGAAATTATGTTATAAGTATATATGAATTTGGTGGGTTGTTACACAGCTTCCCTCTTTAATAAGTGTTCGACCCGAACACGCTTTAAAAATAAAAAATGGAAGTCCTTGATTTGATAAACATGTAATGTCAGCACCTAAAATTATAGTAATTTTACACTGTCATTATTTTATTAGTCTATATATCGCTGCATTCTTCTCTGGATCTGCAATATCAAAGTTCAAAAGTTCATTCACTGCAGTTTATTATCTGCCATCAATCATGGAATGCACCAAATGTTCAAACTTCATGCATTTGAGATTATTGCTCAGTGTTCTTTAATGTCTGTAGATTCCCGTAAAAATATGTGAGAGGTTGACAGGTCTGGAAATTGTAGTGGTGAATCTTCAGCTTGCATCTGATTATGTTGACATCTTCTGTTCTGCATCCCTGAAACATTGCTACACAGACATCCTATCGTGTAGTAGCAATTCACCAAAAAGTAAACCAATAACGGGACAGGGTCACACCATCACCACAAGCCAAATTTTCATATTCTCACAAATATGGGACACGGGACACATCTTCTCATCTACAGGGGCAATTTGAATGATCAATTCATTTCTACGGGGATTGGGATACCTTAACAAGTCATCAATCCTGGATAATTCGTAACATTAAGATAAATACAATAGCATTCGTTTCCAGGTATCTCGGGACATTGGGATTTTCCTTTGGGACATCCATTCTTTTCGGGTCTAACTTGGACTTTTGGACTAATAATGAGATACTGTTTCATATAAACAATATGTATTCAAGTTTCATAGAAACCTTCTTATTTGAATTCTATTTGAATTCATTCACCATGGGACAAATGGCTCCATCTTTTGGAACTATGTGGAATAATGGGACAGCTCGGACTATCAAGCAATACTACTACGGTCTTTATTAGAACATCACTTGTCTGACTTGATCTACTTGAACAACATCCACCTTGTTAATTCATTAAGAAAAATGTCTGGCTGTTCCGGGACTATATACATTATTTACATTGTCTAAGGGGCTACTGTTTACTAACCAGTCTCCAGCTGGCGAAAAGGACATTTGTACCTTGAGCTCTTTGCCCAAAAGTAACAAACTCAAATGGGAAAATTGCCTTATATACATCAATAAGAACTAATTTATACGGGAACAATAGAATCTGTGAGTGTGACTTCACACCAATCCACATCGGATTTAAGCTCAATAACAGACTTCCTACTATTCAGGACAATTAACCCGGCCGGGGCAATAACAACATTAAAAGGGTATATCGGACCCTCATCACATCAAATACAGTCTCTGAACTATTCAGGGAATCCAGACCCAGAATGCATGGATGTTGGATACAAGCAACATACATTGACTATAAGATATTAACCCCTACCCACAGATATTTGACACATCAACTTCCCCTGGGATGGGACATTGATTGCCACTGGTGACAGTTATGGCCAAAACTGCCTCGCTAAATGTGGGCTTTTAGACCACTCTCGATCTTGACCACCCTCGGTCTCGTTATATGCAAAGGCTATTCGCGATTACACTGACATTAGCCCCTATTTCGAACCAAACAGTGGAGAACACTGCCTAATCATATAGACAATACTACTTTAACTTATAGGCAATAACACACCTGAATTTCGTATCATCGGCCCCTTGACTATTTACAAAGATCTCATGTGGGCTGGGATGAGATCTTACTTACAGGTATATACATTATATTTATTATCTAAAAAAGAGCACCTGAATACTCAACTTATCGGGTCGGTCTGGTGTACGCACTGTGGTTAGGACATGTGCCATGTTCTGTTGGTGGAGAGACAACAGAACTAGTTATAATTGATGCCAATGGTATTGACATCATGGACTATAAGAGATTTGGATACAGTGTGTAATATATCACATCTCATGACTGATATTATTGGACACAGTCTGTGATGTACTTGGACTTAAAGGTAACATTAAAATGGGCATTCATTACCTCGTATGGGTATGCGCGTACCCAAGCTATCTCTTATATGTTCATCATGCCCATCATGACAAACAAAAAGAGAAACTCACAAACAAGGTATAGACAGGGATAAAACATATCACTATAAATGTGTTACAAAGGCCTTTATGGGCATCGTTCAAGTATCGATGGTTTCACTGTATTAGAATAATATGGTATGCAAGGTGGGGAAAACATACCATAAGGGTGTATAATGGAGGTGGCCACTATAACAGGAAGTAGATTTAGGGAAAAACTACTTCATCAATCAAAAGGGACAGTCCCTATGGTAAGCTATGGGGACTGGGTGGTCTGTATAGTTTCATTGTAGGTAACTAAAAACGGACATAGAATCACAAAAATCGTGGGTCTTGATAGGGCGGGACCTATCAAAATCCCACCACTGCCACCAGTGTAACATCCCCTCAAAATATACTTTGGTAGCGTGGTTAAAAGAGAGGGAGATGTTATTGGTTAAAATTATGAACTTTATTTTTAGTTAATTATGGGGGGTGTAAAACATCTGTCTTTACAATGAGTCTTATAAGAAATAAACTTTTATGTCAAAAGAAAGATGGCGTTCTGGTAAAAATCTCTACATCTTGATTATACTGGAAATTGCCTCATGAAAGGGGGGATAATATCATCTTAAAGAAATATAACACGACAAAAGTTTTAAATAAAGAAACATATTTACATGTGTATATTGTTTGGATATAAAACATAAAAAATGACAATAGTACAGTAATAATTAGTTATGAATATTCAAACTGTGTTCTGGGAGAAGTTTCTATATAAAGTGACTAACATGGACTAACAATGACTAGCACGAATTATAACAAGTGACTAACACGAGCTAACAAGTGACTAGCAAGTGACTAGAAAGTGACTAGCAAGTGACTATCAAGTGACTAGCAAGTGACTAACACGAGCTACATGGTTGGAAATTTGCAATATGAATGCCGGAATTTCCAGAGACTGGGAAAGCTGGACTATGGGGTACTTTGGGAAGGGGAAATACATCTCTCTAATAGGATACATGGTCCTGGGACTAGAGGAGATGTAAAGGGGCTCCTGGGCAACTTTTGGGCCGGAGCATTATATACATTTCAAGGTAACTTTCATGTCAAATCTCGAAACAGAATGTCATAAAACATATATCAATTTGTTGATCATCATTTGATTAATATAAATATATATTTACCTAACACCAATAGAGTCGGAACACTGCAAAATCGATCGAAACGCAGGAGATATATCCATTAGCAGCCTTACAGTTGAAATCTAAACAGAACACAAACCAAACTTCTCAACTGAGGAAAACCTTACGCCGAATTAATAAACTAACCTAACAAATAAAAGTATTTCACACCTAACACAGATACCAAAATATGATTAACATAAATACGCTGAATACAGAAGTTGTGATTGAAGTAAATTGCTTATAATTAATGGTAATTACTGGATAAAATCCTGGGACTATATTCTGCACTATTTGTACCTTTAATATCAATACGCCATCACTGAAAAGTATTTATGTGGAGATAGGCATTCTTCTTATAGAGTGAATATCATCTGAATGCATATAAACATACAACTTATAAACAATTAAAGTCAAAATCTAATTAAATAAAGAGATAAATACAGTAACAGCACACCAAATAATAAGAGAAATTATGTTATAAGTATATATGAATTTGGTGGGTTGTTACACATGTACAACCATTATTGGTTGTAAAATATCGATAAGGTAAGTCCCTAGGGAGTTCACTTCAATATTTTAAGCATTTTTTCGATGTTAATTTCCTCTCAAGTTTGAAACTTGCAATGTTAAATTCCTCTCAGACTTATAAAAGTCCATTTTATTCCTCTCAACTTCATAGATGTCCATGTCAAATTCCTCTGGAGTTTGCTGGGACTAAATTTTCAGAAATACTGGTAAATTGACTAAAAATTCACTTTTCGGCTGGTTTGTCCCGACCCTCGGCAACTGATTTAGCCAATTTAGTACCATTTTTTGTAGAAGAACTGATTTTTGACCTCAAAAAGGTACTCTCGTAGAGTCGTATACAATTTTTCCATTTTTTCTCAGATTCGCCAATTTCCATGGTTGATGCCCAAAGCCAAAATTGGCCGTGCTGCACATACATTCCAAAATTATTTAGAATGAACCCTCCGGAATCAGTCCCATTCTATTAAAGCCTAGACCTACTGAGGGACTTTATTTTCGGTAGTGCACATTAGCAATGTTTGTATAAGACAGACATCCTGACCATGTTGTTGTTAGGGACTACTGACCTACTTAGTACTGGGTAAGGTCTAGAGTAACCTAGACAAAAGGATCAAATGAGGTTATGTCTTCGAGTCTGAGTACTTCTTTGCCCTTGTTGGTTTGTACTTGGGCATGATTCTGTTTTTCTGACGGTGTGGAACTGCAATAAAAAATAAACTTTCAGGCTATTTTAATTCTAAGGGAATGTCAAACACCTAAATAACTCACAATTTTAAGAGAAACCCGTGTTTAGTCATCACAAACATAGACAGTATCAAGTATGAAGCTGAAAATGTGAATATATATGGGCGATATTAGGTGAAATTACGACGTATAATTCGATCTATTTCCTTTCCAGAACGACGGAGACATGAATATATACAATAAAATGTTTCTGTATAATCGATTCTTACTTATAGCAAGCTATGCACAATCAAGTATTTATATTAACGGTGATATTCTAAATAATAACGAGAAATTCAGCAAAATCTCACTTTACTCTCAGGAAGTAGAACTGGCGCATGCGCACTCGCTAAGTGGGTCATCATGTATTCCAAAAATAGGTCATGACACACCCCAAGAAAATCTTGAAACCGCGAACGGTTAGGCAAAACTGCCCTAATTCACGTCACCATACTAGTCAATGGGCAAAAGGGCAAACGCCTGACTTTTTATCTCGAGTTATGGATTTATGTGGCCTCACTGGCCTATCTGAGGTTCTAAAGCTATGTCTAAGCTACATCTTGACACTAAACTCAATAGGGGCCAATCATCTACTTTTTGAAATAATTGGTCAATTGTGACACTACCCCCTCTCTCTGCAGACACAAATTGAAATTCACAAAAATGAAGGCAAAATTAATACGCCACTTGACTCGAAATTTTCCTTCAGATAACCCAAATAAACGCATTTTCAGAAGAAATGGCATGTTGCCATTGCAAAAAGATTACAACTGTGCCTACATACTAGCTTACTGACTCGTCATGATCACAATTGTGTTGGGACTACATTTATTTTTGAATACTACTTTTTTCTATTCAGCGGAAGTGACGTATTAGGGCATTTTGGCCTAATAGCCACATGGTTGGATGATTTCTGGCTTCAAATTGCGTTTTTCCAATTCACTAGAGTTTTTCAAGTAGTTTTGTGCAGTTTAAGAATATTCTGACAGCAATTATGAAAAATATGGCTACTTCATTACCCCTGGGGTCATTTTTCCAAGAACCCAATGGTTTTCCTATAAATTTGACTAGTTTTTCATTTACATCATGAAATCCACTGCCTGATGGTGACATTTTTCAGTATCGTGTCAAGAAATTGAGTATTTTATTGCATATTGCGATTTTTAGCCAAAATCACTGAACCGTGAACCAGAAAATTGGACAAATTTGGCCCACTTTTTGGCAAAATCTTACTAAAATCATCACTTTTTCATACTTTATTCCATTCAACAACCTCCTGATTTGAAAAATGATGACAAATTTGATCAGTTTTGACTCTGGCCTAGAGAATTGGGACTTTTGAGATATTTTTTAGCTCGAATGTAGTCATTCAGAGTGAACAAATACATCAAAAATTGACACTTAACTCACCAATTTCTGACTGCACCCCCGATATGTACCTTCTTTCTATACTGGAAACCATAAGATGGAAAATTCAATCTTTATGATGAATAGCAACTCGTTGGCTTCCCCATTTACGACAACAAATGACATTTAGGGGTCACTAAGGACAAAATTGTAGCCAAATATCGTCAAAATCAGTGGTTTTTGGGGTAAAAAGCGAAAACTGCTGATTCAGCAAAAACATTAAATTTGTTCATGAAAATTCCCCTTTTTGCCTCCGTCCAAAATATGTTTCACACTAATAAACTTCAATTCTGGGCGATTCTGAGTAGTTTTAAAAAAATTTGGTCACTTTCACATGTGACTAATAGGCAAAACTGCCCTAATTCACGTCACCATACTAGTCAATGGGCAAAAGGGCAAACGCCTGACTTTTTATCTCGAGTTATGGATTTATGTGGCCTCACTGGCCTATCTGAGGTTCTAAAGCTATGTCTAAGCTACATCTTGACACTAAACTCAATAGGGGCCAATCATCTACTTTTTGAAATAATTGGTCAATTGTGACACTACCCCCTCTCTCTGCAGACACAAATTGAAATTCACAAAAATGAAGGCAAAATTAATACGCCACTTGACTCGAAATTTTCCTTCAGATAACCCAAATAAACGCATTTTCAGAAGAAATGGCATGTTGCCATTGCAAAAAGATTACAACTGTGCCTACATACTAGCTTACTGACTCGTCATGATCACAATTGTGTTGGGACTACATTTATTTTTGAATACTACTTTTTTCTATTCAGCGGAAGTGACGTATTAGGGCATTTTGGCCTTAAACGAATGTGTATATTCACCCTATGCTTAGTGAGCGGACCTAATTTCAAGGGCGATGGTAAAGACGAGACAGGGCGCCCAAACCTAACTATGGCGGACCAGCAGTAAGTTTATTTCTCTAAGTTCTACTCTTTATTGGCCATGTGCTGGCCTGTAACTAGGTGCACTGATGCTTCAGATGCCCATAATTAGATTTGTAATGTAAGAAAGATTCATACTTATATGTGAAATGGATACGAAGTGATGTGAAAAGAAAAATTAATTTTCTGCATATTTTTTTTCGATTATTTTCAAAATAATGATACTTCTCCTGCATAGAATTCCTTGATATTGCATGTAATTATTGTTGATGAACGTATTTATATCGTAAACCCATCCATTTCCCAATTTGAGCCGTAATTGCAGTCGAATCAGGAGATTTTGATTCCTCGAAAGGAAGAGCAATGGTTATGGTAATAAAAGCATGTTTGGACGAGCCGTGGAATAGGGATTACATTTATCCTGTTTATTTTCAGATATGTGGGATTCCAGTGTTACTACTGTCACGGAAAATCAAAAGACTTTGATGAAATAATACACCACCTGATCAATAAACAATTTACACAATGTGTTAACAGTGATTTTGTTGTCTCAGAAAAAATTAATCTGACAAAAGTTTATCCCACAGTGCAGAAACTTGTGACTACATCTGTCATGTTAACAACCTCTGACTACATCTGCCATGTTAACAACCTCTCACTACATCTGTCATGGTAACAACCTCTGACTACATCTGTTATGTTAACAACCTCTATCTACATCTGCCATGTTAAAAACCTCTGACTACATCTGCCATGTTAACAACCTCTCACTACATCTGTCATGGTAACAGCCTCTCACTACATCTGTCATGGTAACAACCTCTGACTACATCTGTTATGTTAACAACCTCTTACTACATCTGCCATGTTAAAAACCTCTCACTACATCTGTCATGGTAACAACCTCTCACTACATCTGTCATGGTAACAGCCTCTAACTACATCTGTTATGTTAACAACCTCTAACTACATCTGCCATGGTAACAACCTCTGACTACATCTGTAGTGTTAACAACCTCTGATTACATCTGCCATGTTAACAACCTCTCACTTCATCTGTCATATTAACAACCTCTGACTTCATCTGTCATGTTAACAATCTCTGACTACATCTGTCATATTAACAACCTCTGACTACATCTGTCATGTTAACTATCTCTGACTACATCTGTCATATTAACAACCTCTGACTACATCTGCCATATTAACAATCTCTGACTCTATCTGCCATGTTAACAGCCTCTGACTACACTTGTCATGTAAATAAAGTCTGACTTCATTTATTATGTTAACAATTTCTGAATACACCTGCCATGTTAACAACCTTTGACATCAACAATCTCTGACTACATCATGCGTCTGATTTTTTATGACTTTGTCAACATTTGTTAAAAAGTGTGGGCCAGTTACCATTTATACAATTTTAAAATTCTTTTAAGTTATTCTATTTATTCGTTCAACAACCAACACTTTTTGATAAATCATAAAATCAAGTGACTACATGTTTTGCAAGTTTTTACCATTGATTGAAGCCTATGACAACCTTGCCCAAATTCATTAATTTATTAATTGACAGTGTACATTTTAGCTGAATTTAGCAGTACACGTAGCAGCTAAGTGCTTGCCCATAGCCACTCCTCTTGGCAAATTACATCGCCATTGCTCGTCATCGAAATTCTGATCGCCGAATAGTAAACATTCATTTTGTATTGGATGTACATAACTAGAGACCGCCTTATTTCGCATATATGAAAAAATAAAACATATCTAGGTACATGTATCTTTATATGTGACATCGATCAGGAATTATTGACATATTGACAATATTAGGTTGTAATTTCTTGCGGTAAATTCAAATTGTATCTTTAAACGACTGTTTCATCTTAACTATTCGTTTTATTGGATGTAAAACAAACGGTATGCATAGTTTAACATCTTTCACTTCTAAAACAGCATAAAATATCACAATACCATCACCTAATGCTGCAATAATACGACTTAAAATGTTATGGTACTGATATTCTTTGGTTTTTGGGCGCCATGCCTCGTCTTTACCATCACCCTTGAAATTAGGTCCGCTCACTAAGCATAGGGTGATATTATTTACTCACGTCGAGAGCTACGTTAGATTTTGAAAGTATAGCTATACTTTCAAAATCTAAGTAGCTCTCGACGGGAGTAATATATTATAAAATACAACTCCTGTGTGATAACTGATAAGAGTGTGGATCGGATCCGTCCTGCAAACACTTATTTGTTTGCTGGACGGCCTACTCCTACACTCTTTGTTCCAGGGAGAACCTGTGATCTTATCCCCCGTCTTATCCTTGGATCTCATCTTGGGATAACCATACCTTACTTAAGTTTTTCTCCATCTAAAGTGTCACTCGACTTTTTGGCAATTAAAAGTCCCTGCCTGCATTTAGTAGTCATATATTGTCATGTGCATAATTTTGAAACCATATCCTAATTATTTCACAAACCCTTTGTTGATTCTGCCATAGTTTCCAATTTGTAAACAGCATTTAGCCTTTTTAATTGGGAACTTTTTTGAAATTTCCAAAATGGCTGCCATGTGATTCCAGAATTAACATGAGTGTGACGTGACATCACAGTTGCTCGTTCCTAGGTAACAACAATATCACAATTGCTCGTTTCTAGATATAGCAACAAGATTTTTGATAAAATGGCACACAATTACCCTAATTAACACCCTTAAACTCCGATTTTCAAAGAATATATTTGGAGAAACAATAAAAGGTAGTGGAATAAATTAGAAGATGGTTTCAAGTTACCACAGAAGTCAATTTGAAACTCAAGAATGCCTTCTTTGACTCATAATCACAAAAAAGTCGAGTGACATTTTAGATGGAGAATTTCTTAGTTTGCACAATTAAGCTATCTCCTGAGACTTTTAACATGGGCTGGGAATATCCATTTTTTGCATAGCCATCTATCTAAAAGATGGATGTGCAAATATAGTAAACCATACCCCCATAGGTAATGTGGGTTCGGTTTGCTTTTTGTAATTTTTGACTTTGATGAGGCAAACCATCACTAATGTAAAAATAAGAAAAATGCAAAACACCCCCATATTCATTGGGGTAGGATATAATATTCACACTTGGTTAGGCAAGGACTTAGGTGTGTCTGATTCCAGCCAATCCGTACACAGTATTTCAGATAACTGCATTGCATACCAATCACCGAATCCAAAGTCAATCCTTAGATGGTTGTCAAGGTGTTAACTTGACGCTACAGATTAAAATTGATGCTTTGCCAACTAGACCCTTGCAAAAAACTTCAATATTGAAAATACTTTATTTTAGTGATTTCGTATCTTTTTTGGTAGAGAATATTTTGCAATGCCTGTGTAAAAATAATTCAATCAGTACCGTAGGCTACCGGCGCCCGGCCGATGAGTATTTTGTTCAAAATTGCATTCTTTCGGTTTAGAACAACTTACTCTTCTGGGCCGGTGTGAAAGAAATGTTGGTCCCCCAGGGATTATGGTCCCCTTTCTTAACGGCCCCTACTGGCCCTGATTGTGTATAAGATAATGAGGGAAAGAGTTGTATTTAGGCTGAGACTAACATAAAAAATGTTAGTCTCAGATTTAGGTCACCATATAAATCAATGGAGAGTAGGACCATAATTTGATAGGACCTCCTACCCTTTTACCGTGAAAGAAATTATGGTCCCCCAGGGATCATGGTCCCCCTTTTTAAAGCCCCTTACTGGCCCTGATTGTGTATAAGATAATAAGGGAAAGAGGTCACCATATAAATCAATGTAGAGTAGGACCATAAATTATAGGACCTCCTACCCTTTACGTGACACCGGGCGCAAGTTGACAGATATAGGAGTAAATGTGACTAGGGCATTTTACTAAAACCCGGTGTGAAAGAAATTATGGTCCCCCAGGGATTATGGTCCCCCCTTTTAAAGGCCCTTATTGGCCCTGATTGTGTATATGATAATAAGGGAAAGAGCACAAAGAGGTCACCATATACATCAATGGAGAGTAGGACCATAAATTAATAGGACCTCCTACCCTTTTACACCGGTGTAAAAGGGTAGGAAGTCCTATCAAATTATGGTCCTACTCTCTATTGATTTATATGGTGACCTAAATACAACTCTTTCCCTTATTATCTTATACACAATTAGGGCCAGTAAGGGCCTTTAAAAAGGGGGACCATAATCCCCAGGGGACCATTATTTCTTTCACACCGGCATTGACTAACCATATGTCACATTTCAAAATACATTTTCATTGGTTGTGTGTTGATTGTATGTCTCATCGCATTCGTTTTCCAAAAAAGCCTTACAGCGAAGATAGAGAATACCTGCTCCATTTGCAACTTCACTGTCGCCTGTATCCCTTTTGAAGCCATACAGGCTACAGTAGCCTATGGGAGAAGGGTGGTGTGGTAGTGTGTATTGATTGTAGTATTATATGCAATGGAGGAAAGGGAAATACCCTTCGGACCAAGGACTCAGTTGATTGTTTTATTTTTAAGGGAGATAAAGTTACTTAGTATTTGTTTTATTCTATGGCGTAAGATATCAAGATGATATGAATAAAGTTGATTTGTTTTCATCAAGGTCAAAGGAAAATAAATTATATTTCAAATAAATTCTAAACAAAAGAAAATTTTGAAAAATGACCGCCTTCTTCAAAAAGTGTCATTAGACAGTGTGCCATGCTTAGTACTATAGTATTCACATACAAAATATAAACAAAATCGCTCCACTACTTTTCGAGTTACAGCAAAAATCGTATAATAGCGAGTAATCATTTTTCAAGATTTCTGCTATGTGCTCCTTTAAGATCTACACTAGCTTTATAAATGTCCTATATAATTTTTTTACATTTAAAACATATTGCTCTTACAGTTTTACATATTGTACCTAAATTACTGTAAAATCGGCACTAAAATGGCCGCCATTTTTGAATGAGCGTTTTGAAAATCGGCTTTCGGGCAGAACTTCTATCCCCATAGCGTATATGTTTACAAAATATGAACAAAATCGGGCCAACGGTATTTGAGTTATTGCTCGGACGGACGGAAAGACGTACGGACGGACAGACGGACGAACAGAGGCGTTCCCTATATCCCTCCCGTCCGAACTTCGTTCGATGGGAAAATAATTTATCGTCAATTGCGTCTGAGAGCATTATCAATGCCTTCCCATGCTCATGCATGATTCCACGAGTAAAGATTACAACAAGAGATTACGATACCTTTTAAAGCTAGCAACATGAATCTAACACAATAAACTGCCAACAAACCATCTGTGTGTTGTTTAATTGTGAGTACACGCCAAGGATTTGAAAAGAATCTAAACATATCTCTTAATATAAATGACAAATGAATAGTAAAATATACAAGTGAGAGGACATGAGGATAGCTACTGATCGAATGTTAAAATAGTCATATATAAGTAAAACTTTGTTCCACATGTCTTCTAGTACGCAAATTGCCATATAATAGAGAGGTTTCGCAAAACGATTTTTAGCTTAACGGATCCGTAGCCGTAACGTATTTACCAGATTTATGCGTAGTCAGTTCAATTTATACGTGATGCGATACGGAAAACACGAAAAATGAGGCTTTTCTACGTTGGTCATTTACGTATCCCATTTTATCCTTCGATTATATTGATTTTAGTTCTAAAGGTATCACTAAATGAACAAGCACAGTGTGTTGTGTATAATTTGACTTAAATTTGGTGAATGTATCTGTTTATTGTTTGACAAAAATCGAGTTTTTCAAACGGTATGTTCAATTAATTTTACACTGTATGGAATGGTATCGCAATATTTACAGTGTACATGTTTCGCACAACGTTTTAGCTACCCGTATCAAGCTCCGTAACGTATCGATGGAGAAAAAGTGTACTCAATACGTTTGTCTAACCGACAGCAATACCGAAAGTACGTAAACTAGCGCTTTCTGTGCGTAGTTGTGTCCGTATCTATTTTGTCCTTCAAATCTTGATAAAATTTTCCCTAAATGTATCATTCTAGTAACCCACATGTGTTATCATGTATATCGTGTTAATTTTGATGAAGTAATAGGCCTATCTGTCGATAAATTTGATTATTAGTGGGTGACCTGCAATTTTTACGAATAAAGCTTTAGTCATATTTGTTGGTAGGCAGCCGTACGGTCTATAATTTCTAGGGTCAATAGTAATACCGTGGTCGATTTCTTAGGGACATCAAACCAGTGGTTAGCAGCTAGGCCACCTGAATTTATATTTTGTGCCCCAAGTCACGCTCTAAATTCCTATAGAGCGGGGTTTTGAGTATAGCAGCTTGGTCCTGACCTCGACTATGAATGTGATATTGGGTCTAAAGGTTGCGTTCCGCATAAATTTCTAGCCAGGGGAGCTTCTTCCCCTGGTATGACTTGATCACGCATCAAGTCATGCGATCTGTGTAAAATAGTAAGCAGCCTCGTTTGGGGGTCCAGGGAGACTAGTGCCCTAAAGCTTGGTGCCCAAGCTTCCCCGAACCACCGTTAGTTATTATGTGACAGGTAGAGTATATTTAGTTGAGCATAAGATGATGATATTGGCGTGTACTTTCCTATTTTGATTTTTTAAAGAAAGGCCTGACATCCCGATCCTGTAACATTCCTTCTCCCTTACATAGTTGTCACGGTAGGAGCCCCAGATGTATCTAACTCGTGAGTGGTGGTCCATGATATGTTCTTCATCACCATCTTTATGATGATGGGGAAAGGGAAGGGAGGAGGGTGGTTGTAATTCAAGTAGATATCGGGTTGTCCCCGATTGTGTTTTGTGGTTGTCTCCAGTTGGAATATGTTAGTTGAGTATATCGGTATCAACGTTTCGTTGTGGTTTATTGGTTGTGCCTGATTTTGTTTTGATGGGTTGATTAAATCGATTAGTTTTTAGTTGAGCCTGGTTGTGTAATGATGGGTTACTGTCAGGTAGATATTGCCGAATTGTGTTGTGTCAGATTGAGAGTCGGTTGTCTTTTGATGGTTCTTAGTGATCTAGTATCGGGTTGTGCCCTATTGTGTTATGTTAATTTTATAATGGGTTGAGTTCTCTTATGAATATGTTATGTTGGTTGGGTAGCTGGTTGTCGGGTGGGGTATCTGGTTGTGTCTGATTGTGTTGTGTTATTGGCGTTGCCTCCAATTTGAGTAAGTTAGTTGTGTATATTAGTATTACAGTTTGATTGTGTTTTATTGCTTGCGCTTGATTTTGTTTTGATTGTTTTGTTTTGGGTTTTGGAAAATTGTGATGTGTTACTTGAACAATGGGTTGTGTTTGCTCTTTTTGGTTTATCATTGGGTTGTGCCAAATTGTGTGGTGATAATTTCACAGTTCGTTGTGTTTTCGTGGTTGTTATTTTAGTTGTGTTTTATTGGCTGTGCCCGATTGTGTTTTAATTGTTTAGTATTGGGTTGTGCACACTTGTGTTGAGTTAGTTCAACAATTGGTTGTGTTTACCGTTGTTGTGTTTTCATTGGGTTGTGACATATTGTGTTAATTTGACAGTTGGTTGTGTTTTGGTGGTTGAAAGGCAGGTTGCGCTATTCTGGCTTTGGTGCTGGGTTATGCTCTGTTGCATTCTGTGTATGTTGTCACTGGGTTATGTTCTATTGAACTGTTGTATGATTGGTGACCTAGGTTGTGTTTGGTTGTAAAAGGTTATGGTCGATCGGGTTGTGGTGTACTTTTTCGTTAAGATACAAATGACCGTGATCAAATATGTTACTTTGCTTCCACCAAGTCGGTATTTTTTACTTATCTTATCTTAAAGTATTACCAAAATATACAGCTGCAAAAACATGAAATTAAAGGTCCTTGTGCAGTGTGGCAAGTGATTTTAGACGGTTTCATCTTACACCATGGAATAGAAATCAAGATAAGTAAGAGACCGACTTGGGCAAGGCTACGAATGCCCATATGGTTTGTTATATCTAAGAAACTATTTATTGGAATCACTCCGTAATAGACATTATGCATATGCTTAAGATGGAATTCTACTTTTGAGTGAAATAAAAAGAAGGCTTTATGAGTAAATAGGTGTTGCAATAGAGGTCAAATATTTGGTTTGGCTGGATGGATTTCACTCAAGCTTGATATGGCATAATGAATCACTTCATTTCATTTGTTTAGATTGCGTGTGCTCCTTCGGAACTAATTATAGCATTATATTGATAAGTATATTTATAAGGGCATACTTAAAAAGATAATGAGGTCAAAAAGGATATGATGATGTTACGCCAAGCGTGCATACTTTTGTGTTAAGTCAAAACGCACTTGCTGCATTCTTAATATTCTCAGGAAAAAGTAAGTAAACGCAAATGTACACACTAATTTCAAATATCAAATATCATTTCTACCGAAAACAGAAATGTTTACGCATTTTGTAACATAATGCAGTCACTGCACTTCACTTAATGACCACTATTTCAGCCTATCTGTGTTCAAACCCTTAAATATTCCCCAAAGTATAGTTTGACAATGAATTGGTTATTGTAAACCTAGAAGTCTTCTTTTCTGGCCTAAGGGATATTCTCCATTTTGAAATTGATTTCATGAAATTAATAAATGACCCCTTGGGGAGGAAAGGGTTAATATGTATTTTTGCATTCACCAATGATAATTATGGAGTTGTGATTCTGAAAGCTGACACTCTCAAGGGTGTATTGAAAGCTTAGTGCAGATGAATTATTTTGTTTGATCCTAGTTTTCACTAGTACTATTAAACACGGATTGAGATGCGTATGTAATTACATACTTCAAAAAACGAACTGCGAAACGAAAATTATCGAAATACGTTTCCGTAAACGTAACGAGATACGGATGCGGATACGTTTTAGCCAACCCGTTGTGCGAAACCTCTCTAATAGTAATCAAGTACTCGTAACGCTGTTTTTGCGTTAACTTAGCCTTTATTCCGAATAAATAAAAATCATGGATAACATGTGCGTAAGTTTAAGCTTCGTGTGTAATTCAGGGTACGATCATGATACAGTTTTAGCTTCATCTTTGGTTGGTTGGTACAAGTGTCTCTCGACCTTCTTTCAGCCGCTGAGAGGAGAGAGCTAGAAATTGTGATTCAGTTTATCTAATCTGCTTGGTTTGAGACAAAGTCGGCATTCTATCCACATTTGTCCGGGAGTTTATTTCGCTCTGACTCGTCATCATACTTTGCGTGTTCGTCTGTCTTCTGTATGTTGATTTCCTTCCACATAATAACTCTCGCAACGAATTGCGGAATTTCTTCCCACTCAAACAGTACATGACGAAATTCAAAGCACTGTTCATATACATCAACAGATTCACAACAGCCACAGTGAGTTTCTCACTTGCTTTTTCAGCCACCGTTGGAGCTCTTGTTATGTCAGGTTGAATTATTATATCGAGGATAACAGCTGGAGACGTAAAAGAAAGGAACAAAAAGGATATCATCACGAGCATGATTGTCATCGACCGTGTGGCGTCGTCCGTTTTCGAACTCGAGGCGTTCATTTGCTTCTTCCTGCGTATAGCTGCTCTAACCAACTGTGCTATGATGAGGATGTTACTGACGAACAAAACAGTAAACGGGATAAACGAACGGACTGATGCATCGATTAACGGCCAGTATGTTTGATGGAATTCTTCAAATCCCCCTAGGAAGGCGCAAGTTAACTGTACCTCCTCGATCAACTTGGTGAAATCACGTTGCCCAACTGTAACGAACCAATGGCAGTTCACCCCAACGAGGAAAAGGGTAACAAGGCATATAACAATGGTGGTTTTCTTTCTTGTGCAGATCGACTTCGCTTTCAAGGGCAAGTAGACGAGAATGACTCTATCAATCGTAACACAGACCAACATCCAGGCGGATAGGTCAATAAACATATAGGTGAAGAATATGTGGATTTTGCACGCCCATTCATGCGTTGCCCGAATGTCAAAGGCAAACATGTTACGAGACCACTGTCGTCCGAGACCAACGAGGAGTACTCCCGTGTCGAATATCGCCAACGCAGCAAGATATATGGACGAGGCATTTTTATTCATACTTGTAAATTTCATAACAAGAAACGAAAGAACATTTCCTGTCAATCCAAATATAATTACGACCAGTGTCATATATTTCCACAGAGCGACTCCTATTTGGTATTCTAGAAAATCTTCGATGGATTCAGTTTTCACGGTTGTTGCTATTGTTGAATTGAGATATTGCTGAGCTGAAGTGTTTCCATTATTTCTTACAACAAATGACCCCATCGTGATGTTTGAAATAAAAGTTGCAGCATTAGTAGCATTTGTTGTTGTGATTGCAGAATCATATGGAGTTTGAGTCGTCCAATTATTCTCCATTTTACGTTTTGAGCTCGCAGACACACAGCAACAATCTGAAGCAACCGTTCGTTGAATACCTCTGAAGTGATACAAATTACAGAATTCACGCTCAAATCGTAGTATTCAAATCTGTCAATTGTAGTTTCATAACCAAAGACGGAAATGATAAATAATTGAAGAGTCATCATTTGGTAGCTGTTGTGACAATAAGTTCGGATATCTCAAAGCAGAATTGTTGAATTGTTCGAAGACGGAAATAATAAATAATTGACAAGTCATTAGTTGATAGCTGTGGTGACAAATCGAATATCTCAAAGCAGAATTCTTGAATGGGGTCAACATGTAATAAGAGGTCGTAATAGGACTGAATCATATTTCCATTAATCAAATTATTCCATTAATCAAATTAGTTTGTCGCGTGTTTATTAAGTCGGTACATGTTTGTGGTCTCTCGTGAATCCAAGTGTTCTCCGACATCCTTTCAACCACTGAGAGCCGAAAATTGATAGGTTATTTGATCTAACCTAAACTTGGTTTGAGTCCGGCATTCTATCCACATTTTTCTGAGAGTTTATTTCGCTCTGATTCGTCATCATACTTTGCGTGTTCGTCTGTTTTCTATATGTTGATTTCTTACCACATAATAATTCTCGCAACGAATTGCGGAATTTCTTCCCACTCAAACAGTACATGACGAAATTCAAAGCACTGTTCATATACATCAACAGATTTACAACAGCCACGGTGAGTTTCTCACTTGCTTTTTCAGCCACCGTTGGAGCTCTTGTTATGTCAGGTTGAATTATGATATCGAGGATTACAGCTGGAGACGTAAAAGAAAGGAACAAAAAGGATATCATCACGAGCATGATTGTCATCGACCGTGTGGCGTCGTCCGTTTTCGAAGTCGAGGCGTTCATTTGCTTCTTCCTGCGTATAGCTGCTCTAACCAACTGGGCGATGATGAGGATGTTACTGACGAACAAAACAGTGAACGGGATAAACGAACGGACGGATGCATCGATTAACGGCCAGTATGTTTGATGGAATTCTTCAAATCCCTCCAGGAAGGCGCAAGTTAACTGTACCTCCTCGATCAACTTGGTGAAATCACGTTGCCCAACTGTAAAGAACCAATGGCAGTTCACTCCAACGAGGAAAAGGGTAACAAGGCATATGACAATGATGGTTTTCTTTCTTGTGCAGATCGACTTCGCTTTCAAGGGCAAGTAGACGAGAATGACTCTATCAATCGTAACGCAGACCAACATCCAGGCGGATAGGTCAATAAACATATAGGTGAAGAATATGTGGATTTTGCACGCCCATTCATGCGTTGCCCGAATGTCAAAGGCAAACATGTTACGAGACCACTGTCGTCCGAGACCAACGAGGAGTACTCCCGTGTCGAATATCGCCAACGCAGCAAGATATATGGACGAGGCATTTTTATTCATACTTGTAAATTTCATAACAAGAAACGAAAGAACATTTCCTGTCAATCCAAATATAATCACGACAAGCGTCATATATTTCCACATAGCGACGCCTAATTGGTATTCCAGAAATTCCTCAACAGATGGAACTTCAGCGGTAGTGGCTGCCATTGTTGAATTGAGATACTGTACTGATGTATTTCCAGCACCTCCTGTAATTACAGTAGACGTCTCCATTATACTTGACATGAACGTAACAACGTCGGACATGTCGGTAGCGTTCGGTTGTGTGATTTCAGAATTATTTTCAGTTTGATTAATAGTTGTTCCACCGTTCTCCATGCTTACAAGTTTTTAACCTCTATAAAAATTATTAAACAACGTGTAAATTAACATGTATTAAATAAGGGTTTATTGGTCATATTTAAATAAATAATGTATACAATTTGTATATAATTTCCCGGAAAATAACTATTTTCTGAACTTATTATGGAGGCTTTGTATACGGGCATGAATGTTTTAATGTGCAAATTAGTGGATCATGTCCAAATGAAGTTAATATATGAAAAAGAACGTTTGCTAATGGCATGGTCACATTTGCTCCGATCTTTACTACAGTCCCCGGCTGATTGATTATTTTGTTCAAAATTGTATTCAATTTTGAACAAAATACTCATCGGCCGGGCGCCGGTATGATCAGCAAATGTGACCACGGCATAAAAGGATGATTTATTTCATGACGTGAGATGTTTGTTTTGTGTTCTTGTTAACTTCCCTATAAATATAGTCTTTATATTGTACTTAATACCAGGGACTTCCTAACTGTTAAAACACAGAATATATTTTCAAATAATTTATTTCAATGTATGATAAAACGCCATATACAATGTATGTATACCACCAGACAGTATGTAGAAAATAGAAATACAGTCATGCAAGATTCAAATGGTAAAAGATTCATATTGGTAAAAGTAGGATTAAAATGAGACAGAGCTGCATGAGCCAATGGTCTTAATACATTCTAGAAAGAAATTTGAAAATTTTTACAATTTTGTGTATTTTGACTTCAATCATTGAAATGCATGTTAAGAAAATCAGACAAAACTATGTGGGTGATAATGATTGGGTTTGGATATGGGTATTATCCAGAAATGAATTTACTTCTCTCACTAAAGTATGTCTGGGAATGAAGGGGAGATAAATATTTTCATATTCTAAAACCTTATATCCAATACTTCATCAAACCCTCATATTTCACCCAGAACTGATATATATTGTATTTTTTCTGTTATCAAATTTTTCAGTTTAGACTGTAACCCATTCTGTAGAAGTGCTCTAGAAATGCAACCTTCCTTACATGAAAGGTTACACATTCCAACCTATTTCAAACCATCTGTATGATTATACTGGACACTTTCTGGGTAGTTGGACTTTCTATAGGGGTGGCAGACGGCCCTCAGACCAATTTATACCCCTACCCCCAAAAAACCATGGGGGTACTTTAATACCACCCAATAAAAAGAATACTAATGCATGTCAGATATTCATTGTTTTATATTGGGTAGAGCATGTTATGGTTAATAAGTGCCAGAAATTTCCAATCTCTAACTTATATGGTTACCATAGAAACAGTATTTATATCTCGAAATATTCTCAATTTGACCCCCTCCCAAATGTGTCCCTTTGTTCTCAAAGTGAAATATTTCAAAATCTGTTTGGATTTTATGGCTGCTACTTTGTCAAAATTTGTAATATTATGTCTATATTAACACTAAAACACTTAAAAGTTGATATAATGATCCTATAAATCAATAATATTTATCAAATATAGTCACACATAGCTGCTTTCAGGGAAAAGTGGGCGTGGCACTTTTTGGTACTTGTGCGCTTGTTGCAGCATTAAATGAAAAATGCAGATTACACTAACAATAATTGACATTTAATTAGCATCTACTAATGTTGTGTAACATTGTAATATGTTCATTATCATTATTAGACACTTTAAATATTTTATATAAGTGTTATCCTGACCCTTCCCTATCATAGGTCATCAATGGTCAGATTAACTTTTAGTTTAAGTCTTATAGGGTCCTCGGTCTTTTAAGTCTGTCAAGAGTCAAGTCTTACTTATTCATTGACTTGTTCCTAGAATATGAATAGATAAGTTCAAGTCATCTAGAGCTATGAGTTACAATTAATTAATATGCTTGTTCAACGGGCTTCAATATTTAGAACCATTTTACCATGTTTACTGCAATTGAAAAGTAATGAACAGTTCAATCCTTTTGGTATGATATTTGATGCTATAGTGAATTGCATAACATTTATGATTAAACTTAAATGAACTAATATAACTCTGGCTATTAACCCTTCCCTAGTATCCTTCGCATAACCTCTAAATCATCTTCATATCCATGGCCTAAATGGGGAAGGAGGGAGGGGTTACAAATAGTGACCAAGGATAGTTTGAATCAAAGCAAGAAGACGTAATACTCAAAACTAGAAAGATTGGAGACCATTTATACCCTTCCTAATATTTTGCCTAATACATAACACTAAGATCTATTTTGTCAGACACTTGCTGATTCTTTTATCAATACCTCAACATCAGGCAATGCATGATCTATCCAATGGATTAAAGATTATACTTGATTCTAATATGGCAAAATTAATTTTTCGTATGAATTGCATAGAGCATCATTTTGCAATTATAATAAAATGCATCCATTCATTCATTGGCTCATAGTTAACAAAAAAGCTATTCTCTGGAAGGTACAGTATAATTTCTATTATTTCTATTAGTATTTAGCAAAATAATTGCAAGATAAACAATTTACACATGTTTCTGATATGCTGTATTTTCAATACCAATAGAAAATATCTTCCCTCGGGACCAACGACCCTAGGCCAGATATATTATATTGGCCTCGGGATAATTCCAATACCCTGAACCTCATAGAGGATAATCTCTATTCGTCTTCATCAATTATTATTATACATATGAATCGGGATATAAATATAACCTAAAGTAAGAAATCACATTCTCTAACTAGTAATATTAAATTTTAAAATTGGTAAATGATGATTATGTCACAATAGAATTACTCAGATGCGAGTAGGTAGTTACCAGTATCACCACCAGGTGGCTGATTCGGGGGAATTAACATGGCAGAGTATTACAAAATTCCCTTAAACTTGAATATGCATCAGTTTTAGTGGTTCACTATTCATATTAGCTTTATGTATCTGATAGTTACACAAATTAAAATATGTCCAGTAAAAGAAAATATTATCTGCCCAACACATGAAAAGATATTTCCATTTTTGTGATTTTACAACATGGGGGCTATGGGGAATCTCTCCGACCTAGAAGTCACTTTTTCAAAGAAAATTAAATTTTCAAAGTTGATAAACTCTTTTCAAAACCACATTTCTAAATGTAATTTTACATGTAGATTTCAAATATGACATCAGTTTGACTGAATTGTGAATTTTAATGACGTAAACCAAGATTATTTCTACTCGCATCTGGGATATTGATGACCATGATTTATTTGAGAATAAAACAGACAAAACAAAGGCTAACAAAAATCTTTAAAAATTTGGGTAAAACATTAATATTTTAAATTTGCTTGTTTTTCATCATTATTACTTCGATCTCCAAACCCCAAAAATTGAGTGTTACAAATTGTTTCAAGTTAAAGTATGCCTAATTTCATGAGCAAACTAGTAAATATATAAGCACTAGTGCCAAAGGGAAAGGACCAAAAGTTGTAATGGAACTTAATAAGAAAAAGCAAACTTTAAGTTGGATCTTGTTGGATATTTTCCCTCGACAATGCCTTATCAAATTCATCTATATACAAACTACTAGATTCCAAATGCTATTTTACAGGATGGGTGTTCATGAAAGTAACACTAAACATCAGTTTTGTCATAAACTGAACAATGCAGCTAATTGATTCTCCGATCTAAGCAACAGAGCCTCTTTTAATATATTGTAATTTCAAAATTGCCTCTAATTCAAGTTCTTCAATCAAATCTAAAATGGACACAACTGGTAATATCTTTATACCATATGAGTAGAATGTTTGTTTCTTTCAAATTCATGCTTTCGTTAGAAACATGGATATCACTTATTCATAGTTTTGATTCGTATTTAAAATCGTGTGCATTATATATGAGGTTTAATTAATGGGAAGTTTTTAATACAGGGAAATACAATATATCTGAGGGAAATACAATATACCTCCCCGAGGGGTTGAGGGTAGAATATTGTATTTCCCAAGGGTTATACCTTGTACCCAAAATTATTTATCATATACTAAAATACGAAAATATGAGAAATTGCACAGAATGAAATTCCTGCAGGGGATTACTGAGCAGGTGATATACCTGGCGATACATAGAGATTATCCTATATGAGGTTCAGGATATTGAGACTATCCCGAGGCAAATATAATATATCTGCCCGAGGGAGATTATGACGGAGTGCGCAGATATACTATATCTGCACGCTCGCAACGGGACATATAGGGGTTATGCACTGGGAGGTTTTAGATACAGGGAATATCCCGAGGGATATACAATATATCTTCCCGAGGGACCGAAGGGACCGAGGGAAGATGTATTGTATATCCCAAGGGATATTCCATGTATCCAAACCGACCGTGCATAACTGGTGTATCTCATACTTGAGTGGGTTTAGGGTAGATATAACCTTTTGCACCTTTTTCAAATGACAAGATATTTATATTGAACATTTTCGTAATATTCTTTTTGTTCAATACAATGAAATTGTAACATTTAAACTTAAAAAATTTAAATTTTAAAATTAAAAAATTAAAACTTTTGATATTTAAACTTTTTTAAACTTTTGAAAAATTCCCGGGAGCGGGATGGATATATTATATCTGCCCGCATTTGGCCTGGAGCGGGACATATACAATATATCCTGCCCGCTCCTCAGATACGATATATATTCCCGGGTGATATCTACCCCAAACCCACTCAAGTATGAGATACAAAGCTATATCTGCCCGCTGATGAGAATGAGAATATAAGTTTTTACAAACCTGCTTTATGTACCTGAAACACGACCAAGTATGGGATAAATAAGGGTTATGCACTGGGAGGTTTTGGATACAGGGAATATCCCGAGGGATATACAATATATCTTCCCGAGGGACCGAGGGAAGATGTATTGTATATCCCAAGGGATATTCCATGTATCCAAACCGACCGTGCATAACTGGTGTATCTTATACTTTTTTAAACTTTTTAAAACTTTTTTAAACTTTTGAAAAATTCCCGGGAGCGGGATGGATATATTATATCTGCCCGCATTTGGCCTGGAGCGGGACATATACAATATATCCTGCCCGCTCCTCAGATATGATATATATTCCCGAGTGATATCTACCCCAAACCCACTTAAGTATGAGATACAGCGGGATATGCAGTACATGTATATCCCCACTCACCTAAGGTATCAATTATATTCATGCATTTTATTTACCTATAACACTAAGTATAGGATAAATAACTTTTACTGACAAATTGTATAAGTACATGATTACATGAGTCACAACTACTCACTAAAAGGTTAACTTATTGCATGAAGAAATGTAATTCTACATGAAGATTTCAAATATGATACCATTTATTTGACTGAATTTTGAATTTTTAATGATGTAAAGCAAGATTATTTCTACTTGCATCTAGGTCTATTTCATTGTATAAGTCAACAATGAATAAGGCAAATACATATCACTGGCTTCCCTGATTCATTTAGATTCCTTGCACTTTTAAAATCATCAATAATTCATATAGGGTTGAACTATCGAAGAATGAAAACGTTGCAAATGATGTGATAGAAGTTTTTATACTATTTAGCTTGGAAATATTGCTGATATAGTTTTAATGTGAATTTAGGAGATTAAATTCTCATTGAGACGATGTTAAAAATCTTATTGTTGACTTCCTAAATGTTGAATTCTTTTGATTGTCATGAATTTAAGGTTCACACAAAATCTGAAGATCATCTACATGTAGTTTCAAACACAATCTGAATCTCATTGAGTTTGATGCGAAAGCAGTTTTACTTTAATCCAAAATAACAAATATGGTAAATCAATATGTGTCTATGGTAGATGCTAGCGTGTAGTCCAACCAGCACAAATGCTGCCATCTACCTATCCATTCATCAGTTTAGCACCTAATAAGGTCAGTACTCATGGTAAAGCTTTTGTACCTTGTCTATGGTAAAAATAAATCAAACAGAAATGTTAACTTGACACGATTGGTAATGCCCACCTTGAAGGGTGTAGGGATAAAGGGAAGGGTCAGGATAACACTGATATAAAATATTTAAAGTGTCTAATAATGATAATGAACATATTACAATGTTACATAACATAAGTAGATGCTAATTAAATGTCAATTGTTGTTAGTATAATATGTATTTTTCATTTAATGCTGCAACAAGTACACATGTACCAAAAAGTGCCACGCCCACTTTTCCCTAAAAGCAGCTATGTGTGACTATATTTGATAAATATTATTGATTTATAGGATCATTATCAACACTTTTCAGTGTTTAAATGTTAAAATATACATATTGATACAATTTTTGACAAAGTAGCAGCCATAAAATCCAAACAAATTTGCAAATATTTCACTTTGAGATCAAAAGGACACATTTGGGAGGGGGTCAAATTGAGAATATTTCAAGATATAAATACTTTTTCTATGGTAACCATATCAGTTAGAGATTGGAAATTTCTGGCACTTACTAACCATAACATGCCCTACCCAATATAAAACAATGAATATCTGACATGCATTAGTATTCTTTTTATTGGGTGGTATTAAAGTACCCCCATGGTTTTTTGGGGGTAGGGGTATAAATTGGTCTGAGGGCCGTCTGCCACCCCTATGGAAAATCCAACTACCCAGAAAGTGTCCAGTATAATCATACAGATGGTTTGAAATAGGTTGGAATGTGTAACCTTTCATGTAAGGAAGGAGTTACAACTATCATAGTGGGCCGTAGTCTAGTTTGCATAGTCTTTCGTATAGCAGTATTCTATTTCACGCAAATACAAAAGGAAATCTGATGAATTGCTGAATTGCTAACAAGTGAAGTAATTATACACCTCTTATTAGCTTAAATTCACTTCATATTTGAGCTGAACTCTTTCAATTGCGTGGACATTGGAAACTTAAATATAGGTCTAGCACAGTCCAAAAAACTGGTGAATTTACTCCATTCAGGTGAGGGAGGTAAACAATATTGATTTTTTTTGTATGGTCATGCCATATAATATCAATGCAAAAATTCATTGCCTATTAATGTCTAATGACACAGCCAGTAAGGAAACATGCTTACTGTTCCACTTGGTTGGTTTTCAACTTATGTATTTCACCTTATAGTAATCAGTTAACAGGACTCTGAACTGTATTCCACTTACAGAGGTGTTCCTATTCACAGGTTTAACTGTACATGTTACAAGTATTTTACTTTTATTCATTCCTGACTCCACTCTTATCTCCATGATACCAGCCATATCATAAACTTCTCATCTGATTGACTGAACATTTCACTACACTGTATTTAAATATAAATAAATTGCCTAAATTGATTTAATATCAGTTCCGCTTCTTCTTTTTCTGAGACTGTGGATTTTGCTTGTTCAGTTCTTCCTCATATTCCGATATAAGGGCCTCTTGTGTGCTTGGTATTGCTATACAGTATTTACAGTACTCCATTGTGTATTCTCCTTTGCCTTGAGTGGATGAACGGAGCTCTGTGGAGTAACCAAACATGTCATTGAGCGGGATCTGAAAGCATACAAATTGCAGAGGGTTTAGAGGCAATATTTTAAAGTAACCAAACATGTCATTGAGGGGGATCTAAAAGCATAAAATTGCAGAGGGTTTAGAGGCAATATTCTAAAGTAACCAAACATGTCATTGAGGGGGATCTAAAAGCATACAAATTGTAGAGGGTTTAGAGGCAATATTCTAAAGTAACCAAACATGTCATTGAGGGGGATCTGAAAGCATACAGATTACAGAGGGTTTAGAGGCAATATTCTAAAGTAACAAAACATGTCATTGAGGGGGATCTGAAAGCATACAAATTGCAGAGGGTTTAGAGGCAATATTCTGAAGTAACCAAACATGTCATTGAGGGGGATCTGAAAGCATACAAATTGCAGAGGGTTTAGAGGCAATATTCTGAAGTAACAAAACATGTCATTGAGGGGGATCTGAAAGCATACAAATTGCAGAGGGTTTAGAGGCAATATTCTAAAGTAACCAAACATGTCATTGAGGGGGATCTGAAAGCATACAAATTGCAGAGGGTTTAGAGGCAATATTCTAAAGTAACCAAACATGTCATTGAGGGGGATCTGAAAGCATACAAATTGCAGAGGGTTTAGAGGCAATATTCTAAAGTAACCAAACATGTCATTGAGGGGGATCTGAAAGCATACAAATTGCAGAGGGTTTAGAGGCAATATTCTAAAGTAACCAAACATGTCATTGAGGGGGATCTAAAAGCATACAAATTGCAGAGGGTTTAGAGGCAACATTCAAAAGTAACCAAACATGTCATTGAGGGGGATCTGAAAGCATACAAATTGTAGAGGGTTTAGAGGCAATATTCTAAAGTAACCAAACATGTCATTGAGGGGGATCTGAAAGCATACAAATTGCAGAGGGTTTAGAGGCAATATTCTAAAGTAACCAAACATGTCACTGAGGGGGATCTGAAAGCATACAAATTGCAGAGGGTTTAGAGGCAATATTCTAAAGTAACCAAACATGTCATTGAGGGGGATCTGAAAGCATACAAATTGCAGAGGGTTTAGAGGCAATATTCTAAAGTAACCAAACATGTCACTGAGGGGGATCTGAAAGCATACAAATTGCAGAGGGTTTAGAGGCAATATTCTAAAGTAACCAAACATGTCATTGAGGGGGATCTGAAAGCATACAAATTGCAGAGGGTTTAGAGGCAATATTCTGAAGTAACCAAACATGTCATTGAGGGGGATCTAAAAGCATACAAATTGCAGAGGGTTTAGAGGCAATATTCTAAAGTAACCAAACATGTCATTGAGGGGGATCTGAAAGCATACAAATTGCAGAGGGTTTAGAGGCAATATTCTAAAGTAACCAAACATGTCATTGAGGGGGATCTAAAAGCATACAAATTGCAGAGGGTTTAGAGGCAATATTCTAAAGTAACCAAACATGTCATTGAGGGGGATCTGAAAGCATACAAATTGTAGAGGGTTTAGAGGCAATATTCTAAAGTAACCAAACATGTCATTGAGGGGGATCTGAAAGCATACAAATTGCAGAGGGTTTAGAGGCAATATTCTAAAGTAACCAAACATGTCACTGAGGGGGATCTGAAAGCATACAAATTGCAGAGGGTTTAGAGGCAATATTCTAAAGTAACCAAACATGTCATTGAGGGGGATCTGAAAGCATACAAATTGCAGAGGGTTTAGAGGCAATATTCTAAAGTAACCAAACATGTCACTGAGGGGGATCTGAAAGCATACAAATTGCAGAGGGTTTAGAGGCAATATTCTAAAGTAACCAAACATGTCATTGAGGGGGATCTGAAAGCATACAAATTGCAGAGGGTTTAGAGGCAATATTCTAAAGTAACCAAACATGTCACTGAGGGGGATCTGAAAGCATACAAATTGCAGAGGGTTTAGAGGCAATATTCTAAAGTAACCAAACATGTCATTGAGGGGGATCTGAAAGCATACAAATTGCAGAGGGTTTAGAGGCAATATTCTGAAGTAACCAAACATGTCATTGAGGGGGATCTGAAAGCATACAAATTGTAGAGGGTTTAGAGGCAATATTCTAAAGTAACCAAACATGTCATTGAGGGGGATCTAAAAACATACAAATTGCAGAGGGTTTAGAGGCAATATTCTAAAGTAACCAAACATGTCATAGAGGGGGATCTGAAAGCATACAAATTGTAGAGGGTTTAGAGGCAATATGCTAAAGTAACCAAACATGTCATTGAGGGGGATCTGAAAGCATACAAATGGTAGAGGGTTTAGAGGCAATATTCTAAAGTAACCAAACATGTCATTGAGGGGGATCTGAAAGCATACAAATTGCAGAGGGTCTAGAGGCAATATTCTGAAGTAACCAAACATGTCATTGAGGGGGATATGAAAGCATACAAATTGCAGAGGGTTTAGAGGCAATATTCTAAAGTAACCAAACATGTCATTGAGGGGGATCTGAAAGCATACAAATTGCAGATGGTTTAGAGGCAATATTCTAAAGTTACCAAACATGTCATTGAGGGGTATCTGAAAGCATAAAATTGCAGAGGGTTTAGAGGCAATATTCTAAAGTAACCAAACGTGTCATTGAGGGGGATCTGAAAGCATACAAATTGTAGAGGGTTTAGAGGCAATATGCTAAAGTAACCAAACATGTCATTGAGGGGGATCTAAAAGCATACAAATTGCAGAGGGTTTAGAGGCAATATTCTAAAGTAACCAAACATGTCATTGAGGGGGATCTGAAAGCATACAAATTGCAGAGGGTTTATAGGCAATATTCTAAAGTTACCAAACATGTTATTGAGGGGGATCTGAAAGCATACAAATTGCAGAGGGTTTAGAGGCAATATTCTAAAGTAACCAAACATGTCATTGAGGGGGATCTGAAAGCATACAAATTGTAGAGGGTTTATAGGCAATATTCTAAAGTAACCAAACATGTCATTGAGGGGGAGCTGAAAGCATACAAATTGTAGAGGGTTTAGAGGCAATATTCTAAAGTAACCAAACATGTCATTGAGGGGGATCTGAAAGCATACAAATTGCAGAGGGTTTGGAGGCAATATTCTAAAGTAACCAAACATGTCATTGAGGGGGATCTGAAAGCATACAAATTGCAGAGGGTTTGGAGGCAATATTCTAAAGTAACCAAACATGTCATTGAGGGGGATCTGAAAGCATACAAATTGCAGAGGGTTTAGAGGCAATATTCTAAAGTAACCAAACATGTCATTGAGGGGGATCTAAAAGCATACAAATTGCAGAGGGTTTAGAGGCAATATTCTAAAGTAACCAAACATGTCATTGAGGGGTATCTGAAAGCATAAAATTGCAGAGGGTTTAGAGGCAATATTCTAAAGTAACCAAACGTGTCATTGAGGGGTATCTGAAAGCATAAAATTGCAGAGGGTTTAGAGGCAATATTCTAAAGTAACCAAACGTGTCATTGAGGGGGATCTGAAAGCATACAAATTGTAGAGGGTTTAGAGGCAATATGCTAAAGTAACCAAACATGTCATTGAGGGGGATCTAAAAGCATACAAATTGCAGAGGGTTTAGAGGCAATATTCTAAAGTAACCAAACATGTCATTGAGGGGGATCTAAAAGCATACAAATTGTAGAGGGTTTAGAGGCAATATTCTAAAGTAACCAAACATGTCATTGAGGGGGATCTAAAAGCATACAAATTGCAGAGGGTTTAGAGGCAATATTCTAAAGTAACCAAACATGTCATTGAGGGGGATCTGAAAGCATACAAATTGTAGAGGGTTTAGAGGCAATATTCTAAAGTAACCAAACATGTCATTGAGGGGGATCTAAAAACATACAAATTGCAGAGGATTTAGAGGCAATATTCTAAAGTAACCAAACATGTCATTGAGGGGGATCTGAAAGCATACAAATTGCAGAGGGTTTATAGGCAATATTCTGAAGTAACCAAACATGTCATTGAGGGGGATCTGAAAGCATACAAATTGTAGAGGGTTTAGAGGCAATATTCTAAAGTAACCAAACATGTCACTGAGGGGGATCTGAAAGAATACAGATTGCAGAGGGTTTATAGGCAATATTCTAAAGTTACCAAACATGTTATTGAGGGGGATCTGAAAGCATACAAATTGCAGAGGGTTTAGAGGCAATATTCTAAAGTAACCAAACATGTCATTGAGGGGGATCTAAAAGCATACAAATTGCAGAGGGTTTAGAGGCAATATTCTGAAGTAACCAAACATGTCATTGAGGGGGATCTGAAAGCATACAAATTGTAGAGGGTTTAGAGACAATATTCTGAAGTAACCAAACGTGTCATTGAGGGGGATCTGAAAGCATGCAAATTGCAGAGGGTTAAGAGGCAATACTTTAGTTCAGGATGAAGTTGGAAACAAGACTCGGTTTCTTATTGGTTTGAATGCCAATATGGTGCACATATCGATTACTGAACTATGAATACCAAACATCGACCTCCAACTACCCTGCCGCCACAATATGTTGGAGACTATAACAATGTGTCACCAATTATTGTGATGACAAGCCATATAACAAATCTGAAATATATACATGCTCAAAATGGTTCATCAAGGAATGGCCCATATCATGTTTAATGTACAAGAATGGAACGCATAGAAGCAATTTTTGGATGGAAGAGTTCTACATAGAAAAACTTACCTCACAAAATATACTTGCAAACCCCTCATTTGCATCAGTTCCCGTGATAAGAGCATGCCGTTTATTTAGACCAATCATGACAGCTCCCTTGAATTCTGTAGGGGTCGTGACCTCTACAGACATTATAGGCTCCAACAGTTGCCACATTCCATTACTTAAAACTGCAACACAAAAAACAATATTGTAACAATAATCCATCTAGTTTATATAATTTATCATAGTGTCACAGGTTCATACATATACAATAATTTAAATACAATACTAAATTACATCAAAATCCTCTAGCCTATGCCGACTTTTGAGACACTTATATGAATACATAAATAGCATCAATAATTACAATGTAATTAAAAACGTCTCAGATTAAATGCTCTCTTTTGTACAGATATAACGTTTGGTGATTGATTACTGTTATCATGTTAGATTGAAAAGCTTTCTTCCTTTTTGTCCCTGATCTAAGCTATACTGATAGTAGCCCTGATTGTCAAATTTAATTTTTTTACTTTTTCTTACATACTGTGGCTGAACATATACTACCCTGTTATATGACTATATTTCCAAATATGGACTCTGTTAGCTGAACCTATGATCATGAATCGTTTTCATGTCATGGTAAAACCATGGTGAAACTGGAAATATATATCCTAAATATAAATTGAATACCTTGCTTTACGGCGCCCTCTGCAGCCTGTTGGAAGGACCAATCAGACGAGTCAACAGCATGACTAGCGCCATCTTTTAGAACAAACTTAAGTCCTGTTATCCTTTGTCCTGCTAGAATACCTTTTTCACAAGCACTCATAAACCCCTGTAATATAAGTAGATTACCATTTCTGTCTTTGATTCATAGTTCACACAATTTGAATGATCTGCCCCATCTCCAATTTTCTCATCATTTAATGAACTCTTAATAAATAAGAATAAATTTTAAATCATTTGTTTAGGATTTAAATATGCCAAACGTTTCTCAGCCAATCAGCATTGAGTCATTCAGTGCATTTACTTTAAAACATATTCTAAAAGTACCTTTTTAATAGATGGTATATAAGTCTTTGGTATGTTGGTTCCTGTTGTTTCATCTACAAATTCTAGCTTCGTATACTCATCAGCTGGTAGTGGCTGGAATAGAATGCAATGCAATATGTAATAATATGATGCAATATAAATACATACAAGGCATTAACATGCAAAATGTCACCACATGCTATTTGTTACAGATGCCGACCGACCACCGAATACCAACCATCAGTCCACACATTTTTTGTGGTGACAAACAATATTTTATAAAGTGCATTATTATAGTGCATTATACAATGTTTCACAGTGCAATTGTAAAGCCATATAGAACAATAAAATTGTAATTATTGGATATAGTTCATGTGAAATCATACAGTACAATACAATACAATATACCGGTAATAAAAAACAATACAATACAATTAAATACAATTAAATACAATACAATACATATAGGTTTGTGTAGGACAATGTAGGAGTACCTGTGCAAGATTGTCTATTCTTGATAAGAAAAATCGCAAAGGTATTTATATTGCCATGTTTATGTTGTGATGTCATCTTGCTCATGTGACCTTTTCGGATGAAAGATGGCAATATCTTGCATGGGGTTAAGATGGCAAGTGAAGCTGTATCTTGGCTAGTCATACATGCCACATAGGAAATGGTAATGCAACATGAAATAATAGATGGCATATATAGTACAATACAAATTGATATATAGTGCAATATGGAGTGTATATACCAGAACAACGGCAACACCAAAGCGTAGTGAATCCCATCGAACAGAAATGGCTGGCATTTTTACAAACAAAATATACTAGTATAGCAAATATCATAAAATAACACCCATAAGAAAGGCCACCATTTTCAAAACGGTTGCTCACTAGTCAAGTTGTCATCAGAAGAAGTAATATGCTTTTAAGTAGCCACATATAAAATTTTTAAATAAAAAATCACACACACATACATGTAAATGCTGGCCATTTTTTAAAATGGCTGCCTACTACCCAATATGTCATAAGACAGTATGCAATCCTTACGAGTATTCACATAACAAATATGAACAAAATCGCTCCAATACTTTTCGAGTTATAGTAAAAAATGTAAAAATGACAGCCATTTTTTAAAATGACCACCTACTACGTGAAGTGTCATGAGACAGAGTGCAAGGCTCATAAGTATTCACATATCAAATATGAACAAAATCGCTCCACTACTTTTCAAGTTATAGTAAAAAATGTAAAAAATTATGGCCATTTTTCAAAATGGCCGCCTACTACCAAAAATGTCATTAGACATTGTGCCATGCTTAAAGTATTCACATACCAAATATGAACAAAATTGCTCCACTACTTTTCAAGTTACAGCAAAAATCGTAAAATGATGTGCAAAGGCAGCCATTTTTCAAGATGGCTGCCATGTATTTCTTCTATATTTACATTTCTAACTTAATCAATGTCCTATATAACTTTTTTACATTTAAAACATATTGCTATAAAAGTTTTATATGCAGTACCTAAATTATTGTAAAATCGGCACTAAAATAGCCGCCATTTTTAAATGGGCGGCCATTTTGAAAATCGGTTTTCGAGCAGAACTTCTACCCCCATTAGGTATGTGTGTACAAAATATGAACAAAATCAGGCCAATGGTATTTGAGTTATTGCCCGGACAGACGGACGGACGGATGGACGGACGGATGGACGGACGGAGGCGTTCCCTATATCCCTCCGAACTTCGTTTGATGGGATAATTAAGCATTTATAAGACTGTCAAGCTTTAACTTAGTTCACCTTTCAATAAAAGGGACCAGTGCCCTGAAAAGTTTACCATAAACTGGAAATTTGCAGAAAAGAAAATGTAAAGCTACCACTTTTGGTGGTCATATAACAAAAAATTGAAAAGGTTTAATCAATGGGTATTTTGGAAAAATTCTTTGAGGCAAACAATTAACATGTGGTTGTCTTTGGAGATTAAGTACAGGCGTAATGAATCACATAAGTATCTTAATAAACAAACACATCAATAATCCTGGCAAAAGTAGACTATCATGGATATCAAGCTGTATGTAGTTAATAGTATGTTATTAATCAAACATCATATACTGTCAATTGCTTTAATTTGACAGCTGTTTCAATTTGGCGGATTTGGCAGACTGATAAAAACCACCAAATTAAGTCTCTGCCAATGTTTCAAAATGAATTTCCCAGAGACTTTTGACCAGTGCCATTTTCTTGTGTTTCCTTGCATGATAAAATTTTAAAGAAAATCTTCATCGAAACATGGATAAAATGTCAATTTTGAACTGCAAGCATTTCCAAGGATCTACAGATCCTCACTGGTTTAAATAGAACAATCTGATACCAAGAAAGATAAAATTGGATTATTGGTGGCGAGTTGTGAAGTGATTCATACGATTCATGATGGTCAATCCGCCAAAAATATCGTAGCAGCCAATATTTCAAAATTTGCCTAATGTGCCAAATTAAATCAATTTACAGTAACCAAATTCTTTTTAAGAAAACATATCAATTACCGGAGGGAAAATAGGATCTGAGGCTGCATGATAAAAAATGTTTTGTGATGAAACTAAAAACACTGATCTATCTTAATGATAAAGTCAGCTTACTCATTTGTGTAATGACAAGCACCTCAAATGAATAGGTCCTAATATGTTACTGTAAATTACTTTATTCTAGAACCTTTTTGAATTTGGCGATTCATTAAATTCTGAATAAGATTGGCAATAATTTAAACCACAATCAATAAACCATAAAAATTCACAAATGAAATCTGAAATCAGCCTGCAATATTCTGAAAGAGGCAAAATTACTAAAATAAAGCCAACTAAAACCAGTCTACATGATCACTTACAATAACATGTTTTGCTATCATTTTTTAAAAACATTGTTATCATAAGTTTTTGGCCAAGTCAAACCAGTAACAAAGCATTAACATGCAAAATATCACCACCTGCCATTTGTTATAGACACCAAACTCCAACTACCAAATGCCAACCGTCCAACACTGTCCACATAAAGGTTGGAGACTATAACAAATATGTCGCCACTTGTGGGGGTGACATAAATATGTCACCACTTGTGGAGGTGACATAATGAAATGGTCATCTTTCAATACCATGTGTCCTTACCATAGTCACAAACCTCTGATTATAACAAATGATTTATCTCAAATCTAGTTGAGCTCTTACAAATGATATATTTGAAAACGTAATCAACTGTGAGATTTTTCAAATTAGCCAAGATTTCAGGAATTGCGAATAACAGAAAGATTCTGAATTAAATAGAATTTAATTTGTATCAATTTGATTGTGAAATCACCAATACCAAAGAAGATATTCTCATAATTACATTTCTTCGAGTCATCAACACTTGTTGTGAATAGATTTTGTATAAACTCTTCTGCCAATATTGTTAATTAAGCTTACCACTGTATCAATTCAGAAAAAATACTTATCATAAGAAATATGGGTAGCTTAGTGCAGAACTTCTGGGAGAAAACAAGGCCAGTATATTTGGTGGACCAGAAAATGTTCCACACCAAACTTTTGAAAATTGACACAATTTGTCCCTTTGAAAGTGTGAAAGTTCTATTGAAACCTTAAATTTGGTTTCAAATAAATCAATCAATTGTTTTAAAATTTAAAATATAGACTATGCTGATCTTATAAAACACAAAACCAAAATACAGGGTGACACAAAAAGTGACTATTATTTATTTATTTATTCAGTAAGCTAAGTTTTGAGGAATGTATTAAAAACCCTTCGACCTACGACCCTTCGACCCTACGACTTACTGGGTGTCAAGAATTTTTGGAATATATTTTATTGAAAAACCCTTCGACCTCTGATTTCCCAGTCCAGTTTACTAAATGATTACGTATAGTTCCAACTTGAGCTCCCTGTGCACGCAAATACGCATTTTACCTGGTAATTGTCAAGCAAAAATGTTTCAGTAGAAAAATTTCTAAAAAAGTTCGTCTACACAGCAAAAATACGAACGCCGAAAAAAAAACGTACGCATTTCGTTCGGACTTTTCACGCGAATAACGTATATGTCACGCATTGCGTTCGAAATTTTTCGTCTTATTTTACTTTTTTACTAAAACTTGAAAAGTAGTTGAACGATTTTGAGATCAAAAGTTCGATGGGATTTGCTCCACCTCGCGTTGCTGTTATCTAGTTCTGAAATGTTTCATATCTATGTCTAATAAATATAGTTGTATAGATGTGTTTGTAATAACCTTGATGCCCTTAAAATGTATACAGGGTGGTCCAAAAAAAGTGAACCCCTGCAACTGGCCATATATCCCTTATTACTTGCAGGAATTCTTTTTTATTTTCACATGTTGTAGAGGAAGGTCTAAAATTTATGTTGGTACCATACATTTTTCTTAGTCTTGAAATTTGCAGAAATTATAAGCTCTAACCAAACATTACTGAAAATGGACAAATTGTGATTTTCAATATCCGCGATTCTTCAACCCTTTAACACCTTTCCCCTGAGAAATTTCTAAGCTGCAGTCTTAAAGAACTAATATTTTCTGACTTTGTTCAATTTCAAATCCTGCACATTATGGCTAAAAACTAGCATTCTACATTTGTTAGTTGCAAAGTTATTGTGATCCAAAGAGATGTGCTAAGCTTCCACAGACGAAAACATTTTCCAGTGAAATCATGAACATACCCCTATATGATCTTGAAATGTCAATATCTTCATAAATCATGGACCAATTCTAATGATATATGGCTCAAAACATTGAATATTGAATTTTCTTTTGATTTTTTAAAGATATTTGATGAAGGAGTTATCAGATTCCTGGTCACAGGGGGCAACTTCCTTCCATAAGAGGCCCCCTCTAACCGTTGGTGTAGGTAACATACCCCTGAACTGTCGAACAGTTTAAAATGCTTCAAAATGATCAATGAAAGTGTGAAATGTGTTTTCTGCTTGAATAGTGTCCCTTTTGTCATATGGTAGGGTTTTAAACTTGTATCTCTAACTGAAAGCTGTTTAAAATCATCCAATGTGTTTCAACAATTTCCGTGAATCACATTTGTAAAAGTTTGTACAATATCTAATTTCCAGGCATGTTTGTTAAACGCTTGTAATTTCTTCAAAATTTAAAACTGAGAATAAATTATGGCATCAACCAAAATTTTAGACCTTTCTCTACAACATGTGATAATATGAGCCAATTCATGCATGTATTAAGAAAAATATAGCCTGTTGCAGGGGTTCACTTTTTTTGGACCACCCTGTATATTCAGGGGACATTCGTGGGTTCAAGTGGACCACTCCATTGGCCAAATATTCTCTCAAAATCAGTACAATTTTTCACGATTCTGAGCATTTTCAAGATTTCTGGGCCACTTGAAAATTGTCAAATGTTCACCCCTTGATCCTTTTGAAAAACTTAAATTGGCAAAAGCTGGTTATACGAACCTGATATGACCTAGCTTGCAAGCTTTTTCTTGACGGTTTGTGTTTATTTTCCTTGTACCCTTGCATGCTTTGGATTTTGTAGGATGCAAAACAAAGAATCTACTTATTTAGTTGGCATTAGATTCTTAACTTTACAAATCCAAATTGAATCAAAGTTGATAAAATCAAAAGACGGTTCTCTTTAAACTATATAAAAAATTTGACCTCCTGAAAATATGCACGATGCGCCACTGTTACAATGTGATGGGAAAAGCACAAATATTTTTACTGAGGAGGTAAGAAACATTCACATTCGAATGTGCTTGAATACATTAAACCTGCACATCGCTCCAAAACGCAATATGTTGACATATATTGTTTTTCATTTTCAAGCTCTAATATAAAGTTTATGTAAATAAAAAAAAATTATCTGCGTAATGTCAAAGAATAATCATTTAGTTAAAAAAATAAAAAGGCTAATGCGGGAATCGAACCTGGGCCTCCCGCGTGCTAAGCGAGCATTTTTCCGCTAGACCACCGTGATTTTACAGGGGGGATATTTCCCAAAGATGCCCCATCATATTAGCACGTTCGAAAACAAATTTTATAAACAGGCCTCAGTTTGCCATTGAAATGGATCTCCAAATGTTCACTGTAGTTTTATGAGTATTCTCTACAAGTATGGATCGAGTAACTATAATAGTATTACCGTAGGTTTGAAATGATGATGTTGAACTGATGTTAACGCCATTCCCACGATTTCAAATTTAACTCTGCGCATGCGTAGCACTGAGAGAGCACGAGTTGCTCATGATTGTTCACGTGATCGAATCCTGCAATTTGATTGGAGATGATGCAAGAGATGATGTAATGGGGAATCCCCGAATACGATAGAATATGAAAGAATTCTGGGAGCTACTCACTCCTCCTGGTGATTTTATGAATAGTGGAAGTAATTAAACGCTACTTATTTTGAATGCTATGATTTGGAAGTGACGTCACGTTCTTCATTTAGAAACCTTTCCAAAATCATATCGCCGGCTCCGATCGAAGTCCAGCTTTAAATATCTTAAACTCTCTTGGGACAGATTCTTAAGTTCTATACACAAAGTAATATTTCCAGCAACTTCATATGGACTGAGAAATATCTAGAAGGTCGAAGGGTTTTTATAAAAATATATTTCAAAAATTCTTGACACGCTGTAAGTCGTAGGTGACACAAATTGTGTATATTCCCGACAGGGTGGTAAGTTGCCTACATAGAAACAACAAGATGCCCTTTTATGAGCGTTACAAGATGTGCTCTAAATGTCAGGCACACCTTGATTCTACAGGCAAAGTTTTTGACATTCCCCACAGAAATGGCCCTGATCTTTCTGGTGATCTCTCTCTTCAGGTCTTCTTGGGATCATACAAATGATCCTTTAATTATCCCCTGAGAAGTCTGAAGGGTTCAAGTCAAGTGAATGTGGTCAATAATTTTGCTACTAGAATCCAGAAATGTGTCTGCAAAGGAATGGACAATATTTAGAGCACATCTTGTAACACTCATTAAAGGGTATCTAGTTCAGCTACGTGGTCATCTGAAATTACTCGAGTCTCTAGCTTACAGCTAGACGTAACTTCATTGATTTCGTATGAACTCTAGAAAATGTGCTACACGCACCTACACGCACCTAGTACTCATTTTTTATAAATTTTATAAATATTTTTAAGAATATTAATTATATTTAGGATGAAGCGTTGCTTGTCTGGATTTAGATATTTCAAAATTTCATTTCGGAGTTTGACACATGGTGACATTTTCTCGCTGTAGCTAAAAATGGCTTCCGGTTCTGGACGTGAATAAAATGGAGGAAAATTTGAAATTATTCTCGCTTAAAGAAATCAAATATAACAATAGATTCAGACGGGGATGTGAGCTGGTGTTCTTCAAATCGTTTACATAAAGGTATATTTCATATTATTATGTCATATTTACTGTGCGTGTAACACAATGGTTTACAATATTCATAGTACCAAGGCAGCTCAATCTTCTACTCAAAGCCGGAATATAGAGAAGGCTTTGGACCGAAGTAAATCTGAAACATCATGTGGTGTTGCTCCATTGTATGTATTTTTAATTCGCCAAAGGAAAAATGATCATGCAAACAAAAAAGTTATGCAACATAATGTGGGTGGCATATTTTTCCAGAAAAACATCATAGCAAGTGACAAGAATCATAATGACAAAAATAATGACCATGACAAGAAACGTAATGGCAAACTATTACTTCTGAAAAAAATGTGATCCTCTCATAGTCATATGGTCTGTTCCTTGGATGAATGGAGGTTAAATAAAGAGGCTTTTCTGTAGTTAATACAACTAAACCCTTGAGTAAGTATTTAAATTTTTATTTGAACATTTATTTAAGTGCAGTTCAGTTCAACATTATTAGACTCCAGATGTAAATCTGGAGTCTATAGCTTTTGTCAGTATTCTTCTTCTTCTTTATTATTCTCTACACGTTTTCTCAGTAACTAGAAGACATTGAGTCAAGTCCTGCATATGGTCAATTTAGGTCCAGTATCTAGTTTCTCGGAAATTGGGTCAATTTTTTATCTAGGTCAAAGGTCAAGAACTAGGTCAAATCTTAAAGCTGTCTATTATCTTCGTCGTTATTTATCGAAACAACTTTGTCTTTTTTTCATCATGTAGCTTAGAAACAGCCCTTTCATAAATGTGCCATCAGATTTTTGATTACTGTTACAGATTTTGAGATATGGCGTCCGGAAAGTAGGTCAGAACAAAAAGTTCTCCAAAATTAACATGTGAGTTATGAAATAAGTGTAAAATGATCTCAGAAATCCGAATCTGCAAATCAAATTTGGATTGGACTTCCGGTTCGGAAGTTATGGCGTTTTGAAAGCTCAAAAATCGCTAAATTTGGTGCCCATGTTAAGTCAATGGGAAAAAAAGATTTTTTTGAAGTGAAGAATACGAAATGTAGACTGAGTTCAGCTTTGTATAATCAAAGCCTTTAAAAGAAGGGGACTTCAAAAGCCACATAGCTTCAAAATTTGGACACCAAAATACCTAGGTCAAAATCTAGGTCAAATTCAAAGTTTTTTCTTATTTTTGCGATTCTGACACTACACTTTAATTATATTCTTCGAAATTGTGTATACATGTAGCCAAGAGTGTGCTAATAGCGTTAGCCTTTTGCCGTCAGAAAGTATTTTGACCCACTTTTGAGATATGGTGTCCGAAAAGTAGGTCAAAATAAAAAGTTCTCCAAATTTAACGTTTGAGTTACGAATTAAGAATAAGATTTTCTCAGAAATCTGAATCTGCAAACCAAATTTCGATCCGACTTCCGGTTCCGAAGTTATGGCGTGTCCAAAAAGTAGGTCAAAATAAAAATTCGCCAAATTTAACGTATGAGTTATGAATTAGGGGTAGAATTTTGTCAGGAATCCGAATCTTAAAATCAAATTTCGATCCGACTTCCGGTTCGGAAGTTATGGCGTTTTGAAATTTCGGAAAATTGATCTGATGGTATCCTGATAGAAAGTCAAGAGTATAGAAGAAAATATTGAAAAATTCGTCCATCCATCCTTCCTATCTGATCCTATCCTTCCTATCTATCCTTCCTTCGTATCCTTTCCTTCCTATCCTCTCCTATCATATCCTTTCTTCCTATTCTGTTCTATCCTATCCTTGTTTCTTATTCTATCATATCGTTCCTTCCCATTCTATCCTATCCTACCTTCCTATTTTATCCATCCATCTTATTCTGGATGACTCGGCTTATTCTGGATGACTCGGCTTATTTCAGATGACTTGGCTTAAAAAAGTCTAGATCTGGAGTCTGAAATTGAACTTCGTTCAATTTCCAAAGTCTAGTTATTATTGATTTTGATTTTTAAATAAAACTTTTTTCCTTATATAGAATATTTTTGCAAATACTTTCCAAAGCATTTAATATATTTTTTATTTTCAAAGATATCTTTAAAGGAATTGTTTTTGATTTCTTGAAGAAAAGACTTTCTAGCTTAATTCTGAATAATATGAACACTCAAATACAAAATGGCTTTCATTTTCAATTTTATTTGAGTTACAAATTTGGCACTGTATCTGGTTTACTCGAGTTTTCGGATGAGTAAATCTCCTCGTTTCTATTGCTAAAGGAAGTATACCAGTTCTTAACTGAGCTATTAAAGAGCGTTCACCCCTTGTCAATGATGATGTAAGTAAATATTTTTCTATTGGGCAGTCATGTTTAAAAGTTATGTAAGTCCTCAATTTGGGTTGTGATTCAATGTCTATGCGTAATTTTTCTTGTAATTTTAACTTTAGTTTCCTCTTAACAAAGCTGATATTAACATATTGTTTCTGGTTATAATGATCATTCATCCCTAACTCATTGAAAATTGATTTTATATCTGAACACCATCCATTAGGTTGATTATAGTCAATATTAAATATTTTTTTGGTGAGTCTATATTATTTTCCATGAATGTGAATCTATTCCATAGACGCACAATATCTAGTGTTCTAGTGTCTTTCGGGGTAAGTCAGCCAGAATCGCTATATAGAGCAGGAATTGAAGTATGTCAAGTATGTCCAGTAGGCTTTAAAGGGAGCTGATCTTAATGAAGAGACGAAAGTACTATATGTTTGCTATTAAATTTTATCCGAGTTAATATGTCCACTATAATTTATCGGAAGCCTGATGCGAAATATACTACAATTTGTAATCAAGATTTAAAACTGATCACCAATAAGTCTATTACTCGTATCATGTAAACCCTAATCAAGTTTATAGTTAAAAAAAATTAGTACCGTGGGTACTGGGCTCACATGGTGACAGAAAAAACCGGATATAATTTTTTGCTGATTTTTTGTAACAAAATTATTTCAAGCCACTTGCCACTATTTTGGACTGACTGAGAGACAGATGGACAAATCGATGTTAAGTAAAATGGCTGAGAAAAAAAACGGATATAATTTTTTGCCAATTATTTGGAACAAAATTATTTCATACAACTACTCTTTACAGTCACATGGCTTTTTGCAATGCAAGACACCTGAAATTATTTGTAAAGCTAGGAAATAGGCCAAAATTGAATTTCGCGAGACAAAAATGGCGACCATTTTGAAATCAGGCAAGCTTTTGAACCAGGAGTCATAGTAGTGATAAAGGAATTGACAAATATTTGAAAATTACCTCCTGTTCAAGTTCCAATCATTTTTATAGATTATATTGATAGATTTAATATCACTGAATATGGTATTGCTTGTTGAGGATCACACAACATTATCGTTTATCATTTATTTGAGATTTAAACAGGGGTCCATTTTTTAAGAAATAATCGTTTTAAAAGATTTCTTGTGAATAGATAATAAATAAGTACAAAAAGCATGAAATATTCTATAGCAAGAGCATAATGTAAAATTTCAACTGAAAAATTAGATCAAAATGGAATCCATGTTCACAGTGGGTGGTATAACTCATCAAACACTGGATAATTTTTTTAAAGCTTATTGTTACAGCCTAATGTTTTTAATTTGCTGTTTTAGTTAGGATTATAGCATTGACCATTTATGAATTTTTGAGCACCATACAAAGTTACAGAACTTCATTTATGAACGATTTCAGCAGGGGTCTATTTTACAAATATTAAATATTTTTCCGGATAGTTCTTAGATGAAAAGCTAGTACATTGTTATGATTAAATTACATCATTGAGGTGTATAAATCATGAAAACAGGTTTCATCCTGATGTCTTCAACCTAATTCGTATAACGCCATGTCACAAATGGGGGGAGGGGACATTGACATCCACTTGGGGATCTTTATTACTTATATGATTTCAATATAACAGTAATGTTGGTATCATTATAAACAGGCATTAAATAAGTGTAGACTATTATAAATACGTTGACAGCAAGAAGATTTATACAATTTAAACTGTAAAATAAGATAACAATGGGCTCTAAAATCACAATGATTGGTGTAACTAATCAAATTTTTACTTTATAAGCTTAGTATTATGTCCAAACAATTTAAATTAATTTTAAATAGTTATCCCATTGAACGAAGTTCGGAGGAATATAGGGAACGGGACTCCATCCATCCGTCTGTCTGTCCATCCGTACGTATGTCCGTTCGGGCAATAACTCAAATACAGTTGGCCCGATTTTGTTCATATTTTGTACACATATACCCTATGGGGGTAGAAGTTATGCTCGAAAGCCGATTTTCAAAATGGCCACGTTTTTAAAAATAGCGGCCATTTTAGTGCCGATTTTACAGTAATTTAGGTGCAATATATAAAACTGTAATAGCAATATCTTTTAAATGAAAAAAAATATATAGGACATTAATAAAGCTAGAAATGTAGATATTAAAGAAGGACATGGCAGCCATCTTGAAAAATGGTGGCCTTTACTTGTTATTTTATGATTTTTGCTGTAACTCGAAGAGTAGTGGAGTGATTTCGTGCTTATTTGGTATGTGAATACTATAAGCATGGCACACTGTCTAATGACACTTTTGGTAGAAGGCGGCCATTTTAAACATAGCCGCAAGTTTAACGTATTTTACTATAACTCGAAAAGTTGTGGAGCGATTTTGATCACCTCTGGTATGTGAATACTATAAACATTTTTTGAATATCTTAAAGTGGTTCAGATTTTCATTTATTGAAGATTTAATTCAAGATTAATTCAAAAAGATGAATATTTTTGTGGATAGTTCTCGGATCATTTACTATTATTACCACCTTTCTGGGCATTGCTGGTTTAGGTGGCATTTATGTTACTATATCGACCTGAGCAATAATTAGAGGTTATGTCACTATGACGTGAAATATGCCTGAGTTCTCCCAATATAGGCCGACCTTGGGAGGCTCTATATTTGGGCAAGAACGAAGGCATATTTCACGTCATAGTGACATAACTGATGTATTATATGCCTTTGTTCCCATGGTTACTTTGTATCAATGACGTGACGTCATGATATTATCATGGTTATTAAAGAAATCTAATATCAAAACGAGGTAAGCAGGCTATATCGGGGTAATCGGGCAATATCGGTGGATATAGCTCGCTAACTTTCCCATTGACTTCCATACAAATGCTTCGCTAGGTATGTAATACTTCTAATAACGTCATTTCTGCAGGCAATATTAAACAAATGCTGGATGATCAGGACCTGGATATAGCAGAATACCTATTCGGGAAAAAAATATTGGGCGAGACAGTATTAATTAATTTCAATAGAAAGTTTTGGTTCTGGCATTGCCTCATGGGACAGTCTATTTTCTACTAAATGAAATAATCAGGGTAAACGCTTTTCTATTACTAAAGTTATTTGCTTGTAGAGATGCTTGTAGAGCCCATATTGCAAAAATCATATATCCTTTCACCCCGCATCATATCATATGCTTTATTGATGTTAAAATCCATTTTTATAAATAATGGGAATAAATTCCTAACCCATCTTAAATTATGATTTAAATGCAATATTATTTGCGATCAAATGCTTTTTCCAAGGTTTTAAAATGTAAACAGTGCTCAGTTTCAGTGCTCAACAGGTGAAACCGTATGTAGGAATATAGGCAGAAACAATTGGCAGATCAATGAAAACAAGATTGTGTTAAAAGAAAGTGAACTAAATAGAACCATTTTTCAAATCATGTTGAATGCAAAATATAGTCAGACAGAAGATATTATTTTCAATTAAACAGATAAAATCAATATACCATGCTAATGACCTTTCCAAAAGCCGATTCATAAGTGGAAAATTCGTTGTTAACTTCAAAAGTGTCAATATCTAATATTTTTCATTATTATGGACCTCTGTTAAACCCCTCAATGATAAGTAAACGGTAATGTTGACAGGTCCTCAACGGGTGGAAACGTATGTAGGAATCAAGTATGTAGGATCAACGAAAAACAAGATGATGTTAAAAGAAAGTGAACTAAATGGAACCATTATTTTCTATCATTCTGAATGCAAAACATAGTCAAACAGACGATCTTAGTTTCAATTAAACAGATAAAATCAATATGGCATACTAATATTAATAACCTTTCCAAAAAAACTTCAAAAATATTTAAATCTAATATATTTATATTTTTTGTGAACCCCTGTTAAACACCTCAATAATTAATAAATAAGTTTATTGGTCTCTTGAACATCTAATGTACATCGAGATAAAATCAATATGTTATACTAGTAAACTTTCCAAAAGCCGATAAATGACTAGCTAGATAATCTGTTGTAAACTTCAAAACTATCAAAATCTAACATTTTTGTTGACCCCTCCCTGTTAAACCCCTCAATAATAAGTAAACGATAAAGTCCTCAATAGGTGAAAATGTATGTGATAATATGTGTTTTATCATTTACACATATCATTTAACAATTGGCGGATCAACAAAAACAAGATGATGTTAAAAGAAAGTGAACAAAATGGAACAATTATTTCTAATCATTTTGAATGCAAAATATAATCAGACAGACGATCTTATTTTCAATTAAACAGATAAAATCAATAGGTTATGCTAATAACCTTCTCAAAAACCAATTCATGAGTAGATAATCCTTTGTAAACTTCAATAAAAATACCAAAATCTAATATTTCTATTTTTTGTGGACCCCTGTCAAACCCCTCGATAATATGTAAATGGTAATGTTGACAAGTGCTCAACATGTGAAAACGTATGTAGGAATATATGTTTTATCATTTAAACATATCAAAACAATTGGCGGATCAACAAAAAACAAGATGATGTTAAAAGAAAGTGAACTAAATGGAACAATTAATTTTAATCATTTTAAATGCAAAATATAGTTAGACAGGTGATTTTATTTTCAATAAAACGGAAAGAATCAATTTGTCATGCTAATAACCTCCCCAAAAACCAATTCGTAAGTAGATAATCCGTTGTAAACTTCAAAAATATCAAAATCTAATATTTTTTAATTTTTGTGGACCCCTGATAAACCTCTCAATAATAAGTAAATGGTAATGTTGACAAGTGCTCAACAAGTGAAAACGTATGCAGGAATATGTGTTTTATCATTTAAACTCATCAAAACGATTGGAGGATGAACAGGAGGAAACAGCTTAATTAAGGCTTATCTGAGAAATTCCATTATCACTATAGGGGAGTTTTTTTGTATTGATGTTGAACAAAAATAATGTGAAACTGGAATCCTATCGACAGAGGTTTTAAGCAAATGGTTCAAAAGAGGATTTCGCGAGACAGATGGACAAATCAATATTAACTAAAATGGCTGAAAATAAAAAAACAGATATAATATTTTGCCGATTTTTTGTAACAAAATTATTTCATACAACTACTCTTTACAGTGACACGGCTTTTTACAATGCAGGACAGCTGAATTTATTTGTAAAGCTAGGAAATGGGCAAAAAGTGAATTTCGCGGAACAAGAATGGCGACCATTTTGAAAATAGGCGAGCTTTTGAACCAAGAGTCATAGGAGAGTTTTTTGTATTGATGTTGAACAAAATTAACTTAAAATGGAAATCCCATCGACAGAGGGTTTAAGGTAAATGGTCCAAAAGTGGATTTTGCGAGACAGATGAACAAATCAATGTTAACTAAAATAGCTGAAATAAAAAAAATGGATATAATTTTTCGCTGATTTTTCGTAACAAAATTATTTCATACATCTACTCTTTACATTGACATGGATTTTTACCATGTAGGACACTTGAAATTATTTGTAAAGCTAGGAAATGGGTCAAAAGTGAATTTTGAGAGACAAAAATGGCGGCCATTTTGAAAATAGGCGAGCTTTTGAACCAGGAGTCATAGGGGAGTTTTCTGTATTGATGTTGAACAGAAATAACTTAAAACAGGAATCCTATCGACAGAGGTTTTAAAACGTGCCACTGTTATTGACGGAAAGTGGATTTCGCGAGTCAGATAGACAAATCAATGTTGACTAAAATGGCTGAAAATAAAAAAATGGATATAATTTTTCGCTGATTTTTTGTAACAATATTATAACATATATAGAGACAAAAGTGACCGCCATTTTGAAAATAGGTGAGCTTTTGAACCAGGAGTCATAGGGGAGTTTTCTGTATTGATGTTGAACAGAAATAACTTAAAACGGGAATCCTATCGACAGAGGTTTTAAAACAAATGGGTCAAAAGTGAATTTCGCGAGACAAAAGTGGCGGCCATTTTGAAAATAGGCAAGCTTTTGAACCAGGAGTCATAGGGGAGATTTCTGTATTGATGTTGAACAGAAATAACTTAAAACAGGAATCCTATCGACAGAGGTTTTAAAACGTGCCCCTATTGTTGACGGACGGACGGACAGACGGACGGACGGACGGACAGACAGACGGACAAGTGAGTGATTGCAAAAGCTCACCATGTGAGCTAATAAGTATTTTTAAGGTAATTTATATATTGCCAATTGCCCCTTTGCAAATTGTGATATTATTTCTAAATTTTCTGCCAATGTTTGAGATAAGTATCTCGATCTGATAACCTTGTTATTTTATGTGCCATATTTTTCAACTAGAAAAACAGCAACTCCAGGGAGTAGCAAATCCCACCGAACAAAACATATTATGCTTATTATAGCTAGTGTAAATGTTGAAATGTTTGTGCACTTTGTGATAGAAGCATGAAATTTGGCACAAAGTTAGTTAATACCATTGTGAACTAGGCATCATCATATAAAATTTGAACCAAATCGGTTCACTGATATATGAGTTATCAAAGATTACATTTTTTACAAAAATTGGCCACCCTCTTGAAATTCAGCCGCCATCTTGAAAATTATTTCTTGAACAGAGCTACTGTGTCCCTAGGCATAATCATATAAAATTTCAACCAAATCTGTTCACTGGTATTTGAGTTATCAAAGATTATGTTTTTTTACGAAAAATTGCCGCCATTTTGAAATTAAGCGGCCATCTTGAAAAATCGTTGTCAAACAGAGCTACTGTGTCCCTAGGCATAATCATATAAAATTTCAACCAAATCTGTTAACTGGTATTTGAGTCATCAAAGATTACATATTTTTACGAAAAATGGCCGCCATTTTGAAACTAAGCAGCCATCTTGAAAATCTCTTTTTGAGCGAAACCCCTTTGTCCCTAGGCATCAGCATATAAAATTTGAACCAAATCCGTCAACTTGTATTTGAGTTATCAACGATTACATTTTTACCGAAAAATGGCAGCCATTTTGAATTGAGCACCCATATTGAAAATTCCTTCTCGAGCAGAGGTCCTACACTCATAAGGCATAAGCCTAAAAAATTTGAACCAAATCCGTCAATCGGTATTTGAGTTATCGCCTGGACACATGGACGGACGGACGGACAAATGGACGGACGGCTTCTCTATATCCCCCTCGAACTTCATTCGGTTGGATAACTAGCCCTACTTTAGTGGAGTAAGAGAAAGAGTTTTACATCATCTGATGACTTCAACCTCTCCTTTATTTAAACTTAACAATCAGTCATCCCATTTGCATCTGCTGAATGTTCTTTCTGATACACTATAGAACACAATTATTTAACAATCACTGATTGTTTACATCATATTTTTGGGATCAGATGTCACATTGCTTTTAATATCTAAAAGCAGACATAAAATGGCTTAAAAGGGATTTAGTATGATTACGATAGAATAATAATAGCACCAAAATAATGTATGGCTGACACTTTTATTTGATATGAATATTTTTCAGAGATTTACTCTGGATGAAACCCCACACCTGGTCTTGATATATTTTGAAGATAAATGAAAACAAGGCATTAACATGCAAAATGTTGCCTCACCTATTTAATCTGGCCTCATCTGTCTTAAGAGCCTCACTATGTACTTGTGTGACATCACATTATTGCCACAATCACAACCCAATCTAGGACAACAAATAATGGAAGAGAGGTACAGTCTATCCCACAATCCAAAGTTACCATAATAACAACATGTGACAAACGTAATTGTTCTTATGTTGAAGTTAAACACTATTGACTGAAGTGCCACACATTATGGTGGCATATTTTGACCTATGATATCTACAAACGTACATGTATGTCCATTTGAAATTCTTACTTCGAACAAAGTGGAGATTGTGGTAAACAATTTCAACCAATCAAAACATTTTCCAAGAAAGAGCCAAGGTATGATTTGCAGCCTGATACCAACTACAGATAACCCATCAACATCCATGAAATTCATTTTTCAAATTGGCAATTTCACAAAAAATGACACATAAGAGGACTATAGTAAACTAAATAGGAATCTCACAATTTAAACAACATTAATAATGAGGTATAAGACACATGTATGAGTTTCATTCTTCTTTGAAACAAATATCTCAAATTTACAAAGGTAAACACAAGTTAATTATGCTAAGGGATATCCAAAGCCTGGGCTATTGTATTTGAACAAGATAATACTTTAATTAAAACATGCTATAATTAGAGAAGGCAACTATAACTAGATTTGTGAAATTGAACAAGTTCAATTTAAGACTCCAGATTTATTTGACCTAGATAGATCAGTAAAGAGCTGAGTAAGTAACTGAGTAATTAGCTGAGTAAGTACCTTAGTAGAAGTTGAGTAAGTAGCTGAGTAAGTAACTGAGTAAAAAGCTGAGTAGGTAGCTGAGTAAGTAGCTGAGTAAGTACCTGAGTTAGTAGCTGAGTAAGTTGCTAAGTAAGTAATAACTAATTAAGTAATTGAGTAAGTTGTCAAATAAGTAGCTGAGTAGGGAGAGGTAAAGTAGGGTATGCAGTATGCAGTATATTTGATCAATCTGCATCGTGAATACTGGCAAGTGGGAATTTCAAACTTCAAAATGGCGTAGAATCTAAACCGGGAGTCGGATTGCAATTTTAATTACAGATCCGGATTCCTGAGGAAATTCTACCCCTAATTCATAACTCATACTTTAAAATTGGAGAACTTTTATTTTGACCTACATTTCGGACACCATATCTCAAAAGTGGGTCAAAAAACTTATTGACGGCAAAATGTTAACATTATTAGCACACTCTTTACTACAAGTATACAAAATTTCAGAGAATATCATTGAAGTAGGTCAGAATCGCAAAATAAAAAAAAACTATGAATTTGACCTAGATTTTGAACTAGGTATTTTGGTGTCCAAACTTTGAAGGAAAGTAGTTTTTGAGGTCCCCTTCTTCTATGGGCTTTCATTATGTTTAGCTTTACTCATTCTATATCTCGTATTTTTACACTTCAAAAAATAATTCGGTCCCATTGATTTAACATGGGGCACCAAATTTAGCGATTTTTGAGATTTCAAAACGCCATAACTTCCGCACGGGAAGTCGGATCAAAATTTGGTTTGCAGATTCGGATTCCTGATAAAATTCTACCCCTTATTTATTACTCATTACGTTAAATTTGAAGATTTTTTTATTTTGACCTACTTTTGGGACACCATATCTCAAAAGAAGGTCAAAATACTTTTTGACGGCAAAAGGCTAACACTATTAGCATACTCTTGGCTACATGTATACACAATTTCGAAGAATATAATTAGAGTGTAGTGTCAAAATCGCAAAAATAAGGAAAAACTTTGAATTTGACCTAGATTTTGACCTAGGCATTTGTGTGTCCAAATTTTTAAGCTAGATGGCTTTTGAGGTCGCCTTCTTTTAAAAGCTTCCATTATATTTAGCTGAACTCAGTCTATATTTCGTATTTTTCACTTCAAAAAAAATCTTTTTTCCCATTGACTTAACATGGGCACCAAATTTAGCGATTTTTGAGCTTTCAAAACGCCATAACTTCCAAACTAAAAAACTGAAATTTGGTTTGCAGATTCGGATTCCTGAGATAATTCTACCCTTAATCCATAACTCATACGTTGAATTTGTAGAACTTTTTATTTTGACCTACTTTTCGGACACGCCATAACTTCCGAACCGGAAGTCTGATCGAAATTTGGTTTGCAGATCTGGATTCCTGACAAAATCCTACCCCTAATTCATAACTCATACGTTAAATTTGAAAAAACTTTATATTTTGACCTACATTTGGGACAACATATCTCAAAAGTGGGTCAAAATACTTTCTGACGGCAAAAGGCTAACACTATAAGCACACTCTTGGCTACATGTATACACAATTTTGAAGAATATAATTAAAATGTAGTGTCAGAATCGCAAAAATAAGGAAAAACTTTGAATTTGACCTAGATTTTGACCTAGGCATTTTGGTGTCCAAATTTTTAAGAAAAGAAGGTTTTGAGGTCCCTTTCTTTTATGGGCTTCCATTATGTTTAGCTGTACTTAGTCTATATCTCATATTTTACACTTCAAAAAAATCTTTTTTTCCATTGAATTAACATGGGACACCAAATTTAGCGATTTTTGAGCTTTCAAAACGATATAACTTCCGAACCGGAAGTCGGATCGAAATTTGGTTTTCAGATTCGGAATCCTGAGGAAATTTCCTACAACACCAGTAGCCTGGACATTTAATTGGGAGAACTTTTTTTTGGACCTCGTTTTCGGACACTGATATCTCGAAATCAGTTTGAGATATCAAAAAACTAAATCGACCTGTTTTCCCCTACTTTTTTATGAGGAACACAATGAAAAAAACCCGGATTGAAAATATTGAAGGACGAGCGAGAAAATTGAAAAAAGTGACAAAGTACTGGATTTGACCTAGTTCTTGACCTTTGACCTAGATAAAAATTTGACCTAATTTCCCATCATCCCAGATACATTCCCTAGTTGATCATGTAAGCAGCTTAAAGTAAGCTCTTCTAGTTGGTGAGAAATCTGGGAAGGAGGAAGATTCTGAAAGAATAATAATAACTAGATTTGTAAATTGAACAAAGTTCAATTTAAGACTCCAGATTGATTTACTTGAGTAGGTAGCTGAGTAAGTAACTGAGTAGCAAGCTGAGTAAGTAGATGATTAAGTAATTGAGTGAGTAGCTGAGTAGGTAGCTGAGAAGGAAGCTGAGTAAGCAGCTGAGTAGGTAGCTGAGTAAGTAGCTGAGTAGGTAGCCGAGAAGTAGGTAGCTAAGTAGGTAGCCGAGTAGGTATGTAGGTAGGTAGGTAAGTAGGAATTTTTGACCGAAAGTCGGATTGAAATTTAGTTTGCAGATTCAGATTCCTGGGAAAATTCTACCCTTATTTCATAACTCATACATTAAATTTGGAGATTTTTTTATTTTGATCCACTTTTAGGACGCCATATCTCAAAAATGGGTCAAAATACTTTCTGACGGCAAAAGGCTATCACTATTAGGACACTCTTTTCTACCTGTATACAAGATTTTGAAGCAAATCCTAAAAGTGTAGTGCCAGAATCGTAAAAATAAGGAAAAACTATGAATTTGACCTAGATTTTGACCTAGGCATTTTGGTGTCCAAATATTGAAACTAGGTAGCTTATTGAGGTCCCCTTCTTTTATAGGAATTCATTATCTTAAGCTGTACTCAGTCTATATCTCGTATTTTACTCTTCAAAAAAATATTTTTTCCTTGACTTTCTATCAGGATACCATCAGATCGATTTTTCTCGAAATTTCAAAACGCCATAACTTCCGAACGGGAAGTCGGATTGAAATTTGGTTTGCAGATTCGGATTCCTGAGAAAATTCTTTCCTTAATTCGTAACTCAAACGTTGAGTTTGGAGAAATTTTTATTTTGACCTACTTTTCGGACACCATATCTCAAAAGTGGGTCAAAATACTTTCTGACGGCAAAAGGCTAACACTATAAGCACACTCTTGGCTACATGTATACAAAATTTCAAAGAATATAATTAATCTGTAGTGTCAGAATCGCAAAAATAAGGAAAAACTTTGAATTTGACCTAGATTTTGACCTAGGCATTTTGGTGTCCAAAATTTTATGAAAAGAAGGTCTTGAGGTCCCTTTCTTTTATGGGCTTCCATTATGTTTAGCTGTGCTTAGTCTATATCTCGTATTTTACACTTCAAAAACATATTTTTTCCCATTGAATTAACATGGGGCACCAAATTTAACGATTTTTGAATTTTCAAAACGCCATAACTTCTGAACCGGAAGTCAGATCGAAATTTGGTTTTCAGATTCGGAATCCTGAGAATATTTCCTATAAGACTGAAATCCTGGACATTGGATTCGGAGAACTTTTTTTTGGACCTCGTTTTCGGACACTGATATGTCGAAATCGGTTTGAGATACCAAAAAACTAAATCGACCTTAGCTTTTCTACTTTTTTATGAGGAACACAATGAAAAAAAAACAGATCAAAAATATTGAAGGACGACCGAGATAATGGGAAAAAGTGACAAAGTACTGGATTTGACCTAGTTCTTGACCTTTGACCTAGATAAAAATTTGACCTAATTTCCCATAATCCCAGATACATTCCCTAGTTGATCATGTAAGCAGCTTAAAGTAAGTTCTTCTAGTTGGTGAGAAATCTTGTAAGGAGGAAGAATAAGAAAAAAAATAATAAGAAAACTGGCAAAAGCAATAGACTCCAGATTTTCAATCTGGAGTCTAATAATAATAACTAGATTTGTGAAATTGAACAAGTTCAATTTAAGACTCCAGATTTATTTTACCTAGATAGATCAGTAAAGAGCTGAGTAAGTAACTGAGTAATTAGCTGAGTAAGTACCTTAGTAGTAGTTGAGTAAGTAGCTGAGTAAGTAACTGAGTAAAAAGCTGAGTAGGTAGCTGAGTAAGTAGCTGAGTAAGTACCTGAGTTAGTAGCTGAGTAAGTTGCTAAGTAAGTAATAACTAATTAAGTAATTGAGTAAGTAGTCAAATAAGTAGCTGAGTAGGTAGAGAGGTAAAGTAGGGTATGCAGGAATTTTTGAAAGTATATTTGATCAATCTGCATCGTGAATACTGGCAAGTGCGAATTTAAAACTTCAAAATGGCGTAGAATCTAAACCTGGGGTCGGATTGCAATTTTTGCTACAAGTATTCAAAATTTCGGAGAATATCATTGAAGTGTAGTGTCAGAATCGCAAAATAAGAAAAAACTATGAATTTGACCTAGATTTTTTAAACTAGGTATTTTGGTGTCCAAACTTTGAAGGAAAGTAGCTTTTGAGGTCCCCTTCTTCTATGGGCTTTCATTATGTTTAGCTGTACTCATTCTATATCTCGTATTTTTACACTTCAAAAAATTATTCGGTCCCAATGATTTAACATGGGGCACCAAATTTAGCGATTTTTGAGATCTCGAAACGCCATAACTTCAGAACAAGTAGTCGGATCGAAATTTGGTTTGCAGATCTAGATTTCTGAGAAAATTCTACCCTTAATTCATAACTCATACGTTAATTTTGGAAAACTTTTTACTTTGGCCTACTTTTTGGACACCATATCTCAAAAGTGGGTCAAAATACTTTCTGACGGCAAAACACTAACACTATTAGCATACTCTTTGCTACCTGTATACAAAATTTTAAAGCAAATCATTTAAATATAGTGTCAGAATCGCAAAAATAAGGGAAAACTATAAATTTGACCTAGATTTTGACCTAGGCATTTTGGTGTCCAAATTTTGGAGCTAAGTAGCCTTCGAGGTCCCCTTCTTTAATAGGCTTTCATTAAATTAAGCTGTACTCAGTCTATATCTTGTATTTTACACTTCAAAAAAATCTTTTTTCCCATTGCCATAACATGGGGCACCAAATTTAGCGATTTTTGAGCTGTCAAAACGACATAAATTCCAAACCAAAAGCCAGATAGAAATTTGGTTTGCAGATTTGGATTCCTGAGAAAATTCTACCCTTAATTCATAACTCATACGTTAAATTTGGAGAACTTTTTAGTTTGACCTACTTTTCGGACACCATATCTCAAAAGTGGGTCAAAATACTTCCTGACGGCAAAAGGCTAACACTATTAGCACACTCTTGGCTACATGTACACAAATTTTCGAAGAATATAATTAATCTGTAGTGTCAGAATCGCAAAAATAAGGAAAAACTTTGAATTTGACCTAGATTTTGACCTAGGCATTTTGGTGTCCAAATTTTTATGAAAAGAAGGTCTTGTGGTCCCTTTCTTTTATGGGCTTCCATTATGTTTAGCTGTGCTTAGTCTATATCTCGTATTTTTCACTTCAAAAAAATATTTTTTCCCATTGAATTAACATGGGGCACCAAATTTAGCGATTTTTGAATTTTCAAAACGCCATAACTTCTGAACCGGAAGTCAGATCGAAATTTGGTTTTCAGATTCGGAATCCTGAGAAAATTTCCCATAAGACTAATATCCTGGACATTGGATTCGGTGAAATTTTTTTTGGACCTCGTTTTCGGACACTGATATCTCGAAATCGGTTTGAGATACCAAAAAACTAAATCGACCCTAGGTTTTCTACTTTTTTATGAGGAACACAATGAAAAAACCAGGATCAAAAATATTGGAGGACGACCGAGATAATGGGAAAAAGTGACAAAGTACTGGATTTGACCTAGTTCTTGACCTTTGACCTAGATAAAAATTTGACCTAATTTCCCAGAAAGCCAGATACATTCCCTAGTTAATCATGTAAGCAGCTTAAAGTAAGCTCTTCTAGTTGGTGAGAAATCTGGGAAGGAGGAAGAAGAATAATAACTAGACATGTAAATTGAACAAGTTCAATTTAAGACTCCAGATTTCAAACTTTTTTTAAGCTAAGTAATCCAGAAGTTGTAAGCTGAGTCATTCAGAATAAGCTGAGTCAGCTAGAATATAGACATTTAGACAACTTCTAAGAAGGCTATCTTCGACTCTATTGGCTTAACATGGGGATATCATCATATCGACTTTTGGAGACTTCAAACCGCTATAACTATCTAACCAGAAGTTAGATCGAAATTTGGTTTAAAGATTCTGATTCCTGAGAAAATTCTACCCTTAATTCATAACTCATACGTTAAATTTGGAGATTTTTTTATTTTGACCTACATTTCGGACACCATATCTCAAAAGTGGGTCAAAAAACTTTCTGACGGCAATGGCTAACACTTTAAGCACACTCTTTGCTACCTGTATACAAAACTTTGAAGCAAATCCTTAAAGTGTAATGTCAGAATCGCAAAAATAAGGAAAAACTATTAATTTGACCTAGATTTTGACTTAGGCATTTTGGTGTCCAAATTTTAAAGCTAGATAACCTTCGAGGTCCCCTCCTTTTCTAGGCTTTCAGAATATTAAGCTGTACTCAGTCTATATCTGGTATTTTACACTTCAAAAAAATCCTTTTTCTCATTGACATAACATGGGGCACCAAATTTAGCGATTTTTGAGCTTTCAAAACGCCATAACTTTCGAACCGGAAGTTGGATCGAAATTTGGTTTGCAGATTCGGATTCCTGACAAAATTCTACCCCTAATTCATAACTCATACGTTAAATTTGGAATTTTTTTATTTTGACCTACTTTTTGGACACGCCATAACTTCCGAACCGGGTGTCGGATCGAAATTTGGTTTGCAGATTCTGATTCCTGAGAAAATTCTACCCTTAATTCATAACTCATACGTTGAATTTGGAGAATATTTTATTTTGACCTACTTTTCGGACACCATATCTCAAAAGTGGGTCAAAATACTTTCTGACGGCAAAAGGCTTACACTATTAACACACTCTTTGCTACCTGTCTACAAAATTTGGAAGCAAATCATTATAGTGTAGTGTCAGAATCGCAAAAATAAGTTAAAACTATAAATTTGACCTAGATTTTGACCTAGGCATTTAGGTGTCGAAATTTTAAAGCTAGGTAGCTTTTGAGGTCCCCTTCGTTTATAGGCTTTCATTATCTTAAGCCGTATTCAGTCTATATTTTGTATTTTACACTTCAAAAAAATCTTTTTTCCCATTGACTTAACATGGGGCACCAAATTTAGCGTTTTTTAGCTTTAAAAATGCCATAACTTCCGAACAGGAAATCAGATCGAAATTTGGTTTGCAGATTTGGATTCCTAGGAAAATTCTACATCTTTTTCATAGCTCACACATTCAATTTGGAGGATGTTTTGTCGTGACCTACATTTCGGACGCCATATCTCAAAATCGGTAAGAGTAATCAAAATTCTGATGTCATATCTTTGGTTCGCCTTTTTCTAAGCTACACGATGAAAAAAAGATGAAGGAGTTACGAAGAATATTAAAGAAGATATGATGAAGAATGTTGAAAATGTAAGATTTGACCTAGTTCTTGACCTTTGACCTAGATAAAAATTTGACCTAATTTCCCAGAAAGCCAGATACATTCCCTAGTCAACCATGTAGGTTGGATTAAGTAAGATGTTATAGTTGGAGAGAAAAACTGTTAGGAGGAAGAAAGAAAGAAGAATAATAATAACTAGACATGTAAATTGAACAAGTTCAATTTAAGACTCCAGATTTAAACCTTTTTTTAAGCTGAGTCATCCAAAATACTGTAAGGTGAGCCATTCAGAATAAGCTGAGTCAGCTAGAATATAGACATTTAGACAACTTTTAAGAAGGCTATCTTCGACTCTATTGGCTTAACATGGGGATATCATCATATTGACTTTTCGAGACTTCAAACCGCTATAACTATCTAACCAGAAGTTAGATTGAAATTTGGTTTAAAGATTCTGATTTCTGAGAAAATTCTAACCTTAATTCATAACTCATACGTTAAATTTGGAGAATTTTTATTTTTGACCTACATTTCGGACACCATATCTCAAAAGTGGGTCAAAAAACTTTTTGACGGCAGAAGGCTAACACTATAAGCACACTCTTTGCTACCTGTATACAAAATTTTGAAGCAAATCCTTAAAGTGTAATGTCAGAATCGCAAAAATAAGGAAAAACTATGAATTTGACCTAGATCTTGACCAAGGAATTTTTGCGTCCAAATTTTAAAACTAGATAGCCTTCGAGGTCCCCTCCTTTTATAGGCTTTCAGAATATTAAGCTGTACTCAGTCTATATCTGGTATTTTACACTTCAAAAAATCCTTTTTCTCATTGACATAACATGGGGCACCAAATTTAGCGATTTTTGAGCTTTCAAAACGCCATAACTTTCGAACCGGAAGTCGGATCGAAATTTGGTTTGCAGATTCGGATTCCTGACAAAATTCTACTCCTAATTCATAACCCATACATTAAATTTGAAATTTTTTTTATTTTGACCTACTTTTTGGACACGCCATAACTTCCGAACCGGAAGTCGGATTGAAATTTGGTTTGCAGATTCAGATTCCTGAGAAAATTCTACTCTTAATTCATAACTCATACGTTGAATCTGGAGAACTATTTATTTTGACCTACTTTTCGGACACCATATCTCAAAAGTGGGTCAAAATACTTTCTGACGGCAAAAGGCTAACACTATTAGCACACTCTTTGCTACCTGTATACAAAATTTTGAAGTAAATTATTAAAGTGTAGTGTCAGAATCGTAAAAATAAGGAAAAACTATGAATTTGACCTAGATTTTGACCTAGGCATTTTGGTGTCCAAATTTTGAAGCTATGTAGCTTTTGAGGTCCCCTTCTTTTATAAGCATTCATTATGTTAAGCTGTACTCAGTCAATATCCTGTATTTTACACTTCGAAAAAGTCTTTTTTCCCATTGACTTAACATAGGCACCAAATTTAGCGATTTTTGAGCTTTCAAAACGCCATAACTTCCGCACGGGAAGTCGGATCGAAATTTGGTTTGCAGATTTGGATTCCTGAAAAAATTCTACATCTTTTTCATAGCTCACACATTCGATTTGGAGCATGTTTAGGCGTGACCTACATTTCGGACGCCATATCTCAAAATCGGTAAGAGTAATCAAAATTCTGATGTCATATCTTTGATTCGCCTTTTTCTAAGCTACACGATGAAAAAAAGATGAAGGAGTTACGAAGAATATTGACGAAGATATGATGAAGAATGTTGCAAATGTAAGATTTGACCTAGTTCTTGACCTTTGACCTAGATAAAAATTTGATCTAATTTCCCAGAAAGCCAGATACATTCCCTAGTCAACCATGTAGGTTGGATTAAGTAAGATGTTACAGTTGGAGAGAAAATCTGTTAGGAGGAAGAAAGAAAGAAGAATAATAATAATAAGAAAACAGGCAAAAACAATAGACTCCAGATTTTCAATCTGGAGTCTAATAAGAAAACAGGCAAAAACAATAGACTCCAGATTTTCAATCTGGAGTCTAATAACTAGACATGTAAATTGAACAAGTTCAATTTAAGACTCCAGATTTAATACTTTTTTTTAAGCTGAGTCATCCAGAATACTTGTAAGCTGAGTCATCCAGAATAAGCTGATCGAGTCAGCTAGAATTTAGACATTTAGACAACTCTCAATTTTTTATCTTCGACTCCATTGGCTTAACATGGGGATATCATCATATCGACTTTTCGAGACTTCAAACCGCTATAACTATCTAACCAGAAGTTAGATTGAAATTTGGTTTAAAGATTCGGACTCCTGAGAAAATTCTACCCTTAATTCATAACTTATATGTAAAATTTGGAGAATTTTTTATTTTGACCTACTTTTCGGACACCATATCTCAAAAGTGGGTCAAAATACTCTCTGACGGCAAAAGGCTAACACTATTAGCCCACTCTTTGCTACCTGTATACAAAATTTTGAAGCAAATCCTAAAAGTGTAGTGCCAGAATCGCAAAAATAAGGAAAAACTATGTATTTGACCTAGATTTTGACCTAGGGATTTTGGTGTCCAAATTTTAAAGCTAGATAGCCTTCCAGGTCCCCTTCTTTTATAGACTTTCAGAATCTTAAGCTGTACTCAGTCCTTATCTGGTATTTTACACTTCAAAAAAATCTTTTTTCTCATTGACATAACATGGGGCACCAAAATTAGCGATTTTTGAGCTTTCAAAACGCCATAACTTCCCAACAAAAAGTCGGATTGAAATTTGGTTTGCAGATTCGGATTCCTGAGAAAATTCTACCCTTAACTCTTAGCTCATATGTTAAATTATGAGAAATTTTTATTTTGACCTACTTTTCGGACACCATATCTCAAAAGTGGGTCAAAATACTTTCTGACGGCAAAAGGCTAACACTATTAGTACACTCTTTGCTACCTGTATACAAAATTTTGAAGCAAATTATTAAAGTGTAGTGTCAGAATCGTAAAAATAAGGAAAAACTATGAATTTGACCTAGATTTTGACCTAGGCATTTTGGTGTCCAAATTTTGAAGCTAGGTAGCTTTTGAGGTCCCCTTCTTTTATAGGCATTCATTATGTTAAGCTGTGCTCAGTCTATATCTTGTATTTTACACTTCGAAAAAGTCTTTTTTCCCATTGGCTTAACATGGGCACCAAATTTAGCGATTTCAAAACGCTATAGCTTCCGAACCGGAAGTCGGATCAAAATTTGGTTTCCAGATTTGGATTCCTGAGGAAATTTTACACTTATTTCATGACTCATACGTTGAATTTGGAGAACTTTTTCGTTTGACCTACTTTCCGGACGCAATATCTCAAAATCGGTAGAAGTAATCAAAAAACTGATAACTCACTGTCGAATCGTCTTTTTCTTGGCTACACGTTAAAAAAAAAATTTTGAAAAAATATTGAAAAATGACAAAGATAATTCACAAAATGATAATTTGACCTAGATTTTGACCTTTGACCTAGATAAAAATTTGACCTAATTTCCGGGAAACTAGGTCTCATTACCTTTTTAACTATGTAAGCAGATTTCAGAAAGTCCCTCTAGTTGCTGAGAAAACGCGGAAAGAAAGAATAATAAGAAAACTGGCAAAAGCAATAGACTCCAGATTTTCAATCTGGAGTCTAATAACTAGACTTTGGAAATTGAACAAGTTCAATTTCAGACTCCAGATTAAGACCTTTTTTAGCCGAGTCATCCAGAATAAGCCGAGTCATCCAGAATAAGCTGAGTCATCCAAAAAAAGATGGATGAATAAAATAGAAAGGTAGGATAGGATAGAATAGGAAGGGATGATAGGATCGAATAAGAAAGAAGGATAGGATAGAATAAGAAGAAAGGATATGATAGGATAGGATAGGAAGGAAAAGATACGAAGGAAGGATAGATAGGAAGGATAGGATAGGATAGGATCAGATAGGAAGGATGGATGAATTTTTCAATATTTTCTTCTCTACTCTTGACTTTCTATCAGGATACCATCAGATCGATTTCAAAACGCCATAACTTCCAAACCGGCAGTCAGATCCAAATTTAGTTTGCATATTCGGATTCCTGACAAAATTCTACCCCTAATTCATAACTCATACGTTAAATTTGGAAACTTTTTATTTTGACCTAGTTTTTGGACACGCCATAACTTCCGAACCGGAAGTCGGATCGAAATTTGAATTGCAGATTCGGATTCCTGACAAAATTCTACACCTAATTCATAACTCATCCGTTAAATTTGGAGATTTTTCTTATTTTGACCTACTTTTCGGACACCATATCTCAAAAGTGGGTCAAAATACTTTCTGAAGGCAAAAGGCTAACACTATTAGCACACTCTTGGCTACATGTATACACAATTTCGAAGAATATAATTGGAGTGTAGTGGCAGAAACGCAAAAATAAGGAAAACCTTTGAATTTGACCTAGATTTTGACCTAGGCATTTTGGTGTCCAAATTTTGAAACTAACTGGCTTTTGAGGTCCCCTTTTTTTGAAGGCTTTCATTAATTTAAGCTGAACTCAGTCTATATTTCGTATTTCTCACTTCAAAAAAATCTTTTTTTCCCATTGATTTAACATGGGCACCAAATTTAGCGATTTTTGAGCTTTTAAAACGCCATAACTTCCGAACCGGAAGTCGGATCAAAATTTGTTTTGCAGATTCGGATTCCTGAAAAAATTCTACCCCTAATTGATAACTCATACCTTGAATTTGGAGAACTTTTTATTTTGACATACTTTCTGGACGCCATTTTTCAAAATCGGTAAGAGTAATCAAAAAACGGATGGCACACATATGAAAGGGCTGTTTCTAAGCTACATGATGAAAAAAAGATGAAGACGTTTCGATGAATAACAACGAAGATAATAGACAGAAGGTTGAAAATGTAAGATTTGACCCAGTTCTAGGATAGGATAGGATATAGAATAGGAAGGAAGGATAGGATAGGAAGGAAGGGATAGGAAGGAAGGATAGATAGGAAGGATATGATCAGACAGGATAGGAAGGAAGGATGGATGATTTTTTCTATATTTTCTTCGCTACTCTTGACTTTCTATAAGGATATCATCAGATCGATTTTTCTCGAAATTTCAAAACGCCATAACTTTCGAACCGGAAGTCGGAACGAAATTTGGTTTGCAGATTCGGATTCCTGAGTAAATTCTACCCTTAATTCATAACTCAGATGTTAAATTTGGAGAACTTGTTATTTTGACCTACTTTCTGAACGCCATATTTCAAAATCGGTAAGAGTAATCAAAAAACGGATGGCATACTTATGAAAGAGCTGTTTCTAAGCTACATAATGAAAAAAAGATTTAGGAGTTACGATAAACAACGACGAAGATAAATGACAGAATGTTGAAAATGTAAGATTTGACCTAGTTCTTGACCTTTGACCTAGATAAAAATTTGACCCAATTTCCGAGAAACTAGATCTAGGACCTAAATGGACCATATATAAGACTTGACTCAATATATTCTAGTTAACGAGAAAACTGGGAAAGAAGAATAACTAGACTTTGGAAATTGAACGAAGTTCAATTTCAGACTCCAGATTTAGACCATTTTTAGCCGAGTCATCCATAATAAGCTGAGTCATCCAGAAAAAGATGGATGAATAAAATAGGAAGGTAGGATAGGATGGAATAGGAAGGAACGATAGGATAGAATAAGAAAGAAGGATAGGATAGAACAGAATAGGAAGAAAGGATATGATAGGAGAGGATAGGAAGGAAAAGATACGAAGGAAAGATAGATAGGAAGGATAGGATAGGATAAGATCAGATAGGAAGGATGGATAAATTTTTCAATATTTTCGACTTCTCTACTCTTGACTTTCTATCAGGATACCATCAGATCGATTTTCCGAAATTTCAAAACGCCATAACTTCCGGACCGGAAGTTGGATCGAAATTTGATTTAAAGATTTGGATTCCTGACAAAATTCTACCCTTAATTCATAACTCATACGTTACATTTGGTGAATTTCTATTTTGACCTACTTTTCGGACACGCCATAACTTCGGAACCGGAAGTCGAATCGAAATTTGGTTTGCAGATTCGGATTCCTGAGAAAATTCTACCTTTAATTCATAACTAAAACGTTAAATTTGGAGAACTTTTTATTTTGACCTACTTTTCGGACACCATATCTCAAAAGTGGGTCAAAATACTTTCTGACGGCAAAAGGCTAACACTATTAGCACACTCGTGGCTACATATATACACAATTTCGAGGAATATAATTAAAGTGTAGTGTCAGAATTGCAAAAATGAGGAAAACCTTTGGATTTGACTTAGATTTTGACCTAGGGAGTTTGGTGTCCAAATTTTGAAGCTAGATGGCTTTTGAGGTCCCCTTCTTTTAAAGGCTTTGATTATATGAAGCTGAACTCAGTCTTTATTCCGTATTTTTCACTTCAAAAAAATATTTTTTCCCATTGACTTAACATGGGCACCAAATTTAGCGATTTTTGAGTTTTCAAAACGCCATAACTTCCGAACTGGAAGTCGGATCGAAATTTCGTTTTCAGACTCGGAATCCTGAGAAAATTCCCTATAATATTAATATCCTGGACATTTGATTCGGAGAACTTTTTTTTGGACCTCGTTTTCGGACACTGATATCTCAAAATCGGTTTGAGATATCAAAAAACTAAATCGACCCTAGGTTTCCTACTTTTTTGTAAGGAACACAATGAAAAAAACTCGGATCGAAAATATTGAAGGACGACCGAGAAAATCGAAAAAAGTGACAAAGTACTGGATTTGACCTAATTCTTGACTTTTGACCTAGATAAAAATTTGACCCAATTTCCGAGGAACTAGATTCTGGACCTAAATTGACCAAATGACTGACTTTACTGAAAACCTTACGGTTATTGAGAAAACTTGCTTAGAATAATAATAATAACTAGACATGTAAATTGAACAAGTTCAATTTAAGACTCCAGATTTAATACTTTTTTTAAGCTGAGTCATCCAAATACTTGTAAGCTGAGTCATTCAGAATAAGCTGAGTCAGCTAGAATATAGACATTTAGACAACTCTTAAGAATGTTATCTTCGACTCCATTGGCTTAACATGGGGATATCATATCAACTTTTCGAGACTTCAAACCGCTATAACTATCTAATCAGAAGTTGGATCGAAATTTGGTTTAAAGATTCTGATTCCTGAGAAAATTCTACCCTTAATTCATAACTCATACGTTAAATTTGGAGAAACTTTCATGTTGACCTACTTTTCGGACACTATATCTCAAAAGTGGGTCAAAATACTTTCTGACGGCAAAAGGCTAACACTATTAGCACACTCTTTGCTACATGTATACAAAATTTTGAAGCAAATAATTAAAGTGTAGTGTCAGAATCGCAAAAATAAGTTAAAACTATAAATTTGAACCAGATTTTGACCTAGGCATTTTGGTGACCAAATTGTGAAGCTAGCTAGCTTTTGAGGTCCCTTTCTTTGATAGGCTTTCATTATGTGAAGCTGTACTCAGTCTTTATCTCGTATTTTACACTTCAAAAAATCTTTTTTCCCATTGCCATAACATGGGGCACCAAATTTAGCGATTTTTGAGCTTTCAAAACTACATAAATTCCAAACCAAAAGTCGGATTGAAATTTGGTTTGCAGATTTGGATTCCTGAGAAAATTCTACCCTCAATTCATAACTCATACGTTAAATTTGGAGAACTTTTTAGTTTGACCTACTTTTCGGACACCATATCTCAAAAGTGGGTCAAAATACTTTCTGACGGCAAAAGGCTTACACTATTAGCACACTTTTGGCTACCTGTATACAAAATTTTGAAGAAAATTATTAAAGTGTAGTGTCGGAATCGTAAAAATAAGGAAAAACAATAAATTTGACCTAGATTTTGACCTAGGCATTTTGATGTCCAAATTTTGAAGCTAGGTAGCTTTTGAGGCCCCCTTCTTTTATGGGCATTCATTATGTTAAGCTGTACTCAGTCTATATCTTGTATTTTACACTTCGAAAAAGTCTTTTTTCCCATTGGCTTAACATGGGCACCAAATTTAGCAATTTCGAAACGCTATAGCTTCCGAACCGGAAGTCAGATCGAAATTTAGTTTGCAGATTTGGATTCCTGAGGAAATTTTACACTTATTTCATAACTCATACGTTGAATTTGGAGAACTTTTTCGTTTGACCTACTTTCCGGACGCAATATCTCAAAATCGGTAAAAGTAATCAAAAAACTGATTACTCACATTCGAATCGTCTTTTTCTTGGCTACACGTTAAAAAAAACTTTTTGAAAAAATATTGAAAAATGACAGAGATAATTGACAAAATGATAATTTGACCTAGATTTTGACCTTTGACCTAGATAAAAATTTGACCTAATTTCCCAGAAACTAGGTCTCATTACCTATTTAACCATGTAAGCAGATTTCAGAAAGTCCCTCTAGTTGCTGAGAAAACTGGTTCGGAAAGAAAAATAATAATAAGAAAACTGGCAAAAGCAATAGACTCCAGATTTTCAATCTGGAGTCTAATAAGAAGAAAAAGAATAATAAGAAAACTAACGAAAACAATAGACTCCAGATTGACATCTGGAGTCTAATAATAAAGAAAACTGGCAAAAGCAATAGACTCCAGATTTTCATCTGGAGTCTAATAAAGAAAACTGACGAAAGCAATAGACTCGAGATTTTCATCTGGAGTCTAATTAGATATGGCAACAGAAAATGTAGTTCTATGTTCAGTACAGTAAGGCATATATGCAGGTAATACCATGTAATTATAGCCCACATATCCCATTCATCAATTTACAGTAGTAGCTATACTGGAATTGCAATAGCCAGTTTTTCATCTTATATTCTACCATAGTATGGTTTTTCAGTATTTTCTAAAATATCAATTATTACCACCTTGCCGGGCCAGTTCTAGGGGTTTTAGTGCTAGTTTAGAAGGCATTCATTCTACTATATCGACCTGAGAAATGTGTGACGTCATAGTGGTGGTCCATATGGACCGGTCTAAAATATATTCTGGACCGGCAATTTTTCCCAGGAAATTAGATATCGTTCAGTGCGTAAGATTTTCTTGCTGTTTCAGCCCTGGTCGTTAACGGTGGTAATAATACTAATAACGTCATTTCTGCGAGCAATATAGTGAAATATTGGACCTTGGGCCTTTGGCCCTTGGTCCAATATTTCACTATATTGCCCTTAGAAATAATGTTATTGTACTATTAAATCAATTTTCCTTTTTTCAGCCAAGAATTTTTCTCCAGCAATTCGTCCAAAGTTCTCTGGTGAATTCTGACTAGAGTCACTTTTTTAGTCTTGCTCAAAGGGGGGGGGGGGGCTGTATAGAGATATTGTATATCGTATAAGAGGGTGAAAATTTATTGTATATGGTATAAGAGGTGTAAAAAATATGGTATATGGTATCTCAAGGCACCAGTAGGTACACCGGTACTAATGTTACATGGTGTGCCATATCGTGTTTTAAAGTGTCTCACATTTTCATTCAAAATTTGCCATGCAAACATGTTATTCTACTTTACTGGCCCCCCTTGCTGTAACAAGGAACACAAAACACATTAAAACGTAAACATAAACCAATTAGTCACTTCACTATGAAAGTGAGGGGTGTTAGCAAATGTGTATTAGCAGAATACGCTGTGTGCATGGACTAACTCAATATCAGTGGTCATTTACTGTGTCAGCTTAGTAACCCTTGCATATCGTGCTCACTCAAGTATTGAATAATTTTTTTATGATCTAAATGTTTGTGGTTTATAAAAAATGTGATATATTTTAGTTAGAAATACATAAATAAATATATTCATTCAAATAGCACTAGAATGCGGGAGGAAAGAGCAATGGTGACAAAATACTGTCATTTACTGTGTCAGCTTAGTAACCCTTGCATATCGTGCTCACTCAAGTATTGAATAATTTTTTTATGATCTAAATGTTTGTGGTTTATAAAAAATGTGATATATTTTAGTTAGAAATACATAAATAAATATATTCATTCAAATAGCACTAGAATGCGGGAGGAAAGAGCAATGGTGACAAAATGCAGACAGAATTTTCCGTAACTTACGGAAAATTCTGTCTGCATCATTACATATGCTAATATAGTAAGAGGCTTTATTTGGTCTTAATAGTAATCAGAGAAAGGACCACGGAAGGTATCGCAACAGATTTCAAACTATCATATGTTGGATTTCGGCTATTTATCGGGGATTTGAACAGTAACATATGTTAGACCACCCTTATAAAAAATTCAACCTTGAAAGTCCGAATTTAAACCGTTTCCATCAATCATTGAATACTGATTGTTTCAACTACTAAGATCAAAGGAAAAACCATTGTACAATGATTCGCAATCATTGTGCAACCATTGCATTCAACCAAGCAAAGTCAACTCTTTTTCAACGACTGCGCAACCATTTCTATACAATCATTGTAATCTGCAACCATTGTAAACTGCAACCATTTCACATTGAAATGTAAACGGTTGCAATATGTTTTGTTCAATGATTACATAGTTCAACCCCTGCAACCATCCTGAATTAGTATCATTCCAATAAAATAATCATTTTACCTGAATTTAAATTATCTTTAAGTAAGGATTTGAATCTACCTCTATTCAACAACAGTATATTAGTATATTTTTTCTGCAAGCATACATGCATGTTTATTATAGTAAATTACTAAATTCATGTTCATATGTTTCTTTCTCCAGTACGGATTTAGGATTGCGATACCAGACTAGTTTTCCACTCAATGGCATATGATAATTTATGTTCCCTGTCATTTACATTAATAACACAATTAAAAGTACCATATCTAGTGTTTATTTCCCTTTATCTGATATTGCCAAAATGATGTATCTTTAATGTTAATTATGAAAAGAATTTAGCAAAATTCCAATTTTGTTAAGAAATTGACCAAGGAAAATCTTAAGATTTCCTTTAAACTTAACAAAATCACAAGATGAGACACAATGGTTTTTGTTCATGATCAGACTGATATATGATCAAAAGAAGCAGGATATGATGTACAAAATAATGCAAACATATGTAATCACAAGTAATAATGCATTCAGGCAGCAAAGACTTAATTTTTACAGTTTCAATTGGAAAACATCTGAATTAATAATTTCAGTAAAATTTTGTCAAGGTAGATGAATTATTGCTACACCCATGATATATAAATATGTTGGTATGGGAACATATTGATATCGGAGGGTTTAGCTTAGGACCCCCACAAAAGTTTATATACAATGAACATGCCAGTAGCCAGCCCCCCTCAGCAAAATGGGTCTTCAAATGTTTCCATGTGTAGTTAACACCTAATATCAAGAGTATGACTCACTAAAATTTGAAAAATACAAACAAGAGAACTATTTTGATATTGACTGTATATTATGTGTGAAACACATTATTCACAACAGATTTAATTACCATGTTCTTTCTTGGCAAATATTTTTTATAACAATGCTCAACACAACAATACCTACTACATATTGATATTCTCATGGGTTTAGGCAAATCAAGATGCTTGAACAGCCAATTAAAACGGTTGAACAGCTAATTAAAATGGTTGAACAGCTAATTAAAACGGTTGAACGGCTAATTAAAATGCTTGACCAGAAAAAGGGTTCATAGTCCTAGTTTCTGTTATATCTATTTTCATCTTGTGTTATACTATATTACTATATATTTATTTTTATTCTCTATTTCATGCAGATGGGGGGGGGGGGGTAGTAAAAATTTAAATAAAAAGTGTTTTTAGATTTTTGAGGGTTTATTTCTTTATTCAATTACTTCAATAAGTGCTGAGAAATCTCAAATAGCAAGTATATGAAACTGCAAATAATATTTTCAGATTTTTTTTATTTCATTTTTATTTAGTTTGTTTTACCATGGGCATTGAATAGATTGAAAGTCCATGGTTTTACTGTATTCACTAGGGCAGAGCATTTGTACTGAAAAGTGTTTTCAGTTTAAATAATAAGTGTTAATGATTAAAAAATAAAAACCAAAAACAGGGCTTATTTTTCAAAACTCTAAACTTTGAAAAATCTGGAGGAAAATCTGGGAGATTTTCTTTGGCAAATTATTTATCAAGTTCTCTGTATGAAATAATTAAATTACATAGGATGCTTCCTTTATAGCAGACTCTAATCAAACTGAGAGTGTCTCTGTAATAAGGTTTGTTTTGCTTTGCCAAATTATTTTTGTTTTGTTTATGGATTAATGGATTAATAAAGTTTCTTTAGACACATCCTGAGACTGAGTCTAACTGTACTTTTAAGTTATGTTTATTGACTTAATTATCTAAAACACATCCTGTAATGTCTGATTGCTTTTTCTCTATCAAATCAATAAACAGATTATTTTCCGATTGAAGGATTTCTTACTTCGAGACACATCTTCCTTCCTTTATAATTGTGATGATTACAAGGTGAAGTGTAAATTCCAAGACTTGACCCAAGCAAAAAAATGTCAAATGTTTTTGCAATAACTTATAAAGTTTTGAAGGGATTTTGTAAAAATGATAGTCATGACAGCGAGGGGATTTAAGTTAGGTTCAATATATTTTCATTCACAAGACAAGTTTACTAAACTATTTCAGTACTTTAATCAAACCATTTTAATTCTGACATGTTAAAGAGCAAGACCAGAACAACGGCAACGCCAAAGCGTAGCGAATCCCATCGAACAGAAATGGCTGGCATTTTTACAAACGAATAGCAAATATCATAAAACAACACACCAGAAAGGCCACCATTTTCAAAATGGTTGCTCACTAGCCAAGTTGTCATCAGAAGAAATAATATGCTTTTCAGTAGCCAGCTCTAAAATTTTTGAAAAATCGCACACGTACTTGTAAAATAACACACATAAAAATGGTGGCCATTTTTCAAAATGGCCGACTACTCCCCAAAGTTTCATTAGACAATGTGTCATGCTTAAAGTATTCACATATGAAATATGAACAAAATTGCTCCACTACTTTTCGAGTTATAGTAAAATATGTTAAAATGGCTGCCATTTTTCAAAAAAAATTTCAAAATGGCCGCCTTCTACCAAAAGTGTCTTTAGACAGTGTACAATGCTTATAGTATTCACATACCAAATATGAACAAAATCGCTCCACTATTTTTTGAGTTATAGCAAAAATCGTAAAATGACGAGTAAAGGCCGCCATTTTTCAAGATGGCTGCCATGTGCTTCTTAAATATCTACATTTGTAGCATTATTAATGTCCTTTATAATTTTTTTACATTTAAAACATATTGATATAACAGTTTTACATATTGCACCTAAATTACTGTAAAATCGGCACTAAAAGGGCCGCCATTTTGAAATGAGCGGCCATTTTGAAAATCGGCTTTCGAGCAGAACTTCTACCCCCATAAGGTATATGTTTACAAAATATGAACAAAATCGGGCCAACGGTATTTGAGTTATTGCCCGGACGGACGGACGGACAGACAGACGGACGTACGGACGGACGGATGGACGGAGGCGTTCCCTATATCCCTCCGAACTTCGTTCGATGGGATAATTATTATTTTATGTTGTATTGAGATAATATTGCCATAGTTTTAAAGGGTTGCATTCGATTGAAATGGTTGCAAGAAATGCAACCAAAATTGTCAAGCGTTTACAATGGTTACATATGATTGAAACATTTTCAATGAGTTTACAACCAAAATTGTAATGGTTGCATCGTAACAGTTGGCATGGTTGCATAAATGATCGGATCAATGATTGTACAATGATTGTGCAACGGTTTAAATTCGGACTTTCAAGGTTGAATTTTTTATAAGGGCAATGCACTCCAGATCAAGCACTCATAAAGGTGATAAAATAATTCAGACTTTGAGACAGGGAAGGTGCAAACACCCTAAAAACGTTTTTCCTGAATGTTGACCTGATTTTCAGCCCTTTCCACTCATGTTTTCTCAATGTTTGATGCATCCAATATGTTGCATTTTTAAACAATATGATTCATTTTGGATAAAGTGGAAAACAATATTTCCAGTGTTTTTTTCCATGGGAAAACTCATGTCATCCATTGTTTTCAGCTTAATTTTGGTCACCCAAAATTGATATCTTTAAAACCCCTGCATAAATCATAATTTCCTTTTAAAGATGTTAACGACCTCAAAACGCAAACATTGAAAAAACAGGTGTGGAAAGGGCAGGAAACAAGGACAACATAACAGAAAAACACGTTGATGGGGTCTTTGTACCTTCCCTGTCTCAAAGTCCAAATTATTTTATCATCTCTATTACTGCTTGTCCTGGAGTTAATGCATTGGCCTAACATATGCACATGTTTAAATCCTTACAAAATAGCCAAAATCTAACATACGATTGTCTGAATTCTGTTGCAATTCCGTCCGTGATCCTTTAAAAGAAAGTTACTTCTAGTTACATAGAGTAGTTTTCATTCTCATCAATAAATCTTTGCCTTGAAATCATTGGTGAAACAAGTTATTTGACCATTATGAAAATTTACTTAATTTTGGCACACTTTTGTTCAAACAATCAAGGTCTCATCTTTCCTCTATTTCAATCTGAATTTATTTACATGGAAGTCCTTTGTTTCTGAAACTGTTTTCAATACTTAACATTTTCCAGGTGACTGTTTTACAAATAACATTATTGTGCATTGTGAATCTTCCCTATCTACCTGACAGTGTTATGGTCAAAGTAGGTTGAAAAGAGAAGTCATGAATCTTATACCATAATATGTTTTAAATCAACATGTTTACCTGAAAATAAAATGTGGTCACAGACATAGGTGAAGCCAGGGGGGTGCGATGTGCACCCCCCCCATAACCAATAAAAACATGAAAAAGAAGAAGAAAAGAACTTTAAAATGCTGTTTATTTGAAGCTTCTAGCTCAATTTTGAGGGAAGTTGAATCAATTTGGCTACGCCCCTGCACAGATGTACCCAAATGGTGTCTTATTCATAATGTAATAAATGAAATCATTGTGGTCTGTATGTGTAGTCTATTACTCTATTTGCCTTATAATATACATTTACTGTAGTATATGTATTCTCTCCTAATATAATTTCCTAATGAGTATCCAACAGCAGGGGGGGGTAGGTACGAAAAATTTCGAACGGAATGCGTGACATATACGTAATTCGCGTGAAAAGTCCGAAGGAAATGCGTACATTTTTTTTCCCGCGTTCGTATTTTTGCTGTGTAGACGATCTTTTTTAGAAATTTTTCTACAGAAATATTTTTGCTTGACAATTACCAGGTAAAATGCGTATTTGCGTGACATTTTCTGTCACGCAAAAATAACTGGCGTGACAAATACGCAAATTGCGGGACAGTTGACAGGCCTGCCTATATGGTATAAAAGGGGTGAAAAAATATTATATATTGTATAAGAGAGTTGAAAAATATTGTATATGAATTTCCAAGACCCCCTATACAACCCCCCCCCTCAAAGACTGTATCCCCCAGGGTCTTTTAAGCAAGACTAGAGAGAAGGATAAAGGGGGGGGAGTACAGGGTCTTTTAAGCAAGACTATCACTCTTTGAGTGCGAGTCAAACCACTAGTATTTCCAGTAATTTGCACAATATTAATGGAATAAATAGTCCATAACTTATCAATAATTAGAATATGGTGAGAATGCAAAATCAGATATCACACCAAATAAACCTGTTTTACAGTAAGGGTATACTGCACGCATGACATCCAAATTTCATCGAGGATGTGTGTGTAGCAATATAAGTTTGTGAAATTGCGACTTAAAAAATCACTCCAAATAAACCATTTTACAGTACAGACAACTGCATACATGACAGCCAAATGACACAAAGAATAGGTGTAGCATATAAGCTGATCCTCTACAAACTAATTCTGTCAGATATTGCGTATCAAATAGTAAGAAATCAAGATGGGAGAACGTAGAACAATTTGCAGTGAAAACATGAGATTTAATGAATTAGTTAGGAAGGTGACGTGAAGTTGTGAAAAAGTACAGTCATTTTGATAATATTCAACTTATCTCTTTTGAAATAAATAACTATCATGCAATAAATAAGAAACTTCAATTAAGCATAAGTGCAGAAAATGGCTAAATATAAACAGATGACAGATTTTGACTGATTACAACAATTTAATGAGAAAATTATTTATGTATATTTCATATAACTGTTTTTGTTAACATTTTTTGTTTTTTGGTGCAATTGTTTTTTGTTCTTTTTTACCAATTCTTGAGAAGAAAATAAAATATCTTTCCGAAGCTTATTGGAACAAAAAAGCATATACAACATTTTCTTAGACCTCTCAATATTATAGTTATACAAAGGATATTTTGGTTGATTTAACAAAAGGTATTCAACTTAGGTAAAAATTAAGCTAAACCTTTTATTTCATTAACAAGATACTTTTTTTAAATCAACCAAACTTTCCTTTGTACAATTACAATATTGAGAGACCTAAACCATATCAATACCCATCCTTTGTAAAAGCTAACATTTGAGGCACTTAATTATGTTTTGCAAACTATAGTTGGAGAGAGAGATGCTCCATTCAGAATTTTAAGTTCAACATACACTCCAAAAGCTGGAGTAATGAAAGATAATGCCAAAAATACAAGGTTATTCCAAAGAAATAAAAGTTCATGCCAACAGAATAAAAGTTTAAACCTTTACACATTCAAGTCAGAGTTATGTCTCTCTCCAAGCAAATTCTAGTATAAAATCTAGAAGTGGAAAACTTCTGTTAATGGAACACTTTTCAGAGTCTAAAGACCAACTGATTTAATGTTAAATAAACCTCTTTAAATGGAAAACCTTCCAAGTGAAAGACTTTTGGAGGTACCAAAGGTGTTCAACTTAGACAGGATTTACTGTAATCAAGGATGATCTAGTATGACTTAATAATTACTTAACAGGGTATATGGAATAAGATTGTCGCAGGTGTTCCCTTAAGAAAAAAAAGTCATGGTAACCATGGTATTCCATGGTGAGCACATGGTAATCCATGGTTTTCCATGGAAATTCATGGTTTTCCATGTTATTTTCCATGGAAATTCATGGACGCCCATGGTGATCTTCCATGGATATTTACCATGATTTTCCGTGGTAATTGGTGGTTTGATAATTGGTTTTAATGGATGTGTCATGGCTTTTACCATGACACATGGAGATGTAAAATCAACAATTTTGGTAGGATTTGTATTTACCAAAATCTCCAAAATGAATGTTTTGATGATATATCCCAGTTGGACTTAGACTTATCATTGAGAAAAAAGGGTGGAATTTCATTTTTTAGGTTCAGCAAGAACATTCATTGAATGTTAAACTCAGCTTCCTTACAAATTAGAAAATATGTGAAAATTATATAATTTTTTATATAGAAATATGATAGTGCAGTTAATGCAGCACAGAGTAGGCCACAAGATTTCAAAAACAATTGTGCAAAGGGCTTTTGTGGAGATCAAGACTAGATAGAGATTGCTTATTTTTTAGGCCAAACACTTCTTTCCTTAGAAAAAGATTAAGTCAAACTAGCCCTAGCTCTGTTTTATTTCAATACTTTCTTTAATTTTCAGTTTTAAAAATCAATATGAAATAATTTAATAAATAAATTTTCTTAAATTACATTTCGTACATTTGTGAATGCAATCAAAACCATGGTTTCTTTCTTTGAAGTTGAGGAAACTGCAATCAAAAGCCATGGCAGTCGGTTGATTGCAATCGAAAGCCATGCTTTTCCATTGTTATTTCTTTGATCTTTCAGAAAGTGCAATCAAAAGCCATGGTTTTCCATGGTTATTCTTTTGATCTTTTGAAAGTCCATGGTTTTCCATGGGCTATTTGTTTGGTCTTTTGGATGCAGAAAAAAGAATAATACATTAGGTTTCTAAATGAACTTCTCCAAATTAAGTCCCATTCAACTTTTATAAGCATATTATCTCTCAAATTAATGTTAAAAAATTAATCTCTTTGCAACAGATTATAGTAGTTCATTTGTGCATAATTCTTAAATATTCTGATCTTAATTGTTATTATATTTGATAATCTTACTCTTTCTAATGCTCCCTCTTCAGTTATTATTATTGTCGGTGAGTGTAGACAGTGCAAGTCAAAAACTCATTGTTGATCAAATAAAACCAAATAGGATTTACTCCAAGTAAAAATGTTTATTCAGTCTACAATAAGGAAATCCAGTGATCTGATTTTATCACTGCTTTTGTCTTTTTTACATCAGTGCCAAAGTTAAATGATAGCAAATCCCAGCAAACAAATTATTACTTGTAATTGTGGGGTCAAATCATCAATTAAAAAAATATTAAGTAAAAAGTTCTTTGTCATATGACACTATGTACAGAATGTACTAAACATATATTCAGATTGTAAAAACATGGTTATATTTCAGGCCTGAAACCAGCTTTTGTCAAGAAGGTTGACTTTCTCAAATATTTGAGGGGGAGGGGCATCATATTCTTCTCTCTATGATTAGTCTCAATCCAGCTTGGATACATTCGTTAAAATATTGATTCAATTTTGAAGATTTCGGTAAAAACAAAACATGCCAAAATTGTTGATTTTACAGCTCAAGTGTCATGGTAAAAACACGGCATGTCCATGAAAAAACAATTACCAAACAACTAATTACCACGGAATATCATGGTAAATATCCATGGAAGATTACCATGGGTATCCATGAATTTCCTTGGAAAATACCATGAAAAACCATGAATTTCCATGGAAAACCATGGATTACCATGGACGCACCATGGAATACCATGGTTAACATGGCTTTTTTCTTAAGGGTTATCTAAAACATTTGGGGGAAAAGGATCATAAAAAGTACGGATTCCAATAAAATTAAATTGATTATCCAATCTTCAGATGACTGCAAAATGTGTGATGTAATAAATAGTAGGACTTGAATTCTGATGAATAAACAATTAAGACTTTTGTTTGAGATGGCCTATCTCAGATTGCTTCATCCGGGACAGACACATGACTGAAACTTGCCAATCAGGGGCATGGGTTCAGTGAGAATATAATATACCAGTACAAGACAACATTTACAACATACGAGTCAATCAATGTGCTGTCATAGCCTAAGGACGAGGGGGTTATAATATTCCACTATGGAGGAAAATATTACAAAGGTGCACAAAACAAATGTACCATTAAGTGCAACAGTAAGCGCTCTCTTATACGAGAAAGTGATAATCTGCATCACCGGGATGGTAGGAGTTGTCGGAAACTCTCTTGTGATTTTCGTTTTCATGGCATCAAAGACTCAGCGACGTAAAATCACAAACATTCTAATTCTAAATCAGAGTGTCATTGATCTAACAGCATCAGTTTTCATTGGTTTGAACAAATACTTTGATGATATGAGTTGGATTTCAGAAACTGGACTACTTGCGACAATTTTCTGCAGAGTGTGGATATCACAATATTTCATATGGGGAATGATGGTGGTGTCAACGTTCAACTTAGTTGTGCTAACATTAGAGCGATATATAGCGATAATTCATCCAATGACATACAAGAGATACTTTACCAGAACAGCAGCAAGGATTGCCATGGTAACTGTATGGATAACAGGTCAGAAATATTTTCTTAGATTTGAGTATAGACTAGTCGTTAAAGCACCTCAAATTAATGTTACATTTAAAAGGGGAGGGGTCTTGCAATTTTTTTATGAGATGTATTCCATGAAGTAGAAATAGCACATTTGTTTGTAAGTATTGACTCAATCATCTGAATCTAAAGTTAACATTTGAGTTGATCTACCAAGGTTATCATTTTGCATTGCCTATGAGATTAATAAATTTCCTTTTTACTTCCACAAATATAGGAATGGGTTACAAAAGCTTTGAAATCTGGAGTACAGAAATGAAAGGGACAGTGTGTTCTGTAGGGACGAAATGGCCAAGCTTGAACTTTCAACGTGTCTTTGCCAGCATCAACATATTCATTGAGTTCATCATTCCGATTTGTCTTATGGCTTGTTGCTACGGTCGAATCGCTTATGTCATGAACAAAGAATCAAATATGAATGCCACTGGGTCGAGGAACCGAAACATGCGGAAAGCCCGAACTAACGCCATAAAAACGTTACTCCTCGTCTCGATATGTTTCTTTCTATGCTGGGTATGGAACAGCATTAATTTCCTCTTGTACAACATTGGCTACGCAGGGAGTAATTTAACGAGTACATTATACCAATGCACAGTTGTCGTCAAATTTGCGAATTGTTGCATCAACCCATTCATATATGTCATCAGTTATGATGTTTTTAAGAATGAGATCAAACGATTGTTCTCGTGCAGGGAGACTGATCTGGATTTAGTTGGAAATGGAACTAGGCCAACAATTACGAGTAACCTCACGGAAAAATCAGAAAAAAATAAAGAGACAAAAAGTAACAGTGCCATATCTCGTAATGACAAGAAAGACAATATGTCACACAGTGAGAAAAACACAAAAAATGATGGAAAGACGATTCATAAAGTTAGTTACAAGAAAATGAACAGAATGTTTCATAGTGAGAGAAGTTCTCATATTAAAATATTGCAAAGTGACAGGTGCTCTAATGGCAAAGTGTATCTCAGTGACAAGAAAAATAAGAGCCAAAAACTTCATAATGACAAGGACCATAATGACAAAGCACATGAACATGACAGCAAAATATTTCACATTGACAATGGTCACATCAACCTTGATGAACAGACAATTTTAAATGATGAAGATATAATAACATATTTATAATGTCCTAGGCCCTTATTATGCTATCTGTTTAGCAGAATTTTTTCTTATAAAATGACAAGGTGAGACTTTTGTGGTTTTTCTTTTGCTCTTTTGTGCAAAAAGACTCATTAAAATAAATTGTGATGACCTTATTAACCAATCACCATTAAACAGAGAAGACATATAATGTGTAAGGGCCTCGTACACGAAATGGTACACTACCCTGATTCAAAAATAGTAATGTACCATTAAAATCTTTGAGTGAGGCTCCCCATGCGGGTCGCAGGAAGAGGTGAGGATTTTGACAAAAAATAGATGGTCAAATTCCCTTTCCTAGGAGTAACCTAGTAAATCCATCCCTCCTTTGATGCAATGGTTTCTGGTCAAAGGTTATCAGAAATTCTAAAATCCCTACTCCCAGGAAAAGGTACCCCATTATTCATTGTCAAATTCTCACCCCTGGGTCCTGACACTCCTGCACAAAGTTGCCTCGTGTAAACCTTTAAATGAGGCATCAAAGTTGTATAGAATTTTAAAAATATATTCTTAAGTTTTTGTATTAATTATAAAGTTTTTGTATAAATTATACTCAATTAAAGATTGATTGAAATTTGTACAGTCAGGAAGAAAGTAAAGTAGGCACTTGAGGAAGGTAAACAATCTGAATCTTCGAGTTCTTTTGGAAGCATACATATGTATATAGCATGATTGACCACCACAAATGTGCAAACTAAAGCCCACTATAATACATCTGCCCCAGTAACCTATGTATAGGACTTAAAAAGTGCATTTATGTCTAACAACAATGACGTTGATGAACATTTACTGAGATTTTAAGGCAATTAATTTTTTTGTAAAAGTAAATTATTGTATATATTTGTTTCAATTACTTCAACACTCTAATGGTTGGTGAAAAAATTCTATGATACAAAAAATCATGTACCAGTCGAGAATTGATTTGAATTAGATAAATTGTTTAAGAATCTAATGGCTGGTGTGTAATTTCTCCAATTTAACCAACAATCCACCCAAAGTCATTTGCATTGTGAAACTAGTGAAACCTATAACTTAAAGCTGATAAATTTTATAGATGAGTAAAAACCTATAAATAGTATCATAGGGAATAACAAGCTATGTGGTTATGAAAGTAATGCAGATTATCAACAACCTAGTGTACCATTATTTAGGGAAATGAAAATCTTAACAATTTTTGACATTCACAAGTTAGAGAAATCAAAATTTATGTATAATTGTGTCAAGGAACCATCAAATTTTCCTGCTTATCTTTTCAAAAACTACTTTACATACATGCACAATCATAATGTTGGTAATCGTACTACAAGACAGTTTCATAATATACGCCCCAGCAAAATAAAAACTGAATTGACAAAAAGATCAGTGACATATTCTGGTGCTATTTTATGGAATTCTTTGCCAAATGTATTTCGAACATGTAAAACTTTGAATTCTTTTAAACACAACATTAAAAAGGACCTTTTGGAAAAGATGAATGAAAATACTATATAAGATCACATTCCATTTATATTGATTATTTCTATCAGGACTTCAAAGTTTCTGCATTGCATCTAAACAATTTAGATAATGTATGTTATACTGTTATATATTATATGTTTTGTGATTGCTCTAATAGTTTTTGATATATGCACTGATACGCCCAATTACTAAGGGTTTCGAGTGCACATGCTTTGTACATTCCATTGTAATATTATCATGAAATAAATAAAAAAAAAAGTCAAATGGTAAGTGTTGAATGGTTGTCAAGGTGACAACTTGACTCTACAGACTGAAATTGATACTTTGCCAACTTGACCCTTCGACCCTTGGAAAACGTTTCAATGAAAATATGTTCTTTTAGTGATTTCGTATCTTTTAGATGATATCCTAGAAAACATATTGCAATGTGTGAAAAGAATTTAAGCCCAAGACTCAATGCATTGTGGCTGATTCATTCCACTCATGTGTTGTTTCCTAAACCTATCACTCGATGCTACACATCTTGTACAAAGTTTGAAAAAACACCTTAAAGCAATAACCAGACCACAATGCCACAGTCCAGGACTTAAATCCTTAATCAAAAAAATATTGCAACCCATTCACATTTGTATACCCAATGATAAATGACTAGAATTATATCATCTCATTTATATTGTCATCAGGGCTTAAGTAGTTTCTAGACATACACCTCCTCTTGCTAATGAAACACAGTTAGGGACGGTGTCCACTAATCAACAGTCATTGACAAACTAACTTAAGTTTTTAAAGTTTGACCACATCCCCTTATCTCACAAAAATGCTGATTTGGCTTTCACTTGAACATTTTAAAATCAACATCTTCGGTAATGAATCCATCATTTACCCCCCCCCCCCTCTAACAAAACTAACTTTGTTATTCTACAACCTTTGATAATTGGATGTCATCCCGAAGGTATCAAACATTGATTTGTGAAGCAGTCCCGAAGACATTTTGTTATCATTATCCACCAGTAAATTGGTTTGCTGACGTTATCTGATTAAAACATGATATGTTTAAATTAAAAATTGATACAGTAATACTTTTGTACTGTCACTTAATTGTTTGGCTTTTAGATTTTGAACAACAATGACAAGTAACGACAATCATACATCAGAGAGTAATTACAATCCTCAACTAGCTTGGTAATAAATGGAAAATAATAAAAATAACAATGCATTTACTGATTTCTCATACAAAGCACTTCAATTAGTGTTGCGCTTCTCATAAAAGTATGACCGGGCTTTCTTTATATTAATTGTACACAAAAGTGTGATGTTTTAATTTCTATCTTTTATTTATTTCACTTGTTTTCACTTCTAAGCTACTGCTAAATCTAGTTATGTCTTTTTGAAGTCTAGGCCGAAAGTCACCCAAATCTCTCACATGGCATATAGTATATTCTTCAAAACCAGACATCACATGATCACTTCAAATCTGTTATGTAAAAAGTTTAACAATAGGAAGACTGCTTCAAATCCTAATTAGAATCCAAGATATAGAAATGTAAATTAAATGTAAATTAAAGAAACATTTGTAAGTCTGAAGATGCTCTGAACAATTGTAATGATTGCATATTTAATGTGAGAAACTGACCAGAGATATCCCAGGTGTACTACATGACCTGTTGCTTATCTAAATGCTTTTTGTATCATGTTTCCATTAATTAATTTACAAAGTAAAAACATAGTAAAAGTATAAGATATTAATTATAAAATACAACATGAAAATCACTCCGTCACATTTGCTTCTCCTCCAAAGAATGCGTCCCGCATTCTAAATGAAAATCACTCCGTTTAATTAGTCCAAGTTAAAAATATATAACCTGTAATGTTAAATTCTATCAAAGTATAAAATATGTAGAAATGTTATATCAACGTCCAACGTTGATGTCATCGCCCAATGTTGATGTCATTGCCTGGAGATGAGGAGTGTCATATTGTCCTTCCTTCCTGAAGTAAAGTCACATTGTTTATAATATTAATTGTTGCACTATCAGAGTTAATATAATTCAGCATCATTTTCATTAATCAAGAAATTCATCATATTAGAAGATTAATAACTCCTCCATAAATTTTTGAGGCCATAAGTCTACCAACTTTCAAATTGTCTGCTAGCAATTCTTATTTTAAGCAATTTAGTGTTCAGAGTGGTCGCATATATATATATATATTTTTAAACACCTATTTGTATACTCTACTTTACAATTTACATACTGTTTATCTAACTAAAATCATCATAAACTACCATAATAATTATTAAACTCAATAAAACAATTATAAATAGGACAATTTCTTTGTGAAAATACCCAAACTGTAATTAACAACCAACAAAGGTAATTGATCACTCATTATGCACCAGCACAGAATTTCACGTGATGATTCTGTTGCCAGTAAAAACTTCAACTTGGCACAATCCAATCCTGTATTTTCTTGAGTTAAAAAATTACAATCATATGTAAAGGAGAAAAAAAAATCTTTTATGGCCTATTATAACCATATCTAGTTAAAAGTAACTTGCACTAAATCCTACCTTTCTACTAAGTTTTGTTTATAAACACTGTTACTGATGCACATCATAATTGTTTGTGCAAACTTTATCTGTACCATAATGCTTTGGTATATGACCTTTGTCTGGCACATTTAAATAATAATGAGAAACTCACATTGATGAAGTATAAGAGAAGTAAGGCAAATAATCCCTTGCAATTGAACTTCTTAAACAATGTAAACTGACTGTAGCAGTCCATGAATTCAATTTAAGTTGTACATAGATATCCAATTTAGGATTAATTAATTATATATCTTGAACAATTAAGATTATTATAAGTTGTCATTCTCAAATTAACTGGTCCCAATTAGTGTCTAGCTCCCAGGAAGTAGTTTGCACCCAGTAACTATATTTACCAGAAGGCACTATACTAAATATTAGTAAATAATCCTAACACTTTATTAAATTACAGGTTAAGACATCTAAAAATATTAGCAGGGTTGGCCATGCAATATTGACACTTTTATTTTGGCTCACTGTCTTATCCTTTTTCATTAGGATTTCACTTGAACTACATTTCTTTCACTTTCACTTGGACTACATTTGTTTTACTTTCACTTGAACTACATATGTTATTCTAACTAACACTTCTACACACTATATGTACTACGTGCTTATGTCAGAACTTGGACTTACCTTACTGTATAAATGACAGCAAGGTGGGGTTGCCGCATTCGTGAGCCACTACCTGCCCCTTTAATTAGACGTTAAGACACTGGCTACACAATTACATACACAGATAACAACGTCTTATTACTGCATTTGTAATGTGGGGTTTTAGCCATAAGATAACTCAGACTAGGTCGCACGTTGTCCTAGGTTAACCTTTTCTTTAAGGTTTGATCTTCCTGGGATCCGCAGATCTACTTGTACATTAAATAGACCTGTGTATTAATCCTCTTGATTGAAACCAGATATTCTCTTTATTTTTCACTTGCTTTATTATCATTTCACTTGCTTTATTACATTTCATTTACTTTATTATTTCTCACTTAATACTCTTTTATCTTTACATTTACACCTGATACCCTTACCTTAATTTAATAGCATCATCTCTTATACCTCACCTGTGCTGTATACTTGTACCATAGAATATATCAAACAATAAACTGCTATAGTTTCTTTACAATACCATATCATACATCATATAATGCCTACATGTACTTACTCAAACAACTAACTAATATGGGACTTAAATGCATGCATGATGTATCGATTTGCTTTCTTATCTAGTTTTCCTTTTCCTTACTTTACCAGTGTTTGTTTTGGTGATATGGTATTCCCTTATTAAATTTCTTGGAATATTTTCTTCATACTCCCATGTACTCTTTTTCTCATTACGCCACTTCACCTTATAACACTTTTTTCCATTGTGTTTACCACATGCCAAGAGTCGCTCAACTTCTTGTACCTGAGGTGGCTGCTGATCACTTTCACTACTACTATCACTAATACTACTACTACCTTGATCAATATGATTGTCATCCTGTAATACCTGTCCCTGTTGAACTCTTGGTATATTTGTTGGTCTTGTCTCTGGATCTACATAAGGCTTCAATCTATTTGCATGTACCAAAGACCTCAATAAACGATCATCACTACACCTTATTAGTTTGTATGTCATGTTAGCATTAGCCCTTACAATGTAATATGGACCATGATATTTTCTACAATGTTTAGGTGTTAGACCTGTTGGAGTTTTAGGCACATGTAACCATACTCTATCACCTACCTTGAACTGTGGTAGTTTCGCCTTTTTATCATGTTGGGTTTTAGTCTTTATCTTTGCAGCTTCTTGATTCTCTTTAGCTATATCCCTTGCTACCTCTAAGTTAGTCTGTATATCTTGTAGTCTGTCTGTGACTGTACTTTGTCCCATACTTACTGGTACCATAGTATCTAGTGGCATAAGGGGTTCCTTACCATACAACAAATAGTAAGGGGAATACCCAGTAGACTCAGTTGCTGGTGAAAACCTATAAGAGGCTAAAATACCTGGTAGAAGTTGTGGCCAATTAGATTGTTGTTTATCAACAAAACACCTAAATGCTTGATTGATTGTACTGTTCATCCTTTCGCAGCTTGAATTGGTCTCAGGGTGATAACTTGAGGTTGCCCTGTGTTCAATACCAAACATTCTACACAATTCTTGAATAACTTTTGACATGAAATTCTGGCCTCTATCTGTAATTAAAGTCTTCATGGAACCATATCTACATATGAATTCTGTAAACAATACCCTGGCTACCTCTGTTGCCTCTATAGATTTCAAGGCTACCGCTTCTGGCCACTTCGAAAATGAGTCTACAATCAAAAGAATGTACTGAAATCCATTTACCTTGTGTATAGGTCCTAGTATATCCATGTGGACACGACTGAATAGACTTCCTGTTGGTAATGGTTGTAAGGGTGCTCTCTGGCCATGATACCTTTTTGATTGTTGACAAATTTCACATGATTTTACATATTTCTCTATGTCAGAATACATTTTTGGCCAGTAATATTTGTACCTGATTGTGTTGTATGTCCTATCTTGACCTTGATGCCCTCCCATTAAGGAGTCATGATAACACTGTAGAACATCCTCTCTCAATTGTTGTGGAATTGCTAATTGTATTACAACTCTGTCTGATTTATGACCTTTTCCCCTTGGATAATACATATGATATAGAATACCATCTTTGATAAGAAAATCCTGACTTTCAAGTATTACCTTTCTTGCTAAGTTCTCTTTGTCTGGTAACTCATCTTGCTCTAAATACTTTATGTACATTTGCAGTTGGGGATCTTGTCTTTGTTTATTTTGAAACACCTCATTTGATGATTGAGTAATTTCACATATTGAACTTAGGGCACTTAGGTCACTACACATACCTGTTTGTTGTTTTGATTCACTTATTGGACACTTAACATTTTGACCTTCTGACCCTATATTACCTGTTTGCATTGTAGTAGGGCTTGGAATACTATAAGCTACCCATTCATCAGTGCAGTTGTCTAGTGTAATACCTGAGTCCTCTGTTTGTATTGTTGTGGTTTGTTGACACATTTGTTTACATTCATTTACTTCATATGGTCTCCGGCTTAATGCATCTGCATTTGAGTTTGATTTGCCACACCTGAACTCAATGGTGAAATCATATGCTTGAAGTTTGATTGACCACCTACCTAGCCTACCTGTATGATCTTTAATTGATTGCAGGTACTTTAATGAGATGTGATCAGTGTAAACTATAAAATGTGCATTTGCTATGTATATGTGGTATTCATTGATTGCTTCAATTAAAGCAAGGCATTCTCTCTCAGTAATGGACCACTTTCTCTCTCCTGTTGAGAGTGACCTACCTCCATAGCTAACTGCTCTCTCTCTCCCTTGTTCGTCTATTTGACCTAATATGTAACCAATAGCTGTACCTGAAGCGTCACATGATATAATGAACGGCTTTTGTAAGTCAGGATATACTAACACTGGTTCTGTAGTCAACATAATTTTTGATTCTTGAAATGCATTTTCACATTGTTCATCCCAAACAAACTCGACATTTTTTCGCATAAGATTGTTTAGTGGGGCTACTATGTTACTAAAACCCTTAACAAATCTGCGGTAAAAGTTACAAAGTCCCAAATATGCCCTTACCTCTGTGACATTTGTAGGTTGTGGGTATGATAGAATTGCCTTGATCTTTTCATTGTCTACTGTTATACCTTCTTTAGTGAAGACAAAACCCAAATAAACAACCTTTTCCAGTGCTAGTTTACATTTTGAGGGTTTAAGCTTCAAATTTGCTTTTCTAAGTCTTGTGAATACCTGGTCTAAATGGTTTAAATGCTCTTTCATGTCTTTACTAAAAACAATTATGTCATCACAGTAAACCAACACAAAGTCCCATGTAAGACCTTTCAAAACATCATTCATGACCCTCTGAAATGACATTGGTGCATTTTTGAGGCCAAAAGGCATTCTGTTGAACTGAAATTTGCCCTTGTGGGTTACAAATGCTGTTTTATGCTTTGAGCTTTCACTAAGAGGTAATTGCCAAAACCCACTATGCATGTCCAAAACTGAAAATATTGTTGCTTTTGAATGCGCTATGCAATCTATAATGTCATTTAATTGTGGAAGAGGGTAATGAATTGCTTCTGTGTTTTTATTGAGCCTTCTGTAGTCTATTGCTAACCTGTACTCATTTGACTTCTTTTTCACTAACACAACAGGGCTAGCATATTCTGACACAGAATGTTCAATTATGCCATATTCTAACATTTGGTCACATTGTTTGTCAATTTCATTTTTCTGTTCTTGAGAATACCTATAGAATCTTTGCTGGACTGGCTTATCTGATTTTGTTCTTATAACATGCTCATATGTACTATTTGCACAGCCTAACTCGTTCATGTTTTGAGAAAAGACATCTTTATTTTTATCGATGAAAGTTACCAATTTTGTCTTTTCCCCCTCTGGTAATTTACATTTCTCTAGATTGATACCTGATGTTTGTACTTCACTACCAATAGCTACATTATTTACACATGCTGTTAGTCTCGGTTCATTAGTAGTATATGTACTATGTTTAGTAGGATCTCCCTGTTGTAAAATGACAACTTTTTGTGTGAAGTCTATGAGTGCTTTACTTTGTGAGAAAAAGTCCTCACCTAAAATTACATCATGATTTGCACTTTTGAGGATATGCATTGGTTGAACATATTCAATATCTTCAAATTTTAGAGGAACATTTGCCACACCCAGTACTTCTAGCTTGTGCGCTTCTCCCCCAGCCCCATATAACTCAATATTAGTTGGACTGATAGGACATTTCTTGTGCAAGTTCAATTTTTCATAGAGTGCTAATCTCATACAGGATTGTTCTGCACCAGTATCTACCAAGGCTTTGATATTATTGTCAACTATGTTTGTATGAATAATTATGTTTGAAACTGATCTTTGCAAATTAACCTTGACTGATTGAACTGCAGGGATGGCCACCTTGCCACTATCACTTTTCACTTGTTTAAACTTTTGATTGTCAACTTTAGTTTCAAGGTGCCCATCCCTATGAGGAACAGGCGCGAGTCCTCATTTAGCAACGTTTCGACACATATATGAATAATGCCCCCCGCGACCACACTGAAAGCACTGCTTAAACCTAGCATAACAATTTAATGAAAGGTGGTTTGACTTACCGCACCTCTCACACTGGTTTCTGCTTGATGGATTTTGCTGCATAAATTGTTGGTCATGTTGGGGATACCGTTTCTGTTGTTGCGTAAACTGTTGATTCCCAGAAAATTGGTTCTGTTGTTGAAACGGATTCTGCGGTTGATACTGCTTCTGCGGTTGGTACTGGTTCTGCGGTTGATACTGGTTCTGCTGTCTTTGGGCACTTTGTTGCACAGGAAACTGGTTATTGTTGGCATAGCGTTGACCCATGGCATCGACTGTGACTGCAGCAACGGATAGCTTATCGACTTTATCCGTGAGAATTTTAATCGAGGCTGCTAACATCTCTGGCGCTGAATCTTGGGGCATGTTGCTATGAATCCTTGCGAACTTAACAGCTTGTTCTAAATTTTCAGGTTCTTTGAGCCTTACAAAGTTCTTTGTAGATGTATTCAATCCTTGGACAAAGAGTTCTTTAACATCCTCAGCATCCTTTTTTAGTCTGCTGGTATAATACATGAGCTTGCTGTGGAATTCATCCACAGACATATCATTTTGTTTGAGAGTATCCAATTTATCCAACAACTCCCATCTTTCCGATTGTTTGGGTGGGAACCTTTCTTTAAGTGCTTCCGTCAATTCCTCCCAGTCGTTCTTTGTATTTTCCTCTAATTGTTCAAAGTATTTTGCTGCTTCTCCTTTGACTAAAAGTGGGATTAAACTACATTTTCTTTGTTGGTTCCAGTTCTTTAAATTTGCGAATGTGTCAATAGTGTTTAACCAAATAATAACGTTTTCTTCTGATTTTCCATGGAATTTGTCCAATATTGATAAATCCATTGTTGTTAAACCTCAGGCAGCTCCACCAAAATATGACCGGGCTTTCTTTATATTAATTGTGCACAATAGTGTGATGTTTTAATTTCTATCTTTTATTTATTTCACTTGTTTTCACTTCTAAGCTACTGCTAAATCTAGTTATGTCTTTTTGAAGTCTAGGCCGAAAGTCACCCAAATCTCTCACATGGCATATAGTATATTCTTCAAAACCAGACATCACATGATCACTTCAAATCTGTTATGTAAAAAGTTTAACAATAGGAAGACTGCTTCAAATCCTAATTAGAATCCAAGATATAGAAATGTAAATTAAATGTAAATTAAAGAAACATTTGTAAGTCTGAAGATGCTCTGAACAATTGTAATGATTGCATATTTAATGTGAGAAACTGACCAGAGATATCCCAGGTGTACTACATGACCTGTTGCTTATCTAAATGCTTTTTGTATCATGTTTCCATTAATTAATTTACAAAGTAAAAACATAGTAAAAGTATAAGATATTAATTATAAAATACAACATGAAAATCACTCCGTCACATTTGCTTCTCCTCCAAAGAATGCGTCCCGCATTCTAAATGAAAATCACTCCGTCACAAAAGCCAATGACAAATCGCAGTATAAATTATTCAAAACAAAAAGAATCAATACAGATGTGATGCAATCATATTACATGTTCTCAAAACAAGAATATTTCCTTACTTGCAGGGTTATTTTAATATTTTTGTGCTTAGAAAGTGCAGTATTGTTGGCTTGTGGTAATGGACAGGTGTGGGGGTGTTCTTACGGGTGCCACATGTATTGTGGGGTGTGCTTACGGGTGCCACATGTATTTTGTTTCTTATATATTCATTATTCACTAATATTGGGTCATTTCTCAATATTTCTTGAATTCAAAGTGATGTTGGCACTTATTAGGGGGTGGGTGCTGAATACGGCGATTATGGTACAGAAAACCTGTGTGAGTGGAACACTTTCTAGAGGCACCAAAGGTAGGTGTTCCAATTGGAAGGTGTTCCATTTTATAAGATAAGTGAATAGGCTGCAGTAACAGTAAATTGTTCTTCTTATATGGAGGTGTTCCAATTACAAAGATGTTTTACTGTATATGCTTCTGATTGCAAGAAACTTCTGTACGAGATGAACTACCAATGTACTAGATGTACTACTAATGTACTAGATGTACTACTAATGTCATAGATGTATTAATAATGTACTAGATGTACTTCTAATGTACTAGATGTACTACTAATGTCCTAAATGTACTACTTATGTACTAGATGTACTACTAATGTCCTAGATGTACTACTAATGTCCTAGATGTACTACTAATGTCCTAGATGTACTACTAGTACTTATGTACTAGATGTACTACTAATGTACTAAATATACTTCTAATGTACTAGATATATTACTAATGTCCTAGATGTACTACTTATGTACTAGATGTACTACTAATGTACTAGATGAACTACTAATGTATTTGATGTACTACTAAAACATATTTGTCAGTTTTCATTACACAAGTCATACATTATTGTCTATTTTTACTTTTTTACTTTTTTCTTTTTCCTTCAACAAGACCATTTTCCAGAGAAAGGACAAATGGTGATTAATATCACACTTTAAAGAGCAAAATGGCTGCCATGTAATTTAACCAGCATGTCTGAAGCAAAATCAGATGGTGCCCTTAGTCTGCTCTTACATGTTAAATTTCCTATGTCTATTGGCCATCAGCCTCAAAGTTATCTGACCTGAATAATATTATTTGAACCTACTGATATTATCTGATTTTTACGCCAAACACATAAACATAAGCTTGAAGGACGGAAAAATGGACATATAGCCTCACTATGTACCTACTAGAACCCTCTTAAGTGAGATAATAGCCTCTAGATTTTCAAATCAAAAATATTCTTGAATATCTAAAACTGATCCGCCAAGCAGTTTAGAACCAGAAATGTGTAGCAATAAAAACGAGATGCCACCTGATTCATCAAGCTGATCATCCAAAAGTTAAACATTATTATACATTTCCAGGTATTATTAAAACATTAAAAGAGTTTTACCTCAATAAAACCTTCCACGTGGCCAAACTGTCCTTGACCGCCACTCTGTTTCTTATGCAAATAGTCGAAATCACAGCTGCTTGATAGAGTCTCCCGGAATGCAACCTTTGGCTTACCCAGAACGCACTTGGTGCCATATTCTCTCTCAAGACGCTAAAATTGTAAATAGTAAATAATGCTTAACCATTACACAGCTCTGCTTTATATATCAAATGGTATTATGTGGTACCATAATGCTTGGATGGTACAAGATGATCTTGCTCAAAAAGTACTGTACGTAGCCATTTTGTTAAAATCTTTCAGAAGTTCTTCATAAATATGACTTACTATACGAATATTATACATTTGTCTACTACTTAACATTTTACAGTTGCTATGGTAACCAAAATGACAATGTTTTGGTCCATATCAATCATGTTAAAAATTTTAATATTTTATTCTATCTCTTCTGTAATGCTTTCAGATGACTCAGGGTCATATTTACCCGGAATGTGGGATCTTCACGAACGAATCTAGCAATCGCCTTAGCAAAGTTATCTGTGTCTCCTTTGTTCACTGGCTTTATTGACATTGATATTACAGGTTCAGCAACATAAATAGACTCCTGGAATATTTCAAATATGCATTTTTGAGAACAAATACATCTGAAGACAAGGCATTCACATGCAAAATGTCACCACTCAATATTTGTTACAGATCCAACTGCCAACTGCTGAACACCGTCCACAAAAAAGTTGGAAATTATAACAATATGCCACCGCTTGTGGTGGTGACATAATAAATTGAGCTTGTAACAGGCTCTGCAATGGTAATCATTTTTGATGAATTTTATTCTATTGACAACATTGTTGCTTTTTGACAAGGCTATTGTTACATGTAGAATATGGATTCTTGAAAAGTTGAAATTTGCGCAGCATAAAAAATGCAATGGATTTTGTTCAGTGACATTGCTGAAGAAATAAAAAGCTTGCTGGTATCCCAACTGAAATTGATAATTACAGTACATACATTATATATTTGTTAAGCAACTAATTAATAAATCCCAAATTTACAATGAATCAGGTGATTTGTCAATGGAGTAAACCATGTCATGCTCAGACCTGATCACTCATTTGACTACATATTGTGGCTCTAAAAGAAGTTAGTAGCTGATTTAATTTTCCTTTCATTGAACTATTTACCAATAATCACAGAAACACTTTCTAATCACGCTGACTGTCAACTTAGAGTGCTGTAGCATGTTTAGCCTTTTTAAAGTTGTCAATGGATTGATTTTAAAAAAGTCCATAGAGAACCACCCACCATTGAAATCTGTTCTCCTGACTTTAGAACAAAGGTGTCTCCACTAGCGCAGTCTACACCAAATAAGGCGCAAATATCCCCAGCATACACGTTTGAGACATCCTCCATTTCCTGTGCATTCATTCTCACCAAACGTGGAACGCGTACTTTCTTGCCAGTTCTTACATTGATTATTGTCGACCCCTTCTCAAGGCATCCTTGGTAGATTCTCATATAAGTTAACTGTCCAAAACGCCCAGCCTGAAAAACAGGTTTTTTAAATTATTATGTAAAAAGATGTTATTGTGGTCAATTGGATAATTCAAGATATAACAACTAGGGGTCCCACATTACATTATCTTTAATTTTGATACGAGCAATGATATTTACCTCACGATACGATACAAATGATACAAGCAATGTAATAGCACAACAAATATTTTTATTTTAAAAAAATATATGGGAAAACAAGACATTAAGATGCCAAATGTACCAACCCCTGAATTTCGAACTCGTGAAACAGTATTAACTATGAATGTCCTCCTAAATCTAATGTCCACTCGTGTCCAGTGTCCATCCATTATTTATATTTTTATTACACAATCTTTGCCAAAGTTTTTCATTAAATGAAATCGGATATGTACATTACATGTATATTCAGATTACACAAGGAACAAAATGGAAAAAATGGTAAGATACAATCTTACATTATTTAATATGCTTTCGAACATTATTTTGCTGTTTTGGGAGGTTAAAAACGATACAGAATTTTAAGCACATTTGTTTGTAAGTATTGACTCAATCATCTGAATCTAAAGTTAACATTTGAGTTGATCTACCAAGGTTATCATTTTGCATTGCCTATGAGATTAATAAATTTCCTTTTTACTTCCACAAATATAGGAATGGGTTACAAAAGCTTTGAAATCTGGAGTACAGAAATGAAAGGGACAGTGTGTTCTGTAGGGACGAAATGGCCAAGCTTGAACTTTCAACGTGTCTTTGCCAGCATCAACATATTCATTGAGTTCATCATTCCGATTTGTCTTATGGCTTGTTGCTACGGTCGAATCGCTTATGTCATAAACAAAGAATCAAATATGAATGCCACTGGGTCGAGGAACCGAAACATGCGGAAAGCCCGAACTAACGCCATTAAAACGTTACTCCTCGTCTCGATATGTTTCTTTCTATGCTGGGTATGGAACAGCATTAATTTCCTCTTGTACAACATTGGCTACGCAGGGAGTAATTTAACAAGTACATTATACCAATGCACAGTTGTCGTCAAATTTGTGAATTGTTGCATCAACCCATTCATATATGTCATCAGTTATGATGTTTTTAAGAATGAGATCAAACGATTGTTCTCATGCAGGGAGACTGATCTGGATCTAGTTGGAAATGGAACTAGGCCTACAATTACGAGTAACCTCACATAAAAAATCAGAAAAAAATAAAGAGACAAAAAGTAACAGTGCCATATCTCATAGTGACAAGAAAGACAATATGTCACACAGTGAGAAAAACACAAAAAATGATGGAAAGACGATTCATAAAGTTAGTGACAAGAAAACGAACAGAATGTTTCATAGTGAGAGAAGTTCTCATATTAAAATATTGCAAAGTGACAGGTGCTCTAATGGCAAACTTCATAATGACAAAGACCATAATGACAAAGCACATGAACATGACAGCAAAATATTTCACATTGACAATGGTCACGTCAACCTTGATGAACAGACAATTTTAAATGATGAAGATATAATAACATATTTATAATGTCCCAGGCCCTTATTATGCTATCTGTTTAGCAGAATTTATTCTTATAAAATGACAAGGTGAGACTTTTGTGGTTTTTCTTTTGCTCTTTTGTGCAAAAAGACTCATTAAAATAAATTGTGATGACCTTATTAACCAATCACCATTAAGCAGAGAAGACATGTAATGTGTAAGGGCCTCGTACACGAAATGGTACACTACCCCGATTCAAAAATAGTAATGTACCATTAAAATCTTTGAGTGAGGCTCTCCATGCGGGTCGCAGGAAGAGGTGAGGATTTGGACAAAAAATAGTTGGTCAAATTCCCTTTCCTAGGAGTAACCAAGTAAATCCATCCCTTTGATACAATGATTGCCAGTCAAAGGTTATCAGAAATTCTAAAATCTCTACTCCCAGGAAAAGGTACCCCATTATTCATTGTCAAATTCTCACCCCCTGGGATATTAAAGTCCTGACACTCCTGCATAAAGTTGCCTCTTGTAAACCATTAAAAGAGGCATCAATGTTGTGTAGAATTTTAAAAATATATTTTAAGGTTTTTGTATAAATTATATTCAACTAAAGATTGATTGAAATTTGTACAGTCAGGAAGAAAGTAAAGTAGGCACTTGAAGTAGGTAAACAGTCTGAATCTTCAGGCTCCTTTGGAAGCATATATAGCATGATTGACCACCACAAATGTATATATTTTAAGGCAATTAATTTTTTTAAAAAAGTAATTTATTGTAGATATTTGTTTCAATTACTTCAACACTCTTATGGTTGGTGATGAAAAAATTCTATGATATAAAAAAATCATATACTAGTCAGGAATTGATTTGAATTAAATAAATTGTTTAAAGAATCTAATGGCTGGTGTGTAATTTCTCCAATTTAACCAACAATCCACCCAAGGTCATTTGCATTGTGAAACTAGTGAAACCTATAACTTAAAGCTGATCAATTTTATAGATGAGTAAAAACCTATAAATAGTATCATAGGGAATAACAAGCTACGTGGTTATGAAAGTCAAATGGTAAGTGTTGAATGGTTGTCAAGGTGACAATTTGACTCTACAGATTGAAATTTATACTTTGCCAACTTGACCCTTCGACCCTTTGAAAACGTTTCAATGAAAATATGTTCTTTAAGTGATTTCGTATCTTTTAGATGATATCCTAGAAAACATATTGTAATGTGTGAAAAGAATTTAAGCCCAAGACTCAATGCATTGTGGCTGATTCATTCCACTCATGTGTTGTTTCCTAAACCTAACACTCCATGCTACACATCTTGTACAAAGTTTGAAAAAACACCTTAAAGAAATAACCAGACCACAATGCCACAGTCCAGGACTTAAATCCTTAATCAAAAAAATATTGCAACCCATTCACGTTTGTATACCCAATGATAAATGACTAGAATTAATTAACGACCAGTTCCTGCTTTGACATTATTGATAAATGTTGAAATATCCAGATTAGCAATTATCTTATTTATATTTTCTATCATCTCATTTATATTGTCATCAGGGCTTAAGTAGTTTCTACACATACACCTCCTCTTGCTAATGAAACACAGTTAGGGATGGTGTCCACTGTCAAATCATCAACAGTCATTGACAAACTAACTTAAGTTTTTAAAGTTTGACCACATCCCCTTATCTCACGAAAATGCTGATTTGGCTTTCACTTGAACATTTTAAAATCAACATCTTCGCTAATGAGACCATCATTTACCCCCCCCAAAAAAAAAACTAACTTTGCAATCTGATTAAAACATGATATGTCTAAATTAAAAATTGATACAGTAATACTTTTGTACTGTCACTTAATTGTTTGGCTTTTAGATTTTGAACAACAATGACAAGTAATGACAAGCACATATCAGAGAGTAATTACAATCCCCAACTGGCTTGGTAATAAATGGAAAATAATAAAAATAACAATGCATTTACTGATTTCTCATACAAAGCACTTCAATTAGGGTTGCCCTTCTCATGAAAGCCAACGCCAAATCGCAGTATAAATTATTCAAAACAAAAAGAATCAATACAGATATGATGCAATCATATTACATGTTCTCAAAACAAGAATATTTCCCTACTTTCAGATTTATTTTAATATTTTTGTGCTTAGAAAGTGCTATATTGTTGTCTTGTGGTAATGGACAGGTGTGGGGGTGTTCTTACGGGTGCCACATGTATTGTGGGGTGTTCTTACGAGTGCCACATGTATTGTGGGGGTGTTCTAACGGGTGCCACATGTATTGTGGGGGTGTTCTCACGGGTGCCACATGTATTTTGTTTCTTATATATTCATTATTCACTAATATTGGGTCATTTCTCAATATTTCTTGAATTTAAAGTGATGTTGGCACTTATTAAGGGGTGGGTGCTGAATACGGCGATAATGGTACAGAAAACCTGTGTAAGTGGAATACTTTCTAGAGGCACCCAAGGGAGATGTTCCAATTGGAAGGTGTTCCACTTAAAGAGGTCCATTTAAGAATAAGTGAATAGGATGCATAACAGGAAATTGTTCTTATGGAGGTGTTCCACTTACAAAGGTGTTCCACTAACAGGTTTTACTGTACATGCTTCTGATTGCAAGAACATTTTTGTAAAGTGGTTCGGATGAACTACTTATGTACTAGGTGTACTACTAATGTACTAGATGTACTACTAATGCACTAGATGTACTACTAATGTACTAGATGTACTACTAATGTACTAGATGTACAACTTATGTCCTAGATGTACTACTAGTACTAATGTACTAGATATACTACTAATGTCCTAGATGTACTACTTATGTACTAGATGTATTACTAATGTACTAGATGTACTACTAATGTACTACTCATGATGTACTACTAATGTACTAAATATACTACTAATGTACTAAATATACTACTAATGTCCTATGTACTACTTATGTACTAGATCTACTCCTAATGTACTAGATGAACTACTAATCTATTTGATGTACTACTAAAACATATTTGTCAGTTTTCATTACACAAGTCATACATTATTGTCTATTTTTACTTTAAATCTTTTTTTTCTTTTACTTTCAACAAGAGCATTTTCCAGAGAAAGGACACACAATGATTAATATTGCACTTTAAAGAGCAAAATGGCTGACATATATATGTAATTTAACCAGCATGTCTGCAGCAAAATCAGATTTTGGCCTTAGTCTGCTCTTACATGTTAAATTTCATATGTCCATTGGCCATCAGCCTCAAAGTTATCTGACCTGAATAACATTATTTGAACCAACTGGTATAATCTGATTTTTCACCAAACACATAAACATAAGCTCGAAGGATGGAAAAATAGAGATACAGCCTCACTTTGTACCTACTAGAACCCTCTTAGTGGGATAATAGGCTCTAGATTTTCAAATCAAGAAATCTTTTTGAATATCTAAAACTGATCTGCCAAGCAGTTTAGAACCAGAAATGTGTATCAATAAAAACAAGATGTCACCTGACCCATCAAGCTGATCATCAAAAAGTTAAACATTATTATACATTTTCAGGTATTATTAAAACATTAAAAGGGTTTTACCTCAATACAGCCTTCCACACGGCCAAACTGTCCATGACCCCCACTCTGTTTCTTATGCAAATAGTCGAAATCACAGCTGCTTGATAGAGTCTCCCGGAATGCAACCTTTGGCTTACCCAGAATGCATTTGGTGCCATATTCTCTCTCAAGACGCTAAAATTGTACATGGTAAATAATGCTAAATCATTATACTGTACTATCAGTTATTACACGGTTCAGCATGTGATACGGGAAATATTCCACGAAAGTAAAAATTGTATCACCACGAAAGCGCATCACATACGCTGAAACGTGTGATGATGATTTTATCACATACTTTGTAGAAATCGAGTGATTTGATTAATTTTGGTAGCTTTCTGTGTCGTTCTAACTTCTAGTTCCTCAAATGACGAATTCACCATTTCTAAGAAATAGTAACATAGCCTATGTGTGACGTCATTTTGAATTAGGAAAGAATAGAATGAAGTTGTATGACGTCATTTCGTAACCATAGACAACGTGTGGTACGTGTGCTTGTATCATATAAAATTTATGTGATACGGGAAATACGTCATGGAAAGCAACCAATCAAATCACTTGATTTCTACATGGTATGTGAAAAAGCTCTTTATTATATCACTATCTAGCTAGCGACAGTATGATTGGTCAACACCGGGTCACATGTCGTGGGATATCTGGCGATATTCAATGGCAATGCTAATCAGATAAGACAACCGTGAGATATCTAGCGATATCCCACGCTCCCGGGAATTTTCAAAGAATTTGTTTTCGTTCAGTGTAAATAATTGAGTTAAGTGTAAGTCAAAATGGCAGATGAACCGGGTAGATTCGTATGTATTTCAATGTTAACCTATGACTTAATAATATTAGGGATGTTTAGCTAGACAGTGATATAATAAAACAAATATTTCACTCTATTTTCGGTGAATACCTGTAGCAATTTCACAAGGTGATATTCCACTTGCCCTTTGGGTGAGGATGTACAGGTATTCACCTCAATAGAGTGAAATATTTGTTCAGTATCATATCTCAAATAGCATCATGTGGTACCATAATGCTAGGGTGGTACAAGATGATCAATCTAGCCCAAAAAGTACTGTATGTAACCATTTTGTTAAAATCTTTCAGAAGTTCTACATAAATATGACTTACTATATAAATATTATACATTTGTCTACTACTTAACAATTTACAATTGCCATGGTAACCAAATTAACAATGTTTTGGTCCATATTAATCATGTTAAAAATTTTAATATTTTATTCTACTCTTCTATTATGCTTTCAGACGACTGAAAAGATTTATTTTCCAATACTTTATAATGAAATAAATATATGTGAAAATAAAAAATTCAGTGGATGAGATCTGGAAATGTAAATACCTGTGCGTAGACATCAAGATGCAGTTCTCCCATACCAGATGCTATACTTTATTTTGACTCAGGGTCATATTTCACACGGAATGTGGGATCTTCACGAAAGAATCTAGCAATCCCTTTAGCAAAGTTATCTGTGTCTCCTTTGTTCACTGCAGGCTTTATTGACATTGATATTACAGGTTCAGCAACATAAATAGACGATCCTGAAATATTTAAAAGTATGAAATACCTCGCGAAGCATTTGTATGGAAGTCAATGGAGCCGAAGGTCGGCTATTTATTCCTGTATAGCTGCCAAAGTTTTTTACCATGACAATCTTTTGAATTCATGTTTCACTTCGTCCAAATTTCACTCGCAAACAGATGTGTGATGTCGTTGATATAACGTAACCATGAAAATAAAGGTATGTAATACAATAATACAACAATTATGTCTGTATTATTGAATATATGCCTTCGCAAGCTCGGGCTGTATTGATGACAGACATCAGGCATATTCAATGATAGGGACATAACTGCTAAATATATATTTTTGAGAACAAATACAATTACATCTGTAGACAAGGCATTTACATGCAAAATGTTCCAAACATCATCTACAAAAAAGTTGGAACCTCCAGGTCCCACTTGTGGTGGTGACATAAAAATACCGTGATACTGGTGAAGAACAAAGCTTGCTGGTATTCATAGGGGGGGGGGGGGGGTGTACACAGTCTTGGAGAACAACTAATGAATCATATCATTTGTCAATGGAGTCAAACACGTCATGTTGTTGCTGTTATGCACTAACTTCCCTCCTCCTTTTCTTTTTGTTCAAAATTGTATTCAATTTTGAACAAACTACGGGCGGGCGCCGGTATGAGCAAATGGATGCTTTATATCTTGACGTGGGATGTTTGTTTTGTGTTTTTGTTGAGTTCCCTATAATTTATATTGTACTTTATACCAGGGACTTTCTAACAGAATATATTTTCTAATAATTTATTTCAATGTATGATAACACGCCATATACAATGTACAATGTATGTATAACACCAGACAGTGTGTAGAAAATAGAATTCAAACATGACCGTGCTCTATTCGAATTTCTCAACCAATCAGAATGCAGCATAGCCAATATAGAACGTTTTTTAATTCTCCATAGATGCACGACCATGCTCTATTCAATCTGCAATTTGCATTGTTTTGAGTGACGTCACATCTCAGCTGCACATCTGGGGCTCTGTCCGGGGATAGCTGTTCCTTCATGCCCGTTCCACAGACACGGCTTTTACTAATTTTTATGTTTGAATCGGAATAAATAATGATAGGCCATTCAATATGGTGAAATTCAGCACGAGTTGGACAGAATGTTGTACAAAGCACGAACCGAAGGTTTACCAATATTGGTAAAAGTCTGGTTAAAATGAGACAGAGCTGCATGAGCCAATGGTCTTAATACATTCTAGAAAGAAATTTGAAAATTTTACAATTTTGTCTATTTTGACTTCAATCATTGAAATGCATGTTAAGAAAATCAGACAAAACTATGTGGGTGATAATGATTGGGTTTGGATATGGGTATAATCCAGAAATGAATTTACTTCTCTCACTAAAGTATGTCTGGGAATGAAGGGGAGATAAATATTTTCATATTCTAAAACCTTATATCCAATACTTCATCAAACCCTCATATTTCACCCAGAACTGTATATTTTACTTTTTTTGTTATCAAATTTTTCAGTTTGCATAGTCTTTCGTATAGCAGTATTCTATTTCACGCAAATACAAAAGGAAATCTGCTGAATTGCTAACAAGTGAAGTAATTATACAGGGATCATACACCTCTTATTAGCTTAAATTCACTTCATATTTGAGCATTTATGAACTCTTTCAATTTGTATTTTTAAATATGGACATTGGAAACTTAAATATAGGTCCAGCATAGTCCAAAAAACTGGTGAATTCACTCCAATGAGATGAGGGAGGTAAACAATATTGATTTTTTTTGTATGGTCATGCCATATAATATCAATGCAAAAATTCATTGCCTATTCATGTCTAATGACACAGCCAGTAAGGAAACATGCTTACTGTTCCACTTGGTTGGTTTTCAACTTATGTATTTCACCTTATAGTAATCAGTTAACAAGACTCTGAACTGTATTCCACTTACAGAGGTGTTCCTATTCACAGGTTTAACTGTACATGTTACAAGTATTTTACTTTTATTCATTGCTGACTCCACTCTTATCTCCATGATACAACTTCTCATCCGAATGACTGAACAATTCGCTACACTGTATTTAAATATAAATAAATTGCCTAAATTGATTTAATATCAGTTCCGCCTTTTCTTTTTCTGAGATTGTGGATTTTGCTTGTTCAGTTCTTCCTCATATTCTGATATAAGGGCCTCATGTGTGCTTGGTATTGCTATACAATATTTGCAGTACTCCATTGTGTATTCTCCTTTGCCTTGAGTGGATGAACGGAGCTCTGTGGAGTAACCAAACATGTCATTGAGGGGGATCTGAAAGCATACAAATTGCAGAGGGTTTAGAGACAATACTTTAGTTCAGGATGAAGGTGGAAACAAGACTTGGTTTCTTATTGGATTGAATGCCAATATGGTGCACATACTGAATACTGAATTATGAATACCAAACATCGAACACCAACTACCCTGCCACCGAAAAAGGTGGAGACTTTAACAATGTGTCACCAATTATTGTGATGACAAGCCATAAAATAACAAATCTGAAATATATACTTGTTCAAAACTGTTCATCAAGGAATGGCTCATATCATGTTTAATGTACAAGAATGGAACTCATAGAAGAATATTTGGATGGAGGAGTTCGACATAGAAAAACTTACCTCACAAAATATACTTGCAAACCCCTCATTTGCATCAGTTCCCGTGATAAGAGCATGCCGTTTATTTAGACCAATCATGACAGCTCCCTGGAATTCTGTAGGGGTCGTGACCTCTACAGACATTATAGGCTCCAACAGTTGCCACATTCCATTACTTAAAACTGCAACACAAAAAACAATATTGTAGCAATAATCCATCTAGTTTTATAATTTATCATAGTGTCACAGGTTCATACATATACAATAATTTAAATACAACATTAAATACATCAAGAACCTCTAGCCTATGCCGACACTTATATGAATACATGAATAGCATCAATAATTACAATGTAATTACAAACGTCTCAGATTAAATGATCTCTTTTGTACATATTAATGTTTGGTGTATTGATAACTATTATCATGTTAGATTGAAAAGCTTTCTTCTTTTCTTGTCCCTGATCTAAGCTATACTGATAGCCCTGATTGTCAAACTTCATTTGTTTTACTTTTTCTTACATACTTTGGCTGAACATATACTGCCCTGTTATATGACTATATTTCCAAATATAGTCTCTGTTATCATCCTCTGATCATGAATCTTTTTCAGGTCATGGTAAAATCATGGTAAATTTAACTGGAAATAAATAGCCTGAATATGAGTTGAATTTAATACCTTGCTTTACAGCGCCCTCTGCAGCCTGTTGGAAGGACCAATCAGACGAGTCAACAGCATGACTAGCGCCATCTTTTAGAACAAACTTAAGTCCTGTTATCCTTTGTCCTGCTAGAATACCTTTTTCACAAGCACTCAGAAACCCCTGTAATATAAGTAGATTACCATTTCTGTCTTTGATTCATAGTTCACTCGATTTCACACAATTTGAATGGTTTGACCAATCTCCAATTTTCTCATCAAGTTTTATCACTGTATGTAAATTGCAATTTGGAACAATGTATTGACACACATTAGGTGTAACTGAACCTCTATATATTGAGCATCTCTGCAGCTTATATCTTCATTCTAATTTCCTTTAATGGACTCTTAAATAAGAATAAATTTTTAATCATTTGTTTATGATTTAAATATGCCAAACGTGTCTCAGCCAATCAGCATTTCATAATTCAGTGCATTAACTTTAAAACATATTCTAAAAGTACCTTTTTAATAGATGGTATATAAGTCTTTGGTATGTTGGTTCCTGTTGTTTCATCTACAAATTCTAGCTTGGTATACTCATCAGCTGGTAGTGGCTTGAATAGAATGCAATGCAATATGTAATATGGTGCAATATAAATACATACAAGGCATCAACATGCAAAATGTCACCACATGCTATTTGTTACAGATGCTGACCACCGAATACCAACCATCAGTCCACACAAAAAGTCATTTATGTCACCATTTTTTGTGATAACAAACAATATTTTATAAAGTGCATTATTATACAATGTTTCACAGTGCAATGGAAAGCCATACAGAACAATGCAATGTAATTATTGGATATAGTTCATGTGAAGTCATACAGTGCAATACAACACAATATACCAGTAATACAAAACAATACAATACAATACAATACATTACAATACAATACATAGAGGTTTGTGTATGAGTACCTGTGCAAGATTGTCTATTCTTGATGAGCTAAAGCGCAAAGGTTTTACATTGCCATGTTGATGTTGCGATGTCACAAGTAAACTCATCTTGCACATGTGACTTTTTCTGATGAAAGATGGCAATATCTAGCATGGGGTAAAGATGGCAAGCCAAGCTATATCTTGGTTAGTCATATAAGAAATGGTAATACAACATGAAATAATAGATGGCATATATAGTACAATACGAATTGATATATAGTGCAATATGGAGTGTATAAATTAAGCATTTATAAGACTGTCAAGCTTTAACTTAATTAACCTTTCAATAACAGGTACCAGTGCCTTGAAAAGTTTACCATTGTCTGGAAATTTGCAGAAAAAAAATGTAAAGCTACTACTTTTGGTGGTCACATCACAAAAAATGAAAAAGTTTAATCAATGGGTATTTTGGAAAAAATCCTTTGAGGCAAACAATTAACATGTGGTTGTCTTTGGAGATTATGTACAGGCTTGATGAGTCACATAAGTATCTTATAAAACAAACACATCAATAATCCTGGGAAAAGTAGACTATAATGGATATCAGGCTGTATGTAGTTAATAGTATGTTATTAATCAAACATCATATACTGTAAATTGCTTTAATTTGACGGCTGTTTCAATTTAGCAGATTTGGCAGACTGATAAAAAACACCAAATTAAGTCTCTGCCAATGTTTGAAAGTGAATTTCCCAGGGATTTTCATCAAGTGCCGTTTTCTTGTGTTTCCTTGCATGATAAAACTTTAAAGAAAATCTTCATTGAAACATGGATAAAATGTCAATTTTGAACTGCAAGCATTTCCAAGGATCTACAGAGTCCTCACTGGTTTAGATAGAACAATCTGATACCAAGAAAGATAAAATTGGATTATTGGTGGCGAGTTGTGAAGTGATTCATACGATTCATGATGGTCAATCCGCCAAAAATATCGTAGCAGCAACATTTCAAAATTCGCCCAATGTGCCAAATTAAATCAATTTACAGTATCCAAATTCTTCTTTAGAAAAAAAAATCAATTATTGGAGGGAAAATAGGATCTGAGGCTGCATGATAAAAAATGATTTGTGATGAAACTAAAGTCAGCTTACTCATTTGTGTAATTCAAGCACCTCAACTGAATAGGTCCTAATATGTTACTGTAAATTACTTTAAAATTACTCTAGAACCTTTTTGAATTTGGCAATTCACTAAATTCTGAATAAGATTGGCAATAATTTAAACCACAATCAATAACCTATAAATATTATGTTGGAATCCTAAAGGATATTTTGATATTTTTTAAAAAAACTCACAAATGAAATCTGAAATCAGCCTGCAATATTCTGAAAGAGGCAAAATTACTAAAATAAAGCCAACTAAAACCAGTCTACATGACTTACAATAACATGTTTTGCTATCATTTTTTAAAAACATGTTATCATAAGTCTCTGGCCAAATCAAACCAGTAACACTTAGGCATTTACATGCAAAATATCACCACCTGACATTTGTTATAGACACCAAACCCCAACCACCAAATGCCAACCCCCAACACTGTCCGCAAAAAGGTTGGAGACTATAACAAATATGTCATCACTTGTGGAGGTGACATAAATATGTCACCACTTGTGGAGGTGACATAATAAAATGGTCATCTTTCAAATACCCTGTGTCCTTACCATAGTCACAAACCTCTGATTATAACAAATGATATATCTCAAATCTAGTTGAGCTCTTACAAATGATATTTTTGAAAACGTAATCAACTGTGAGATTTTTCAAATTAGCCAAGATTTGAGGAATTACGGATAACAGAGAGACTCTATATCAAATAGAATTTAATTTGTATTAATTTGATTGTGAAATCACCAATACCAAAGAAGATATTCTCATAATTACATTTCTTCGAGTCATCAGTACTTGTTGTGAATGGATTTTCTATAAACTTTTCTGCCAATATTGTTAATTAAGCTTACCACTGTATCAATTCCAAAAAATACTAATCATAAGAAATATGGGTAGCTTAGTGCAGAACTTCTGGGAGAAAACAAGGCCAGTATATTTGGTGGACCAGAAAATGTTCCACACCAATTATTTGAAAACTGACACAATTTGTCCCTTTGAAAGTGTGAAAGTTCTGTTGAAACCTTAAATTTGGTTCAAACAAATAAATCATGTTTTAAAGTTAAAAAAATAGACTACGCTGATCTTATAAAACACAAAACCAAAATACAGGGTGACACAAAAAGTGACTAACTCAACCAGATGCCCTTTTGTGAGCATTACAAGATGTGCTCTAAATGTCAGACACACCTTGATTCTACAGGCAAAATTTTTGATATTCCCCACAGAAATGGCCCTGATCTTTCTGGTGATCTCTCTCTTCAGGTCTTCTTTGGATCGGGGGCTTGCTTCATACAAATGATCCTTTAAAGTATCCCCAGAGAAGTCTGAAGGGTTCAAGTCAGGTGAATGTTATCAATAGTTTTGCTACTAGCATCCAGAAGTGTGACTGCAAAGGAATGGACAATATTATAGCACATCTTGTAACACTCATTAAAGTGTATCTAGTTCAGCTACTTAGACATCTGAAACTTCATATGGTGTTGCTCCATTGTATATATTTTTAATGTGCCAAAGGAAAAATGATCATGCAAACAAAAAAGTTATGCAACATAATGTGGGTGGCATTTTTTGTGTGCCTGTATTTCATTTCTTCAATATACGTTCAAATCAAGAAAAAACATCATTGCAAGTGACAAGAATCATAATGACAAAAATAATGACCATGACAAGAAACATAATGGCAAACTATTACTTCTGAAGAAAATGTGATCCTCTCATAACCATATGGTCCGTTCCTTGGATGAATTGAGCTTAAATAAAGAGGCTTTTCTGTAGTTAATACAACTAAACCCTTGAGTAAGTATGTCCAGTAGGCTTTATAGGGAGCTGATCTTAATGAAGAGACGAAACTACTACGTTTGCTATTAACTTTTATCCAAGTTAATATGTCAACTATAGTTTATTGGAAGCCTGTCTATATATACTACAATTTGTAATCAAGATTTAAAACTGATCACCAATAAGTCTATTACTCGTATCATGTAAACCCTAATCAAGTTTATAGTTAAAAATAAGTATTTTTAAGGTCATTTATATATTGCCAATTGCCCCTTTGCAAATTGTGATATTATTTCTAAGTTTTCTTCCAATGTTTGAGATAAGTATCTCTATCCGATTGTAAACATTGTTATTTTTTGTGCCGTATTTTTCAACTTTTCAACTTTTTTTCAACTCTACTTTAGTGGAGTAAGATAAAGAGTTTTACATCATCAGATGACTTCAAGTCTCTCCTTTATTTAAATAATCAGTCATCCCATTTGCAAATGCTGAATGTTTTTTTCTGATACACTATAAAACATAATTATTTAATAATGTGATTGTTTACATCATCTTTTTGGGATCTGAACATATGTCACATTGCTTTTAATCTCTAAAAGCAGACATAAAATTGCATAATATATTTTGAAAATAACTGAAAACAAGGCATAAACATGCAAAATGTTGCCTCATCTATTCAATCTGGCCTCATTTGTCTTAAGAGCCTCACTATGTACCTGTGTGACATCACATTATTGCCTCATCACAACCCAATCTAGGACAACAAATAATGGAAGAGAGGTACAGTCTATCCCACAATCCACAGTTACCATAATAACAACATGTGACAAACGTAATTGTTCTTATGTAGAAATTTAACACTATTGCCTAATGTGCCACATAGTATGGTGGCATATTTTGACCTATGATATCTATAAACGTACATGTATGTCCATTTGAAATTCTTATATCGAACAAAGTGGAGACTTTGGTCAACAAATTCAAAACAATCCAATCAAAACATTTTCCAAGAAAGAGCCAAGGTATGATGGTTCTGTCTTACCCTTCTTAGAATAACTCTTTAATCTTCTGACTTAGTTTTCCACTGATTTGCTTATATTGATAGCAATAATGAAAGAGGATTTGCAGCCTGATACCAACTACAGATAACCCATCAACATTCGCGAAACTCATTTTTCAAATTGGCATTCTCACAAAAAATGACACATAAGAGGAATATAGTGAACTAATTAGGAATCTCACAATTAAAACAACATTAATAATGAGGTATAAGAGACACATGTATGAGTTTCATTCTTCTTTGAAACAAATCTCTCAAATTTACAAAGGTAAACACATGTTAATTATGCTAAGGGATATCCAAAGCCTGGGCAATTGTATTTGAACAAGATAATACTTTAATTAGAAATAAGCTATAATTAGAAAAGCAACTATAATTAGATATAGGAACAGAAAATGTAGTTCTATGTTCAGTACAGTAAGGTCATTCTAGAGATTGACATTAGATCCATCATGATACATAACATAGTATTATCAGGGGCGGATCTAGGAACCAACAAGGGGGGGGGGCAAATTCTTGTCAAAGAAAAAATTGTCCGCGATTGCGCAAAAAAAAACTTTGGGCCCCTAAAAGTGAGCCCAAATTTTTGAGGCCTAAAGGCCTTTTTTGGCACAAAATTTTTCAAGGGCCCCCCCAGATCCGCCAGTGATTATTACCACCTTGCCAGGTCTGTTCTAGAGGTATAAGTACTAGTCTAGAAGTCTTCTATTTTACTATATTGACCTGAGCAATATGTGACGTCACAGTGGCGGGCCATAGTGGTGGGCCAACATGGATATTTCAGCCAATAATGTTCCCTGGGAAACGAGATATATTTCATTGCGTTTAATTTTGGTTCAGTTGCATTCCGTTCTTGCTATTTCGGCCCTTATTTCAACATATATTGTCCTTCGAAATGACCATTAACCTATTTTACAGTAAGAGTATACTGCACGCATGACAACCAAATTTGATCGAGGATGTGTGTGTAGCAATATAAGCTGGTGAAAATGCGACTTAAATAAACCATGCGACCAAATAAACCATTTTACAGTACCTCTACTGCATACATGACAGCCAAATGACACAAAGAATAGGTGTAGCAAATAAGCTGATCCTCTACAAACTAATTCTGTCAGACATTGAGTATCAAATAGTAAGAAACCAAGATGGGAGAACATACAGAAGAACAATTTGCAGTGAAAACATGAGATTTAATGAATTAGTTAGGAAGGTGTCGTGAAGTTGTGAAAAAGTACAATCATTTTGATAATATTCAACTTATCTCTTTTGAAATAAATAACTATCATGCAATAAATAAGAAACTTCAATCAAACATAAGTGCAGAAAATGGCTAAATATAAACGGATGATAAATTAACAAGGTATTGTCGTTAGGGAAAATGACAGACTAGCTCACACAACTCTTTAATTCAAAAGAAAGACAAAAGTTCTCATGCTAAAATCTGAACTTCCTTGATCAATGTAGTGAAAACACAAGCTAAGGTCTAAAGAAACTAAATTTGCAACAAAACACATTACCCTACTATCACACCAAACTAATTTTCACTACGTTCTCGAAAACGGGCTTCCACTGTGTACGAACGGACTGGACGTACTTAGAACCGTTTGGGGTCGATTTACAAACTATATCGAACGTACTCGAACGGGTAGGTCCTCTAGAACTTAGAACATGCTCAAATGTTCTCGTGGTCGATACGTTCTACAATTAAAACGAGTGACAACGTACTAACGACGAGCTGAACGTACTACGAACGGAACCATCGTACTTCAATCCTACTAGGGACGTTTTAACAACGAGTTGAACTGTCTGAGGACGTATTGAGAACGAGGTAGAACTAATTGCAAACGGGTTTAAACTGATTAAGAACGTAGTTTAGACTGCTTATGAACGAGTGAGCAAAAATATAGCTATCACACCAAACAAGTTGCCACTGCGTTCTTCAAAACTGGTTTTAAACTGTGTGCGAACGGAATGAACGTAGCTGCAACTTTCTAAGGTCTATTTACGAACTTCATGAACGTTCTCAGACGGGAAGGTGGTTTTAGAATTTTGAATCGATTCAAAATTCGATGGCGACCATACCGTTCTGTAATCAGGTCATAATGACTTTCTAGACTAAAGGACGCGTTATACGACGTTGCACACCGACCTGGACGAACTGCGAATGAGATGGACGTATTGAAGACTGTTTATGAACGAAGAAGCTAATTATTTTAGACATATTTCCCGACCACAGCCAGATTGAGCCCGTTTTACGACATTTTCGTAGGACTGGCAAGAACGGGTAAGAACTAGTTTGGTGTGATAGGGGGGTTATAAAACAAGGCACAGACGTGAACAATATTGTACCTAAAACACAGCATTGTGGTCTTGTTGACCAAGAAAGCAAGATGGCCGCAGAAAAGTTAATCAGCTCTACAACTTATCACTGTGTAACATATGTAAAAATTTGAATGGTTTGGCTGGAAACCTGTAGACAAGCCTCGATAGACAAGATTTTAGGACGGAAAATCTAAAATGGCAGATGAATCCCTCAAATGGTTTGGCTGGAAACCTGTAGACAAGTCTTGAAAGTGAAGATTTTAGGACGGAAAATCCAAAATGGCCACCTTAAAATTTACCCAGAATGCCCAAACACTAATCAGTTCTTGACCTTGATATGTAGAAACATCCCTGAAAATTTCAGATGAATCCCTCAAATGGTTTAGCTGGAAACCTGTAGACAAGCTGAAAAGTGAGACGCCGCCCGCCCGCCGCCCGTCAAGCCGACTACAATATCGTACCTCTTGTTTACAATATCGTATCTCTTGTTAGGTACGATAAAAAGCAATCAATGTTATATCAGAGAAGGATTGGTATCGATATGGTGAACTGAATTCAACAATGTTTTTCTCTTAAACCAATTATTGAAAACATTCTGTAAAAAACATGGTCCTTTATGTAATTTTGACTGATTGACAACAATTTAATGCGAAAATTATTTATGTATATATCATATAACTGTTTTTGTTAACATTTTTTGTTTTTTTAGTGCAATTATTTTTTTGTTCTTTTTTACCAATTCTTGAGAATGAAATAAAAAATCTTTCTGAAGCTTATTGGAACAAAAGAGCATATACAACATTTTCTTAGACCTCTCAATATTATAGTTGTACAAAGGATATTTTGGTTGACTTAACAAAAAGTATTCAAAAAATTAAAACAAAAAACCCCAAACTGGATAAAAATTACGATAAACCTTTTATTTCATTAACAAGATACTTTTTTTTAAATCAACCAAACTTTCCTTTGTACAATTACAATTTTGAGAGAACTAAACACATTGTGTTCATGTCATTTTGTTCCAATGAGGTTCGGACAGATGTTTTATTTCATTCCGAACATATGATACCAAAAACAAAAGAAGTGTCTGATGTGTTTTCTAAAACAATATAGAGAAAAGTATATATATTTATTTCAAATTATATTGTTACCCTTGTGTAAAAATTTCAGAATTTTTTGATGACTGGTTAAGAGAAACATGTGTTCAAAAAGGTCACCATATCAATACCCATCCTTTGTAAAAGCTAACATTTGAGGCACTTAATTATGTTTTGCAAACTATAGATGGAGATAGAAATGCTGCATTCAGAATTTCAAGTTCAACATACACTCCAAAAGCTGGAGTAATGAAAGATTATGCCAAAAATACAAAGGTATTCCAAAGAAATAAAAGTTCATGCTAACATAATAAAAGTTTTAACCTTTACACATTCAAGTCAGAGTGCAGATGTCTCTCTCCAAGCAAATTCTTGTATAAAATCTAGAAGTGGAAAACTTCTATAATGGAACACTTTACAGAGTCTAAAGACCAACTGATTTAATGTTAAATAAACCTCTTTAATGGAACACCTTCCAAGTGAAACACTTTTAGAGGTACCAAAGGTGTTCCACTTAGACAGGTTTAACTGTATAATCAAGGATGATCTAGAATGACCTAATAATTACTTAATTACTTATATTGAATAAGATTGTTCAAGATGCAGGTGTTATCTAAAACATCTGCAGGAAAGGGATCATAAATAGTACAGATCCCAATTAAATTAAATTGATTATCCAATCTTCAGATGACTGCAAAATGTGTGAGGTAATAAAAAGTAAGACTTGAATTGATCAATCAATTAACAATCAGCAAAAATAATAGTTTATAGAGTTAGAGAATAAAGCATTAAACATAAGAATTTGTGAATCACATATCAACTATAACAATGAGAACCAACATTCAGAATTATGATGTCACAAATAACATGAATTAAAATGAGAATGAGGGATTCCTTGAGAGTTGATGGTTGAGATAAATAAAATTGAAATTGGAAATTTTTCACTGTATGAGCCAAAAATAACATATATGCACAATTTCACTTCAAATGAGCCTGGTGACATTCTTATGAAAAAACAATTAAGACTTTTGTTTGAGATGGCCTATCTCAGATTGCTTCATCGGGGACAGACACATGACTGAAACTTGCCAATCAGATGCATGGGTTCAGTGAAAATATAATATACCAGTACAAGACAACATTTACAACATACGAGTCAATCAATGTGCTGTCATAGCCTAAGGACAAGGGGGTTATAATATTCTGCTATGGAAGATAACATTACAAAGATGCACAAAACAAATGTACCATTAAGTGCAACAGTAAGCACTCTCTTTTACGAGAAAGTGATATTCTGCATCATTGGGATGATAGGAGTTGTTGGGAACTCTCTTGTGATTTACGTTTTCATGGCATCAAAGACTCAGCGACGTAAAATCACAAACATTCTAATTCTAAATCAGAGTGTCATTGATCTAACAGCATCAATTTTCATTGGTTTGAACAAGTACTTTGATGATATGAGTTGGATTTCAGAAACTGGACTATTTGCGACTATTTTCTGCAGAGTGTGGATATCACAATATTTCATATGGGGAATGATGGTGGTGTCAACGTTCAATTTAGTTGTGCTTACATTAGAGCGATATATAGCGATAATTCATCCAATGACATACAAGAGATTCTTTACCAGAACAGCAGCAAGGATTGCCATGGCAACCGTATGGATAACAGGTCAGAAATATTTTCTTAGATTTGAGTAGTTAAAGCACCTCAAATTGATATTACATTTAAAAGGGGAGGGGTCTTGCAATTTTTTATGAGAAGTATTCCATGCAGTAGAAATAGAACATTTGTTTGTAAGTATTGACTCAATCATCTGAATCTAAAGTTAACATTTGAGTTGATCTACCAAGGTTATCATTTTGCAATGCCTATGAGATTAATTGAGATTGAGATTAATTGAGATTAATAAATTTCATTTTTATTCCTCAAATACAGGAATGGGTTACAAAAGCTTTGAAATCTGGAGTACAGAAATGAAAGGGACAGTGTGTTCTGTATGGACGAAATGGCCAAGCTTGAACTTTCAACGTGTTTTTGGCAGCATCAACATATTCATTGAGTTCATCATTCCGATTTGTCTTATGGCTTGTTGCTACGGTCGCATCGCTTATGTCATAAACAAAGAATCAAATATGAATGCCACTGGGTTGAGGAATCGAAACATGCGAAAAGCCCGAACTAACGTCATAAAAACGTTACTCCTCGTCTCGATATGTTTCTTTCTATGCTGGGTATGGAACAGCATTAATTTCCTCTTGTACAACATTGGCTACGCAGGGAGTAATTTTACAAGTACATTATACCAATGCACAGTTGTCGTCAAATTTGCGAATTGTTGCATCAACCCATTCATATATGTCATCAGTTATAATGTTTTTAAGAATGAGATCAAACAATTGTTCTCGTGCGGGGAGACTGATCTGGATTTAGTTGGAAATGGAACTTGGTCTGGAAATAAGTCACTGTCTCGTACTCAATCAGACGAGGCAATACTCAACGATCATTCACTGAGGCCTAGGTCTACAATTAAGAGTAACCTCACGGATAAGTCAGAAAAAAATAAAGAGACAAAATGTAACAGTGCCATATCACGTAGTGACAAGACAGACAATATGTCACACATATGTCACAGTGAGAAAAACACAAAAAATGATGGAAAGACTATTCATAAAGTGTATGATAGTGACAAGAAAACAAACAGAATGTTTCATAGTGACAGAAGTGCTCATATTAAAATATTGCAAAGTGACAGGTGCTCTAATGGCAAAGTGTATCTCAGTGACAAGAAAAAAAATAAGAGCCAAAAACTTCATAATGACAAGAACCATAATGACAAAGCACATGGACATGACAGCAAAATATTTCACATTGACAATGGTCATGTCAACCTTGATGAACAGATAATCTTAAATGATGAGGATATAATAACACATTTATAATGTCCTAGGCCCTTATTATGCTATCTGTTTAGCAAAATTTTTTCTTATAAAATGACAATGTGAGACTACTTTTTCTTCTGCTCATTGTGCAAAAAGAATCATTAAAACAAATTGTGATGACCTTACCAACCAATCAGCACTAAACAGACAAGACAGGTAATATGTTAGGACCTCGTACACAAAATGGTTCACTACCCTGATTCAAAGATAGTAATGTACCATTAAAAGCTTTGAGTAAGGTTCCCCATGCGGGTCGCAGGAAGAGGTGAGGATTTTGACAAAAATAGTTGGTCAAATTCCCTTTCCTAGGAGTAACCTAGTAAATCCATCCCTCCCTTGATGCAATGATTGCTCGTCAAAGGTTATCAGAAATTCTAAAATCCCTACTCGCAGGACAAGGTACCCCATTATTCATTGTCAAATTCTCACCCCCGGGATATTATTATCCTGACACCCCTGCATAAAGTTGTCTCATGTAAATCTTTAAATGAGGCATCAAAGTTGTATAGAATTTTAAAAATATATTTTAAGGTTTTTGTATAAATTATACTCAATTAAAGATTGATTGAAATTTGTACAGTCGGGAAGAAAGTAAAGTAGGCACTTGAGGTCAGTAAGCAATCTGAATCTTTAGGTTCTTGATGCAAAATGGCTATCTCCATCAACTACAAAGTGGGTCAATTGATATTATTCTTTTCCATATAATCACTTAACCTAATATATTCTTTAAAAAGTTTTATTTTTAGTGCCTCAATTACACATAAAGCTACATATTGAGATGAACACAGGGCCAACCATTTGTTCTGCTTTAATTCCTTACTCAAAATATTGCAATCCATTTGTGTTTGTATACCCAATGATAACTGACTAGAATCAATGGTGACAGGTCATCTCAACCCCAAGTCATCTCAACCCAGTCCAACTCAACCCCAAGTCAACTCAACCCCAAGCCAAGTCAACCCCAGTAAAACTCAACCCCAAGTCAACTCAACCCTGTAAAACTCAACCCCAGTAAAACTCAACCCTATTTATTTGTGCAATGTCTAATTTAATTTCATGATGAGTAATTTAAGTCATTCATTTCTGAAATTCTAGCATTTTGCATGATACTTTGAATATAAAGTTGTAAGAGTATTCAAAAACAATTAAGCTCAAGGATAATTCATCAAGTTTTCACTATTATTTGATTTAAGACATCTTTTGAAATCAAATTTTAGATAATTTAGAATGTAATACAACTCTTTATTTATATTTACGTGCATTTATAAAATCATTAAAATTTACTAATTAATAGACTGAAAGCATAGACGTAGCCAGTAGAGCCAGTAGGACTCGCTTATGCTACGATCGGCACCCCCTGACTGAAAATCGAATATTTTTGGCGATCACACCCCCCCCTGACTGAAAGCTGGCCATGACGCTAGAAGGCAATGGTTATGTTCCAGTTTTCCAAATAATCACGAGTGTCAACCTCAGACGGGATTACAACAAAACAAATGTATTAGCAAGATTAATAAAATGACCCATATTTTAATCCTATTAGTACCATGTTGACAGAGATAAACTCATTATTAACTATCTAAAAAGGCAGTGGTCTAAGAATGAAAATCACAAACTGACTCGATCAGAATTATCAGACCTATATTTGTGAAATAAACTTTCATATCACGTGGAATATAAGTTTATCAATATAGAAATATAGGGGTTGAGTTTTACTGGGGTTGAGTTTTACAGGTTTGAGTTGACTTGGGGTTGAGTTTTACTGGGGTTGAGTTTTACTGGGGTTGAGTTGACTTGGGGTTGAGTTGACTTGGGGTTGAGTTTTACTGGGTTGAGTTGACTTGGGGTTGAGATGACCAGGAAGCGAATCAATTAACGACCAGTTCCTGCTTTGACATTATTGATAAATGTTGAAATATCCAGATTAGCATTATCTTATTTATATTTTCTATCATCTCATTTATATTGTCATCAGGGCTTAAGTAGTTTCTACACATACACCTCCTCTTGCTAATGAAACACAGTTAGGGATGGTGTCAAATCATCAACAGTCATGGACAAACTAAGCACTCTACTATACCTTGCATTTGGTGTTCATGAGCAACCCTTTTGGCTTATTAGTAATGATTATGTTATTTGTTTTTATGTGTCTGTTCCTTATGAATGGTTTATTGGATGACATTAGATGTTAATAAGGTACTTTCAAAATATACTAAACAATACAATTAGACAGAGTATCTTATGCATTTCTAGGGGTTAGGTATAGTAGAGTGTAAGTTAATTTTGTTACGGTTTGACCACCTCCTCTCATCTAACGAAAATGATGATTTGGCTTTCACTTGAACATTTCAAAATCAACATCTTCGCTAATGAGACCATCATTTACCCCCCCCCCTCTAACAAAACTTGTTATTCCACAAGTGTTGATAATTGGATGTCATCCCACAGGTATCAAACATTGATTTTTGAAGCAGTCCCTAAGACAATTTGTTATCATTATCCACCAGTAAATTATTTTGCTGACATTATCTGATTAAAACATGATATGTCTCAATTAAAAATTGATACGGTAATAATTTTGTACTATCACTTAATTGTTTGGCTTTTAGATTTTTAACATCCATGACAAGTAACGACAAGCATAAATCAGAGAGTAATTTACAATCCTCAACTAGCTAAGTATTAAATGGAAAAAAATAAAAATAACAATCCCTTTACTGATTTCTCATACAAAGCACTGCAATTAGTGTTGCCCTTCTCATGAAAGCCAATGCCAAATTGCAGTATAAATTATCAAAACAAAAAGAATCAATACAGATATGATGCAATCATATTACATGTTCTCAAAACAAGAATATTTCCCTACTTTCAGATTTATTTTAATATTTTTGTGCTTAGAAAGTGCTATATTGTTGTCTTGTGGTAATGGACAGGTGTGGGGGTGTTCTTACGGGTGCCACATGTATTGGGGGGTGTTCTTACGAGTGCCACATGTATTGTGGGGTGTTCTTACGGGTGCCACATGTATTGTGGGGGTGTTCTCACGGGTGCCACATGTATTGTGGGGGTGTGCTCACGGATGCCACATGTATTGTGGGGGTGTGCTTACAGGTGCCACATGTATTGTTGGGGTGTGCTTACGGGTGCCACATGTATTGCGGGGGTGTGCTTACGGGTGCCACATGTATTGTGGGGGTGTGCTTACGGGTGCCACATGTATTGTGGGGGTGTGCTAATGGGTGCCACATGTATTGTGGGGGTGTGCTAACGGGTGCCACATGTTTCTTATATATTCATTATTCACTAATATTGGTCAATATTTCTTGAATTTAAAGTGATGTTGGCGCTTATTAGAGGGTGGGTCCTGAATATGGCGATTATGGTACAGAAAACCTGTGTAAGTGGAACACTTTCTAGAGGAAAGGAAAGGAAAAATAGACATACAGCCTCACTATGTACCTACTAGTCTTAAGTGGAATAATAGGCTCTAGATTTTCAAATCAAGAAATATTCTTGAATATCTAAAACCGATCTGCCAAACAGTTTAGAACCAGAAATGTGTATCAATAAAAACAAGATGCCACCTGACACATCAAGCTAATTATACATTTTCATACATTTAATTATACATTTTATACATTGTATTATACATTTTTCAGGTATTATTAAAACATTAAAAGAATTTTACCTCAATAAAGCCTTCCACGCGGCCAAACTGTCCTTGACCGCCACTCTGTTTCTTATGCAAATAGTCGAAATCACAGCTGCTTGATAGAGTCTCCCGGAATGCAACATTTGGCTTACCCAGAATGCACTTGGTGCCATATTCTCTCTCAAGACGCTAAAATTGTAAATCATAAAAAATGCTTAATCATTATACAGATCTGTTTCATATATCAAATGGTATCATATGGTGACATAATGCTTGAATGGTACAAGATGATCAATCTTGCCCAAAAAGTACTGTACGTAACCATTTTGTTAAAATCTTTCAGAAGTTCTCCATTAATAATACTTTATAATGAAATATGTGAAAATAAGAAAATTCAGTGAATGAGATATGGAATTACAAATACCTGAGCGTAGACATCAAGATGCAGTTCTCCCATACCAGATGCTATACTTTCTTTTGACTCAGGGTCGTATTTCACCCGGAATGTGGGATCTTCACGAACGAATCTAGCAATCCCTTTAGCAAAGTTATCCGTGTCTCCTTTGTTCACTGGCTTTATCGACATTGATATTACAGGTTCAGCAACATAAATAGACTCCTGGAATATTTCAAATATGCATTTTTGAGAACAAATACATCTGAAGACAAGGCATTCACATACAAAATGTCACCCCCACTATTTGTTACAGATCCCACATGCCAACTGCAAACCGCTGAACACAGTCCACAAAAAAAGTTGGAAACTATAACAATATGCCACCACTTGTGATGCTGACGTAATAAATTGAGCTTGCAGGCTCTACAATGGTTATCATGTAATGAAAATGCAATGGATTTGTGAAATTGATAATTACATACATTGTATATTCATTAAGCAACTAATTAATAAATCCCAAATTTACAATGAATCAGGTGATTTGTCAATGGAGTGAACCATGCCATGCTCAGAGCTGATATTATCACTCATTTAACTACAAATTGTGGCTCTAAAAGTACTTAAGTAGCTGATTTAACATTCCTTTCATTGAACATATTTACCAATAATCACAGACACACTTTCTAATCACGCTGACTGTCAACTTAGAGTGCTGTAGCATGATAAGCCTTTTTAAAGTTGTCAATGGATTGATTTTAAAAACAAAGAGAACCACCCACCATTGAAATCTGTTCTCCTGACTTTAGAACAAACGTGTCTCCACTAGCGCAGTCTACACCAAATAAGGCGCAAATATCCCCAGCATACACGTTTGAGACATCCTCCATTTCCTGAGCATTCATTCTCACCAAACGTGGAACACGGACTTTCTTGCCAGTTCTTACATTGATTATTGTCGACCCTTTCTCTAGGCATCCTTGGTAGATTCTCATATAAGTTAGCTGTCCAAAACGCCCAGCCTGAAAAACAGTTTTTTACAATATTATGTAAAAAAGATGTGTTATTGACACAACTGGATAATTCAAGACAGGGTAACAACTAGGGGTCCCACATTTTGATAAGAGCAAACGATATTTACCTCACGATACGATATAAACGATACGAGCAATGTAACAGTGCAACAAATATTTTTATTTTAAAAAATATTAGGTTAAAAACGATACAGAATTATAACCTATATGCAAGTTGAGTATCGATACGCTTTTATTGTGAGCAATTGCTTGTGCGCAATGGTCAATCATAGATCATATGATATGGAGAGCAGCTTAATCGGAAAAAATTGTAAAAATGAAACAACCTAGGCTGAAAAATGTCACAACCAGATTAGATGTTTCAAATTGTTACAAAACTTTGACAATTTGTTACAAATGCCAAACTCCAAGTACTGACTCAAATTATAAGTCACAAAAAACATGGCTGTAACACTTTGTCACCAGTTCTTGTTGGTGACCCATCCACAAAAAGTTGGAGACTATAACAACATGTCACCAATTTTGGTGAAACCATAGAAATAACTGAAATTATTTACCTCTAATTTGAAAGCCAGGGCTACAAATGGGTGGGTGTCATCACGATCTGGATTTAAAATAATCTTACGTGGTTTCTCCCTAAAAATAAAGAAATACATAATATATCAAAAACAAAGAAAAATACAGTCTTAAATCTTTGATAAAATCATTTATCATCTTGAATTGCAGATTGAATTGAAATTGAAATTGAATTGAATTGAATTGAATTGAAGGAATGACATACCCTGATTCGTCTAATGCAAAATTTTCTACTTCACTTGGGTTAGGCAAAAAATCTACTGCACCATCTAACAGAGGCTGGACACCCTGAAAATACACAATTACAAAAATTAGATGCTGGCTACCCTGTTAATGCAAGACAGAAATAAATAAATAAAAGAGGAAAACACTGTAAATATTTGATGACAATTCATACATAGCTTATGGCCTAGTCACATAGCCCGGCCGATGAGGTTACGATGAGCCAGCGATGCAATTTTCACCGAACTCGGCCGAACACCGCCCGGACACCGGCCGGACATCCGTGGCGTTTGTTGCTTAAAACCGCATCGGTGGTAGCTCGGTGAAATTTTAACTTCGAAGTTAAATTTCACCGGGCTCTCACCGAGCTCCCTCATCATGTCATCGCAGCCCCATCGTAACCACATCCGTGCACGGCCGGGTATCGGCCGGTGTCCCGTGCATCTGAGACAACCAGAGGACGAGGTTTTTTAACAGACAGCGGCCGAGCTCCGACCGAGCTCCGGCCGATGTGGGACAGAGCATCGGCCGGTCACTGTTCAAAGCCCGTTAACAACCCGGCTGGCGATCGCACGGTGTCCTGTTACCTGCTCGGTGGCACCAAAAAAATCCACCGAGCTCTACCGATGCCCGACATCGGCCGGGCTATGTGACTAGGCCATTAGGCATAATACATCAAATTCAAGCCAATCAAACAAAGTATTTCAAATAATCTGCATCTTTAAAATTACAAGCATCGCTATTTTTAGATTCAGTGAAATTAATTCCCTCATTCACTATCAAAATTTCAAGCTGGCAGTTGAGTGAAAAACTATAAATGGTACCAAAAGGAATACCAAGACAGATACTTATGCAGGTAAAATGTCAAATGATCAATTTTGACAATTTAATGCAATGTGTGAAAAGAATGCAATGTGTGAAAAGAATGCAATATGTGAAAAGAATATAAGCACATAAATCCATGAATTGTGGGAGATTTAATCCACTCATGGCTTACAATTCTTAGACTTTGAATTTGTGCTGCTACACTCATCTAAAATCCGGAAACAAGACATATGTATGTGGTTTAAATCAGCCTACAAATCATTGAGTCCTGCGGTTAAATCCTTTAATTGTCTCCTCAATTTTTCCACATCAATTTCTCCTTTATTCTTACAGTACAAATTCCACCAAATTGAAATGTAACTCAATAAAACCTAGATACTCCCCTCTTTGAAAGAAACTACATTTTCCAGAAATTATGTCAAAAAATGTTTCAAACAAACCTTATTTTTCAGTGCACTCCCAACAAACACTGGAGTAAAAGCTCGTTTGATACATGCACGTCGTATTGCAGCCATTAGTTCTTCTTCATTTGGTGTCTTCTCCTCAAGGAACATTTCACCAATTGCATCATCAGCATTAGCTACAGCCTCTGTGAAATTCAAAATCAATTTTTATATAACCCGAAAGCATATTTTGACTTAAAGCATAATTTTGCATTACAAGTATTAAATGGTGTTTAAGGGCTATTATAACATTCTAAAATCAATCACATTTCCCTGGTTCAAGCATGAAATTCCTTCCAAATTCACAGTTTTTTATTAACAAAATTTGAAATAAATCAGATAATTTACATCTTCACTGTCTGCATATATATGATTTTAGTATGTAGTATTTATCTTTTTCTTTTCATTTACTTAAATTACGCTGACTTTTCCTTAACTTTTCTCAGAATTCAATTATATCTTAAATGTGGTTCAAGGTCAAGGACAGCTTTTATGGCAGGAACTCCACCATTGACACGTCACACTGCACTAAGTCCAGGGCTTAAATCCTTAATTAACCTTACCTATGAGTTCAGCTCTCTTCTCTTCCACTTCTTCAACCATATTTGCAGGTACCTCCTTTTCAACAATATTTAACCTACAATAAAAAAAATATTATGGAATCAAAGGAACAATTTGATTCATCTTCTCCTTAGCTATTGTTAATATCTGCTTCAAACCGATGGCTAAATATTAACATCTGTGATAATTTACTCAGGCAGTATCATCTATAATGCAAAAGTTAAGAAAAATGAACCCAAATATTAATCAGTTCTTTTGCTCAATTGTAAATGATCATCAAATCATAATGTGGTTAATTTTAGTCTATTAATTAAAATAATTTGAAGAAACTTCAAATCCATGTTATAAACAAAAGAAAATCAGAGATCGGGAACAGTCTTTCTGAACAACATCCATTGTTTAACTTGTTCAATAATATTGGTTTTCACTCATTGCTCCACGGAACTTTAACTCTTTGTAGTCTGAAGGTGACTCTTTGCCTATAATTTTCCCCTCGGTCTGCTGGTGAAACAATCAAATTCACATATTGTTTAAAACTGGTAGAACACAGGCATTATAAATCAAATGAAACTGTCAAGACTGCATACACATTTATCTGGATACAATGTGGAAAACTTTTTCATACTAACCCATTAGGTTCTTCAAAATATAAAGCTTTCCTATGTATTATGTCCACTATTCCCTCTAGATCTTTCTCTAGCCCTATAGGTAACTGTACATAGGCTGCATTGTGGTAAAGTTTAGACCTGCAATAGTATAATAATCAGCATTTTGGTGTATTCGATATTTAAAGTATAAAATAAGGTACAATTTACATATTTCTGTTCAAATGCAGACAAAGATGCTGATGAAGCATACTTGAATCCTTTTTTCATATGACTTTATTTCCTCCAGTGTAACAATTAATTGACATTACATTTACAAAGGGAAGATATGATAAACAAATGTTTGTTGTGTTGTCATATGGTAAAAAGTTAACATGATATTTTGAGTTAAACTTCAGTTTGGTTCAATGCAAGGTGGAGTATGATTCTGTTTGGTTCTCTTGTTTTAGTGGAGTGTATCAGGAGGTTACTTGAATCCTGGTAATTTTCAAACCAGAACAACGGCAACGCCAAAGCGTAGCGAATCCAATCGAACAGAAGTGACTGGCATTTTTACAAACAAAATATATAGCAAATATCATAAAATAACACGCATAAGAAAGGCCACCATTTTCAAAATGGTTGCTCACTAGCCAAGTTGTCATCAGAAGAAGTAATATGTTTTTTTTATAGTATTCACATACCAAATATGAACAAAATCGCTCCACTACTTTTCGAGTAATGGTAAAATACTTCAAAATGGTGGCCATTTTTCAAAATGGCCACCTTCTACCAAAAGTGTCATTAGACAGTGTACCATGCTTATAGTATTCACATACCAAATATGAACAAAATCGCTCCACTACTTTTCGAGTTATAGGAAAATAAGTTAAAATGGCGACCATTTTTCAAAATGGCTGCCTTCTTACCAAAAGTGTCATTAGACAGTGTGCCATGCTTATAGTATTCACATACCAAATATGAACAAAATCGCTCCACTACTTTTTGAGTTATAGTAAAATATGTTAAAATGGTGAAAAATGGCCGCCTCCTACCAAAAATGTCATTAGACAGTGAGTCATGCTTATAGTATTCACATACCAAATATGAACAAAATCGATCCACTACTTCTTGAGTTACAGCAAAAATCGTAAAATAACGAGTAAAGGCCGCCATTTTTCAAGATGGCTGCCATGTGCTTCTTTAATATCTACATTTTTAGCTTTATCAAAGTCCTATATAATTTTTTTACATTTAAAACATATTGCTATTACAGTTTTACATATTGCACCTAAATTACTGTAAAATCGGCACTAAAATGGCCGCCATTTTTAAATGAGCGGCCATTTTGAAAATCGGCTTTCAAGCAGAACTTCTAGCCCCATAGGGTATATGTGTACAAAATATGAACAAAATCGGGCAGACGGTATTTGAGTTATTGCCCGGACAGACAGACAGACAGACGGACGGACAGACGTACGTACGTACGGACGGACAGACGTACGTACGGACGGACGGAGGCGTTCCCTATATCCCTCCGAACTTCGTTCGATGGGATAATAAATACTACTGTATATTGTGAAAATGAATCATAATTGTATATTAGAAGTTTAAACTACATTATGTCCTTTACTTTAATGATTACTGATCAGTAGAGTCAAGAACTAGAGTCAAAACAATAGTGGTTCATCAAAGATGCTGTGGATCAAAATAACTTTTATATATATGTCAATATGAGATTTTATGGTTGGTTGACAGTTACCTTAATTGTCCTAAAACTCTGTTTGGATTTGCTCCAGTCCTATCTAACTTATTAATAAATGCAATACATGGCACATTATAGCGTTTCATCTGGCGGTTAACTGTCAATGTTTGGCTTTGAACGCCCCCTACGGAGCAGAGGACTAGCACAGCGCCATCTAACACACGTAAGGCTCTTTCTACCTCAACTGTGAAGTCAACATGACCTGGAATATACAAATTGGCATATCGATTAATAATTCATATGGGTTAGAACTTTTTTGCATAATATCAAAAATCTACAAGGATTTTAAATGGTAATCCATCAAACAGATAAGAATTACTGAATTATAATGTGATAGCTTTTCTGGTAATAGACTTTTCTGGAAGAAGTCCACTCCCTCAATGCTCAACAGTCTACAATATTCATTCATTTCTAAGGTAAGATAAAAGAGGTCTCAGGATTGTTTCCCTGAACATACAGTACATAAAATATTCATTCATTTCTAAGGTAAGATAAAAGAGGTCTCAGGATTGATTCTCTGAACATACAGTACATACATTAACAATATTCATTCATTTTTAAGGTAAGATAAAAGAGGTCTCAGGATTGATTCTCTGAACATACAGTACATACATTAACAATATTCATTCATTTTTAAGGTAAGATAAAAGAGGTCTCAGGATTGATTCTCTGAACATACAGTACATACATTAACAATATTCATTCATTTTTAAGGTAAGATAAAAGAGGTCTCAGGATTGATTCTCTGAACATACAGTACATACAATATTCATTCATTTTTAAGGTAAGATAAAAGAGGTCTCAGGATTGATTCTCTGAACATACAGTACATACATTAACAATATTCATTCATTTTTAAGGTAAGATAAAAGAGGTCTCAGGATTGATTCTCTGAACATACAGTACATACAATATTCATTCATTTTTAAGGTAAGATAAAAGAGGTCTCAGGATTGATTCTCTGAACATACAGTACATACAATATTCATTCATTTTTAAGGTAAGATAAAAGAGGTCTCAGGATTGTTTCTCTGAACATACAGTACATAAAATATTCATTCACTTCTAAGGTAAGATAAAAGAGGTCTCAGGATTGATTCTCTGAACATACAGTACATACAATTTTCATTCATTTTTAAGGTAAGATAAAAGAGGTCTCAGGATTGTTTCTACAAAAGATCCAAATAAAAAAGATGGGTTATCATTCGACATGGCTTACCTTAAAAATAAGTTTGAAATAGAAATACATGTAGATATGCATTTAACAATCTTGTGGTGTCAAATATTTCCTATCACCCTCTCTATACCACAATAATATCGAAAGTTATGTTGACTACAGTATACCTGGTGTATCGATAATGTTGATATTTGTTCCTTTCCAGTCAGTATAGGTGGCAGCACTCTGTATGGTGATTCCTCGTTGCCGTTCAAGTTCCATAAAGTCCATAGTTGCGCCAACTTCATCTTTACCTTTCACCTATGTACCGAGAAAACATGTAATTTTGAAAATATATAGCCTAACACTTTATCACTTCACTGTGGAAAAAATATTTTTTTGTCTGATGCATTTTTCTGTTATGACAAATCTGAACTATAATGTAACAAGGCAATAACATGCAAAATGTCACAACCTGCCATTTTATACAGACATTGACTACTAAGACCAAACATTGAACACCAAACAAATTATTCACATTTTTGTAATTTTCAGAAAGGAGCTAAAAGTAGATTTGTAAGAGAACTGAATATTTAAACAGGTTTTTAGGATTCTTTTGTAACTATATTTATCCAGGAATAAAATGGTGTTAAAATATTCCAGGAGTAAACTAGTGCTGAAAATATTACCTCATGCATAGAACTGATCCTCCCAGAGTAATAGAGGATTCTTTCTGTCACTGTTGTCTTCCCAGAGTCTATATGAGCTGAAATGCCGATGTTGCGGATGTCTTTTACATCTCGGAACTCCTAAAAAATTGTGTTTTTTTGCAATGTCAAAATATACAGTTTTGAAATGCAAAACAATTAAAATGAGTGCAACAATGTCTATTTATAAATCAACAATGGCCATCACGAAAGTTTTTAATAAAAATAGGAATTACCAAGTTCTTTGTTAGTTATCTTACTTAGAAATCATGATTTCAATGGATATAACAATTGATTTAGAAACTGATATTTTGGCGATGGTCGCAAAATTTCCAATTCTTGTGATTCTTAAAACAATATTTATTATCATATAGTACATTAAATGAAATTGAGAGAACCTTGAGTGTGGCCTTTGACTTACATTTAAAGTCTTTCTTGCATATGATGCCTTCAGTACAGGAGGAATCTGTAAAACAAATTCAAGAAGATGAAATGAATAGCTTATGATATTCAAAAATATTTAAACGTGGCAATGCCAGCTGGGCATAAAAATCAAATTTTACATGTTATTATTGGCAGGTACCTGGGTGTGTATGGTTGCTATTTTCAAAATAATTTATAATCGCCCATTGCTGACTTGTTTATCTGAGAAATATACTACATATCCAGAAGGTAAGTCTCTCACAGGTCCACATGTTTTCCGGTTGGCTTATATATGTATAACCATTCAGAAAGTACATTTGTGTGGTTGTTAACATCAATGTGTTTATTTCAGAAGCCATATATGGTCACTAAGTTTCTTCAGGGAAAGTCTGGGAAATCTACTTTAATAATTTATGAATCAAAGTTTCTCAATCAAATTGGACTCAGATTTACCTTAACCTGAAATAGATGTGGTCTTTTAAAATGGTGCAGTTTCCAGCATAGTTAAAAGCCAATTAGAGAATGAATAATTTGCTCCTGAGCACTTTCCAATATAAAATCTAACCACAATAAACAAATTTGGTGGAGATTACCCCTACTTCATTTTAGTGAAATGTGAGCTCAAACTCCTGACAAATGCATCATGCATACCCTGGTATGAAGCTGTGGAGACACTAATTTTGGAAAATATGATTTACGGGATATACTTTTCTGCAGTTAGGGAAAGTTTGGGACATTAAATGTTAGAATTAAAGAAAATATGCCAAATATCGACTTATCAATTATTCTTGGCGAGAACCGTATATTTTCTTCGTCCCACAACAAACAAATATCGAGGCTCGATATTTTGTTGATATTGTGACGTGTCACACCTTTCTATTTGTGACGAGAATTCCTGCTGAGATAATTGCTTTTTAAATGGAGATATACATGTGTGATGACCTTTGATAGCAGTCTCAGCTGTAGTGGCTAGCCCTTCCGGCTCGCGGGTAGAGCATCTGAGTGGACAGCGGAAGGTCCTGGGTTTGATTCTCACACTTGGCATTGAATTTAGCACACTCTCTTTCGAGTGTAGTATCTGGCGAGGTACACTACAACTTCCCAACGGATGTGCACAAGGGTCATTACACATGTAAGACGAGAAGAGTCCTCGCTGTGTGAAACATTACATAAGTTTATGTAAGTGTTGTTTTGAAACTACAAAGTAACAATTTTTAATGTAGTAATTTTGAATATGGTCCTAGTTTATGGGGTCAATCCAATTGCCAAAATTTTTGAACTTGATGATCTGATGATCATGATTGATGAATTCTAGAATCTTTTTTTACCTTTAGGCTCCATTTCTCAGCAAATAGGAATTTTGTTGCCAAAGTCTTGGCAAAATATAACCGCACCATCGTCTACTCTATATGTACATTATTTCACGCAGTTTTATATAAAGAATATTATCAATTTCAAAGGAATTATGAAAACATGTGAGATTTTTGTAATTTTTTTGAAACGTCTCACTGTTGGCCGCAAATGACCTTGAGAAAAATCAATCACAAAAACCAAGGAGGATTGGCAAAACTGCCCTAATTCACGTCACCATACTAGTCAATGGGCAAAAGGGCAAACGCCTGACTTTTTATCTCGAGTTATGGATTTATGTGGCCTCACTGGCCTATCTGAGGTTCTAAAGCTATGTCTAAGCTACATCTTGACACTAAACTCAATAGGGGCCAATCATCTACTTTTTGAAATAATTGGTCAATTGTGACACTACCCCCTCTCTCTGCAGACACAAATTGAAATTCACAAAAATGAAGGCAAAATTAATACGCCACTTGACTCGAAATTTTCCTTCAGATAACCCAAATAAACGCATTTTTAGAAGAAATGGCATGTTGCCATTGCAAAAAGATTACAACTGTGCCTACATACTAGCTTACTGACTCGTCATGATCACAATTGTGTTGGGACTACATTTATTTTTGAATACTACTTTTTTCTATTCAGCGGAAGTGACGTATTAGGGCATTTTGGCCTAATAGCCACATGGTTGGATGATTTCTGGCTTTAAATTGCGTTTTTCCAATTCACTAGAGTTTTTCAAGTAGTTTTGTGCAGTTAAAGAATATTCTGACAGCAATTATGAAAAATATGGCTACTTCATTACCCCCGGGGTCATTTTTCCAAGAACCCAATGGTTTTCCTTTAAATTTGACTAGTTTTTCATTTACATCATGAAATCCACTGCCTGATGGTGACATTTTTCAGTATCGTGTCAAGAAATTGAGTATTTTATTGCATATTGCGATTTTTAGCCAAAATCACTGAACCGTGAACCAGAAAATTTGACAAATTTGGCCCACTTTTTAGCAAAATCTTACTAAAATCATCACTTTTTCATACTTTATTCCATTCAACAACCTCCTGGTTTGAAAAATGATGACAAATTTGATCAGTTTTGACTCTGGCCTAGAGAATTGGGACTTTTGAGATATTTTTTAGCTCGAATGTAGTCATTCAGAGTGAACAAATACATCAAAAATTGACACTTAACTCACCAATTTCTGACTGCACCCCCGATATGTACCTTCTTTCTATACTGGAAACCATAAGATGGAAAATTCAATCTTTATGATGAATAGCAACTCGTTGGCTTCCCCATTTACGACAACAAATGACATTTAGGGGTCACTAAGGACAAAATTGTAGCCAAATATCGTCAAAATCAGTGGTTTTTGGGGTAAAAAGCGAAAACTGCTGATTCCGCAAAAACATTAAATTTGTTCATGAAAATTCCCCTTTTTGCCTCCGTCCAAAATATGTTTCACACTAATAAACTTCAATTCTGGGCGATTCTGAGTAGTTTTAAAAAATTTTGGTCACTTTTACATGTGACTAATAGGCAAAACTGCCCTAATTCACGTCACCATACTAGTCAATGGGCAAAAGGGCAAACGCCTGACTTTTTATCTCGAGTTATGGATTTATGTGGCCTCACTGGCCTATCTGAGGTTCTAAAGCTATGTCTAAGCTACATCTTGACACTAAACTCAATAGGGGCCAATCATCTACTTTTTGAAATAATTGGTCAATTGTGACACTACCCCCTCTCTCTGCAGACACAAATTGAAATTCACAAAAATGAAGGCAAAATTAATACGCCACTTGACTCGAAATTTTCCTTCAGATAACCCAAATAAACGCATTTTTAGAAGAAATGGCATGTTGCCATTGCAAAAAGATTACAACTGTGCCTACATACTAGCTTACTGACTCGTCATGATCACAATTGTGTTGGGACTACATTTATTTTTGAATACTACTTTTTTCTATTCAGCGGAAGTGACGTATTAGGGCATTTTGGCCTAATAGCCACATGGTTGGATGATTTCTGGCTTTAAATTGCGTTTTTCCAATTCACTAGAGTTTTTCAAGTAGTTTTGTGCAGTTAAAGAATATTCTGACAGCAATTATGAAAAATATGGCTACTTCATTACCCCCGGGGTCATTTTTCCAAGAACCCAATGGTTTTCCTTTAAATTTGACTAGTTTTTCATTTACATCATGAAATCCACTGCCTGATGGTGACATTTTTCAGTATCGTGTCAAGAAATTGAGTATTTTATTGCATATTGCGATTTTTAGCCAAAATCACTGAACCGTGAACCAGAAAATTTGACAAATTTGGCCCACTTTTTAGCAAAATCTTACTAAAATCATCACTTTTTCATACTTTATTCCATTCAACAACCTCCTGGTTTGAAAAATGATGACAAATTTGATCAGTTTTGACTCTGGCCTAGAGAATTGGGACTTTTGAGATATTTTTTAGCTCGAATGTAGTCATTCAGAGTGAACAAATACATCAAAAATTGACACTTAACTCACCAATTTCTGACTGCACCCCCGATATGTACCTTCTTTCTATACTGGAAACCATAAGATGGAAAATTCAATCTTTATGATGAATAGCAACTCGTTGGCTTCCCCATTTACGACAACAAATGACATTTAGGGGTCACTAAGGACAAAATTGTAGCCAAATATCGTCAAAATCAGTGGTTTTTGGGGTAAAAAGCGAAAACTGCTGATTCCGCAAAAACATTAAATTTGTTCATGAAAATTCCCCTTTTTGCCTCCGTCCAAAATATGTTTCACACTAATAAACTTCAATTCTGGGCGATTCTGAGTAGTTTTAAAAAATTTTGGTCACTTTTACATGTGACTAATAGGCAAAACTGCCCTAATTCACGTCACCATACTAGTCAATGGGCAAAAGGGCAAACGCCTGACTTTTTATCTCGAGTTATGGATTTATGTGGCCTCACTGGCCTATCTGAGGTTCTAAAGCTATGTCTAAGCTACATCTTGACACTAAACTCAATAGGGGCCAATCATCTACTTTTTGAAATAATTGGTCAATTGTGACACTACCCCCTCTCTCTGCAGACACAAATTGAAATTCACAAAAATGAAGGCAAAATTAATACGCCACTTGACTCGAAATTTTCCTTCAGATAACCCAAATAAACGCATTTTTAGAAGAAATGGCATGTTGCCATTGCAAAAAGATTACAACTGTGCCTACATACTAGCTTACTGACTCGTCATGATCACAATTGTGTTGGGACTACATTTATTTTTGAATACTACTTTTTTCTATTCAGCGGAAGTGACGTATTAGGGCATTTTGGCCTAATAGCCACATGGTTGGATGATTTCTGGCTTTAAATTGCGTTTTTCCAATTCACTAGAGTTTTTCAAGTAGTTTTGTGCAGTTAAAGAATATTCTGACAGCAATTATGAAAAATATGGCTACTTCATTACCCCCGGGGTCATTTTTCCAAGAACCCAATGGTTTTCCTTTAAATTTGACTAGTTTTTCATTTACATCATGAAATCCACTGCCTGATGGTGACATTTTTCAGTATCGTGTCAAGAAATTGAGTATTTTATTGCATATTGCGATTTTTAGCCAAAATCACTGAACCGTGAACCAGAAAATTTGACAAATTTGGCCCACTTTTTAGCAAAATCTTACTAAAATCATCACTTTTTCATACTTTATTCCATTCAACAACCTCCTGGTTTGAAAAATGATGACAAATTTGATCAGTTTTGACTCTGGCCTAGAGAATTGGGACTTTTGAGATATTTTTTAGCTCGAATGTAGTCATTCAGAGTGAACAAATACATCAAAAATTGACACTTAACTCACCAATTTCTGACTGCACCCCCGATATGTACCTTCTTTCTATACTGGAAACCATAAGATGGAAAATTCAATCTTTATGATGAATAGCAACTCGTTGGCTTCCCCATTTACGACAACAAATGACATTTAGGGGTCACTAAGGACAAAATTGTAGCCAAATATCGTCAAAATCAGTGGTTTTTGGGGTAAAAAGCGAAAACTGCTGATTCCGCAAAAACATTAAATTTGTTCATGAAAATTCCCCTTTTTGCCTCCGTCCAAAATATGTTTCACACTAATAAACTTCAATTCTGGGCGATTCTGAGTAGTTTTAAAAAATTTTGGTCACTTTTACATGTGACTAATAGGCAAAACTGCCCTAATTCACGTCACCATACTAGTCAATGGGCAAAAGGGCAAACGCCTGACTTTTTATCTCGAGTTATGGATTTATGTGGCCTCACTGGCCTATCTGAGGTTCTAAAGCTATGTCTAAGCTACATCTTGACACTAAACTCAATAGGGGCCAATCATCTACTTTTTGAAATAATTGGTCAATTGTGACACTACCCCCTCTCTCTGCAGACACAAATTGAAATTCACAAAAATGAAGGCAAAATTAATACGCCACTTGACTCGAAATTTTCCTTCAGATAACCCAAATAAACGCATTTTTAGAAGAAATGGCATGTTGCCATTGCAAAAAGATTACAACTGTGCCTACATACTAGCTTACTGACTCGTCATGATCACAATTGTGTTGGGACTACATTTATTTTTGAATACTACTTTTTTCTATTCAGCGGAAGTGACGTATTAGGGCATTTTGGCCATTGGCTCCCAGGATCGAAACTCGATATTTTCCAACAATGAAAACGTCGAAATGTCGTTATTTTCTGAAATTAAAACCGACTATAAATTCAAAATAAACAGTTCAAAAGATTCGAACCAATATCTCGATCATTTCTTGTGAGTTTTGGAATTTTTCGTTTGGAAATAAGACCAAAATTCACGATTTAAATGTTGAAGTGAACAAAATGGCGGCCGTTTGAATTCGAATTTTGTATTACGACATACCCATATATGGGACAGAATATCGGTGGTGCACCCTGGGAGCCATTCCTCCTTGGTTCATTGTCGTAAATTTCACTAATTGGAAATTCAAAACGAGGCCAGGTAAAATGAAATATTCATCTTATTTTATTTTTTTTGATATTTCAACGTTTGTGTTATTTTTATGTGTAAACTAAAATAAAACATGATATTGAGTCAAGCATGAAAGTGCATATTACCAAACAGCAATGGTTTTAGGAAGGGTTATCCATCCCTAACTCAATTTCAGTGAATAATCTGAAAATGAATTTTGTGAAAAAAGTGAAATCAAAGTCCTCCCATCATTATCCTTGGGATTTGGATAACACAATGTGTACAGAAACATACATGTACAGCTCAGCTGGCTCAGCAGTAGAGGATTAGACTATGGTTCCTCACAGGGCATTGAATTTAGTATGCTCCCTGATGACACCTCGTGTCATTACACATGAAGTACCCTCACATACCTACATCAGGCCCGTAGCCAGGATTTGCCAAGGGGGGTTCACTTTTTGAAAAATTCCATGGGGTACAATTGACAATTTGCATGGTCCAAAAATGATACTTACAGGAAATGACGAAACAGGAAGTGACAAAAAATTATGCATTTTTAGACATTTTTTAACAAAGATAACAGAGTTGTGTTTTGACCTCCAGTCAATTAAACTATTTCCACATATCATTTACATGACCAGGATCATAATGTGCATGGTCAGAATGACCATAACCATGATTAAATAACCTTTTCGGGCCTTTGAAAATGTGACTGAAAAATAGCTAAAAAAGTATCATTGAAACATATTACTCTTACCCTCGCTCAAATATGACACAAAGTTTGATTTGCTTTAATATTGAACCAAGGAAAAAAACTAACAAAGAAAAATCCATTTGAAGTTCAGAGATCATTAGACATGCATGCACATGCTAAACAAAGTGCATGTTTTTAATTACTTTTGATTTAAAAGATGGCGTTACTTCTATAGAAATGAATGTATCATGTAGTACAAACAACTTTGCCACCTTTCAATGACAGTGATAAAAACTTGATTAATAAAGCTCGACAGATCGAAAATATTTCTTGATTAATTATTGTAAGCTTTGATGTGGTCCGTTTGAGCTGTTGTTGGTGTCAAATGAAAGATAGGGTTCTTTTCAATACAGTAAAACCTGAGTTAGTGAACACATCTCTCTAGTGAACACCTATTAACAGTGAACGTTTTTATTCGGCAAAACCTTTTTCTCCCATTGACTCCCATGTTAAAGTGCAATCCTATAGTGAACACCTACCAACTATGAACAGTGAACACTAAACCCTGGCAAAATCAATTGAATTATCCTGTCTCTAGTGAACATTGAATCAGATATAAGATTTCTCGCAGATTTTCTGCAACTGCCTTATCAGAGTTAAGCAGTTTATGTTTATATTACCTGCCAAAAATAATTAAAAGGTCAATTTGAGATCTTGATCTCTTCTATTGAAACAGGTGTGACTAATTATAATTCTTAATAAGCTTTGTTTTTGTTACAAAGGATATGCGTCTGGGATTGATTGCTTGGAGATAATCTGGCTAACTATTATTACCTCTATCTGCTAAGTCCCAACTTAATCTTTTTTCTCATCCCGTAAATTTAAAAAAACGATTGGATCAAAATTATAATTCATGACCATTTCACTATTAACTGCATCTATCATGTCCTTTAACTAATTCAGTAAAGTCCTTTAACTGACTCAAATGTCTCAAAAATTCCACTATTTAAAGGACCATCTTGATGAGATAAAAAGAATTATATAGAGATAAAAATTTGACAATAAAAGGATGAACCATTCAGATGACAGTCAGTCTAAAATAAGTCAGTTTGTATATAGCATTACAACAAATTAAATACTTAACGCTTGAGTGTCGTGGGTTAATATGGGTAGAAAATACTATTTAAATTTATTATTCAAATATGAATATGTTTTAATTCTTTTTAAGACTCATTTTAGTTTGATAAAATGTGCTGTTTTAACCAACATGGAATTGTGGATATTTTTCGATTACATTCACCTTAATGTAAGAGAGCCACTGTTAAAAGAGTGTATATCTAAATAAATAAATAATTAATAAATAAATATATAAATATTCCCTCCTCTCTTTTAATAGCTGGTCTCTTTATATAATATGGCAAAATGCCGCGAAATCAAATCATTGCTGTAGTGAACACCTACCAACAGTGAACATTTTTTCTTGGCAAAAAATTGTTCACTATACGCAGGTTTTACTGTACATTGGACATTCAATAGAATTCATATAAAAGTCTTTATTTTGCCCAAAAACATTGAAAATACGCAGAGTGGGCCTTTAACCTTAAAACCCTTTCTGTCAAATGATTCTCTTAATCATAAATTTGATGTTAGTCTTGAGTGAAGCTGTCACTTCATCTGACCAATTATGCGCCAAAAATTAGTGGTGGTGCCATGAAGTGGAGGGTACAATCAACATAACATTTTTCCCTTCCTCCACTAGCCAGGGTGTAAACTAAAATAAGGCGGGAATTTTAGAAGGCAAGGAAATTAAATGCTAAGAGAATGTAATGCTACAGACATCAGTTTCAGTTAAATATACTGCACTTCTACTTAATTTGGAGTTATTAAATATTATTATATTATTAACCCTTTATGTAATACCTTTCAGGACGATAGGCTCCTTTTGGCACCATAATTTTTATTTATATACATCGATGAAATGATAATACCTCCAGTTCTATTCAGTATTTTTACACCAAATTTTAACAAGTTGTTCTAATACGATAGTCCTTACTAAAAAATGTATTTCAGTGATAAAATTCAAGGTATAGGTCCCTGGGCATAGTAAATTTTCAGTTTTCCCCTAAAAACTGCTCTTACTTATCCGTCACCAGGGCCAACATTTTCCTCTTATATTCACGTTGGGAAAGGGTTAAAGGCCCATAATGAAGTGGTAGCCACCATCAACATTGCATTTTATTTTTCTCTTCCTCCAGCAGCCTAAAATTAGGCAAAGAACTTAAAAGACAGGGAAATTAAATATCAAGAGGATAAAGTATAGATGTAATGCTACAGTTAGAAATCAGTTCCATCTAATGAAGTAGGTCAAATACTGTACTTCTACTTAATTTGGAGCTACTCATTTTGGTAGATTTGCTGTTTTGAAAATTTGGCGGACTTATTACAATGCACAAATGGGTCCAATTACAAGGTGGTAACATTACCAGGGAAATTGGTGGCTACTTAATTTGGTGGTCTTTAACAATTTGGCGGATCAGCCAGATTAAGTAGAAGTACTGTATTTGTTTTTATCGTACCTAACAAGAGGTACGATATTGTAGTCAGCTTGACGGGCGGCGGGCGGCAGGCGGCGTCTCACTTTTCAGCTTGTCTACAGGTTTCCAGCCAAAACATTTCAGGGATTCATCTGAAATTGTCAGGGATTTTTTTTTATTACATATCAAAGTTAACTGATTAGTTTTTGGGCATTCTGGGTAAATCTTAAGGTGGCCATTTTGGATTTTCCGTCCTAAAATCTTCACTTTCAAGACTTGTCTACAGGTTTCAAGCCAAACCATTTGAGCGATTCATCTGAAATTTTCAGGGATGTTTCTACATATCAACGTCAAGAACTAATTAGTTTTTGGGCATTCTGGGTAAATTTTAAGGTGGCCATTTTGGATTTTCTGTCCTAAAATCTTCACTTTTAAGACTTGTCTACAGGTTTTCAGCCAAACCATTTGAGGGATTCATCTGAAATTTTCAGGGATGTTTCTACATATTAACGTCAAGAACTGATTAGTTTTTGGGCATTCTGGGTAAATGTTATGGCGGCCATTTTCGATTTTCCGTCCTAAAATCTTCACTTTCAAGGCTTGTCTACAGGTTTCCAGCCAAACCATTTAAGGGATTCATCTGAAATTTTCAGGGATGTTTCTACATATCAACGTCAAGAACTGATTAGTTTTTGGGCATTCTGGGTAAATTTTAAGGTGGCCATTTTGGATTTTCCGTCCTAGAATCTTCACTTTCAAGACTTGTCTACAGGTTTTCAGGCAAACCATTTGAGGGATTCATCTGAAATTTTCAGGGATGTTTCTACATATCTACGTCAAGAACTGATTAGTTTTTGGGCATTCTGGGTAAATGTTAAGGCTGCCATTTTAGATTTTCCGTCCTAAAATCTTGTCTATCGAGGCTTGTCTACAGGTTTCCAGCCAAACCGTTCAAATTTTTACATATGTTACACAGTGATAAGTTCTAGAGCTGATTAACTTTTCTGCGGCCATCTTGCTTTCTACAATGCTGTGTTTTAGGTATGATATTGTTCACGTCTGTGCCTTGTTCATGTGCAATTGCCCCACCTGCACTGCTTCATGTTTGGCTAAGGCCATAGAATTCAAAACAAAATTGAATTCAACCAAAAGTCGTATGTACCAGTTTGATAAAGTAAGTAAAAAGATTTTATTTATTTTATGTTTTCAGAATGTCTTGAGAGTTTAGAAACAGTCTCCGCTCCAGAAAACTGCCATGATGGTAAGTTAAATCTAAATACAGTAAAACCTGTATAAGTGGAACACCATTGGTCCTATTGGTACCTCTAAAAGTGTTCTACTGGAGGTGTTCCACTTACATGGTTACTTAACATTACATAAAGGAGAAGAGTGACATTTAGAAATGTTCCACTAATGTTAGTGTTCCCCTTTCAGATGTGTTTCATTAAATAGGTCTAATGCATATGTATGAGAGTGTCAATATGTTTGTTATACTGCAAACTTTCGAAATGTACCAAAATCAGTGAAATTATAGACATATTTCAGTGATCTTCCCAGGATTTTTTCTCAGGTGGGTGCAAAACTCTCATTTTCGCAATTCAGAAAAAATGTCAAAATATACCAATTTTTCATGAATTTTCCCATTTTGAAGTGGGTGCAAATGGATTTTCAGGTGGGTGCAAGCCTATTTTCAAAATCTCAGGTCGCTGCTGCGCCCACTTGCTTTAATGCTGGAGAGATCACTGTATTTCCATTTTTAAAATGCTTTACTTAAAAGATGAACTAAATGTAGCCATTTGGTTTTGCGTAGGATATGTTTGGGAGGAATTTATATGTTTTGAGCATTTTGACATAAACAACATTATTCCTGAACCTCCTCTGGAAGTGAACCCAATCAAGGGGCAAAATGACAACCAACTTTAGACCCAATCAAGAGGCAAAATGACAACCAACTTTAGACCCGATCAATAGGCAAAATTATGACAACTGACATTAGATCCAATCAAGAGGCAAAATGACAACCAACTTTAGACCCAATCAAGAGGCAAAATTATGACAACTGACATTAGATCCAATCTTCATGCAGAATATTCAGTTGAGTTAACATTTTTTTCAAGGGAAGTCATGTTTTAAATTCCTTCATATGAGAGTAAACGAGAGAATCAAATTGTTGCTTCATCGGGCACAACCCAAATTTTCAGTTCTACCTCTATTATTGAATGGAGTTCAAATGCATTTACCATAAAAGTATAATGCAGATATTATAATTTGACATATTTTAAAATTCATCTTGAGTTATGTTTCAGATTTGGATTTCTTTCATACTAGCCATTTAGTACTCCCTTACATCTCTTCCCTTTCTTTTCTTCCCTAACTACATTTCATTTCTATTTCCCTTACCCCATTCCTCCCCATTCCCCTTTCCATTCCCCTTTCCAGTTTTTATGTCACCACCCCAAGTGTTATTGTTATAGTCTCCAACTTTTTTGTGAATGGTGTTTGGCTTCCAGTTGTCAACATTCGGAGTTCAGCATCTGTAACAAATAGCAAGTTGTGTGTGTGTAGACATTGATGTAAGGGATTTATTTTCATAAATTTGAACAGTATTTTAATCAACTAGTGTTTGAGCAATTTAGCAATTTACAAGGACTGGTCATATATAGACCCCTTGAGACATCAGGACACACATGATGTCAGATTAGGTCAATATGACTCACAAGATGTCAGGTTAGGTCAAGGGACTCATATGATGTCAGGTTAGGTCAATATTACAAGATGTCAGGTTAGATTCACATAGTGTCAGTTTAGGTCAATGGACTCACGTGATTTCAGGCTAGGGCAATATTTCAAAATGTCAGGTTAGATCAGTAAGATTTACATGATGTCAGGTTAGGTCAAGGGACTCACATGATGTCTGACTAAGGTTAATATTACAAGATGTCAGGTTAGGTCGGTAAGATTCACATGATGTCAAGTTAGGTCAAGGGACTCACATGATGTCAGACTAAGGTTAATATTACAATATGTCAGGTTAGGTCGGTAAGATTTACATGATGTCAAGTTAGGTCAATAACATTTTGTCAGGACTCGTGATGAATACAATGTCCAATAGAATCTATTTCTTAACTGCACACAAAATCACATAAAACTGATGTACATTATTAAACAGAGTATGTGTTTGAACAGTTTTAGAAGATCTAACTTCATATTATTTTCATCTGTGAAGTAATGAACGGTAAATACAGCAAAATTATCATCTTCACCCCCTCACTCCTTCCCTCATTCTCCAAACGCAGGCGTCCAGAACTCATAACTCATTCTTCCTGAAGAAGGAAGGATCATAGTGGAAGATGTCTGGAGTCCTGCATTTGGAGGATGCACTCTACTAGCATGTTCCTAACCCCAAGAACCAACTCTTTGGTCAGTTACCTTTTCAACCTCACCCTCATTGACCATCCTCCCACTTAGTGAATCATCACTCATTCCCATGTTCTTAAAATTATAATTTCCTTCATTGAGTGCTGGGAGGCAACTTGGAGAACTGCATGAACAATTGAGGTTAGGTCATCTAAAATAGTTTTTTCTCTCATTCCAGGTTGTGCAACACACTAAATAAATACAGGATTGAGGATAACAAACGGTACAATACAACACACTTAATGGGACTTTAACTGAGATCTTTGAAAAAGTAAATGAAAAGGAGATAAAAAGCGTTTTCACTTTGAAGAAAAGCATATAGTTTTTTGAGACTCATAATAAGTATATCTTAACCTTGGGGTATAAATATATTTCAAAATGGCGATGTTTGATGATTTATCATTCATCATACCCCATATAAGGAATTCTTTCATAACAAGTGATGACACTGGTATGTGTGAGGTCATAATTGAAAGTGATGATCTCCCATCAAAAACTGCAAGTGAAGATGTCCGTCGTCAAATCTCTTTGCGTTCTCATCACCCTGACAATAACAGTCCAGTTGATAGTGACACAGATTCAGACACCCAATTTTCCCGATCGGTTGACATCATTCCTGATATGGACTTTGGTGGGCATAGACGCCGTAGCAATACTGCACAGCGATTGGATAAACTCCGAAAAGATCGCCAGCAACAAATTAAAATAAGGAATATAAAATGGAAGGACAGTGAAGATGATAGCATGTATGACCCAGAAGAACATGGTCATTTATTTGAGAAAAAAAGCATCACAAAAATTGACAATGACCATGTGTCATCCTTAACAGAGCAGCTTGACAGTTTCGCATCAGGACCTATAAATCCATTCAGTGAATATGCTAAATATGATGGTGGAGCTAACGCTGGTGTCCCTGCCAAAACAATAGATATCTTTCTCACTATGGTTAGTCCGAGAGACCGCCCCTTTCCTATGAGAGTCTGTTGCGTATCCAATCAGAAAGTTTCCGTCCAGGATTTTCTGGGCCTAACCTGCTGGATGTATCATAATCAGGGACGTGAACCAAAGTTGTTCCCAGATATAAACTCTTATGCGTTACATATTGCTGAAGATGATGGTGAAGTTGACCACGATTTCCCAGCATTAGATATCAGTGAACCAATCACAAAATTTGGATTCACTAAGCTCGCTTTGGTAGCTAATAAGCAACCATCATCCAAACGTCGGACTGCTCTAATCGTGACGATTAATCTCCCACATAGAGGTTTCTCAAAATTACAAATTGACGACCCGAATACAAGTTTGCGTGATGTATTGGATAAAATATTGAAAAAGCGTAAATTGAAGCAAAATAAAGGTCTCGAGTATATGTTGGAGTTACAGAACAAGCCAGGGAAACCAGTTGACCTTGATGCTGCGTTAAACAGTATGGGAGATGACCTTGAGTTCTGTTTGGTGAGGGAACATAGTGTACGTGGCGGTGAAGAGCCTGAAGAAGAGACTGTGGGAGTCTCAGGAATGGCTGCATCATTAAGTAGCCACCAATACAAATCTTACCTCGTTACTATGGCGAACAAATTTAGAGGCATCACTGAGCTCCAGTTAGGGATTTCTGGAGAGAAAATTGAAATTGATCCAGTGTCGCAAAAGGGTGCGGCAAAATTTTTTAAACAACGCGCAGTGACTCATGATTGTGATGATGTCGCATCTTGTGAGTTCACTGATGAGAAGCGTGGCATGTTTAAGTTGATTTATCAAGGGGAGTCAGGCCATCATGACCTTAAGCATCATGACTTCCAGGCTGACGCCCCAGTTGCCTTGGAGATTGTTGAGAAAATTAACAACATACTTGAAATGAGGCCGAGTGCTCTGAGGAAGGATTATATAGCTATGAAAAAGAAAAAGGAGAAAAAATAAATGTTGAAAGCCAATAAAAAATATAACATGATGTTTTAAAATGAAAAATAAAGTAAAGTCAGCATGGAATTTAAGTCAACAAGAGTCATGATGATCACCTGAAAGTGGCAACAATATATTGTGTGTTAGGGGAGGCATCAAAAGATCAATGTCTGATAGAAAACTAAATAAATCTAGTTTGGGGGAGGGGGTCAAAGCTATTTCAGTTTGCTATCTGACAAATTTCAACATTTGAATTTCTTGGAATTTCGACTCGAAATGCCTTTGAATGGTTTAAAAATAAAGACTTGACCAGATGCCTTCTTCACAAATATTCATGCAACATGGAATATTATGCCTATTGTTGTTGGCACATGTTTTATGAATCATGAATAAGTTATAGTACTGCCCCCATGAATGTCCAAATTGAGTCGCAAAACATGTGAAAGTCTGCGATCAAATTTCATTGTATTTAGTTTTGAAGGGGAGGGGGGGGGGGGTCCAACTCAAAACTAGATTTATTTAGTTTCCTATCAGACATTAAACTTTTGATGCCTCCCCTTAGGCAATATTTATTAAAGTGTCTGTCATCTTCAGGAGAGCATAAACCAGTGCATTGAGCCCAGAAGCCTTCTGGGTTGAGATCTGATGACCTAACATCTAGTCACTTACTTGCTCTTCTGGGGTTGACAGTATTATTACAAATAATTCAGATAAACAAATTCTTGTTGCATGAAACCTAGATAAACTTGCATTCATACCCAGTATGTCCCCCTACCTTCATTTACTCCTTCACAAATGAGAGATAACTGAGAGAGAATTGGGGTGAAACATTTATGTACAGGGTCTATAAATGCAATAAAATATGGATTAGATTCAGATTGATGTTTTGATATTGACCTTGAACTTGAGTGTTACCATATATAGGGATGCCTATAGAGGGCCCAATTGACAGACCCCTCATAAGGTTTTAGTAATAGCTCATAATGTTGCTTGTATGTGCATGTTTATGGAATATTGAGAAAATTTTTAAGTGTTTTATCGAAGTGTTACAGTAGAACCTTTTTAAGTGCAACACCTTGGGAAGCCCTGAAATACATTCTGCTAATTACTCAGATGCGAGTAGGTAGTTACCAGTTTCGCCACCAGGTGGCTGATTCGGGAGAAATAACATGGCAGGGTATTACAAAATTCCCTTAAACTTGAATGTTCATCAGTTTTAGTGGTTCACTTTTCATATTACCCTTATGTATCTGATAGTTATACAAATTAAAATATGTCCAGTAAAAGAAAATATTATGTGCCCAACACAAGATAAGATATTTCCATTTTTGTGATTTTACAACTTGGGGGCTATGGGGAATCTCCCCGACCTAGAAGTCACATTTTCAAAGAAAATTAATTTTCAAAGTTGATAAACTCTTTTCAAAACCATATTTCTTGATGTGATTTTACATGTACTGTAGATTTCAAATATGACATCACTGAATTTTGAATTTTTAATGACGTAAATCAAGATTATTTCTACTCACATCTAGGATATTAATGACAAACAGGTCTGGTAAGGTTTTAGGCTTTTGGTAAATTACATGGCAGTCATTTTGCTTTTCAAAGTGAGACATTTATCACTGCATGTCTTGTTTCGTTTATTAGTAATGTAATTGGAAAGAGGTGTTCTACTTATAGAGGTGTTCCACTTCACATGTTGAACTGTATTTCATACACATGTATTAACCTTCATAGATCTTTGTCATGCTTGAAGAATTTTGGAGTATGTATGAGAAAAATAACATGAGTATTGGTGCATGCTCCCTTCACATAAATTTCAAAGGAGTGAACCCTGTATAAATAGAATGCATTTGGTACCTAGAAAGAATGTTTCATTTGGGAGGTGCTCTACAAAAATTCATTTTACTGAAAACTTTGAAATGGAGGTGTTCCACTTTACAGGGTTTACTGTAAACTGGCTTTAATCTTCACAGGCTGTTTACTCTTCCTGACGTGTAACTGTTTATTGCAGATTATAGGGTACTAGTATCTAAATTGATTGAAGCATAGGCTATTAGACCAGGAACTTATAGCATTTATGGGCAATCCAAAGAAATAGACCATAAAATGTATATACTTTTTTTTATATTTTATTGTACAAACACTTCATTATCCCATCAAATAAAGTTTGGGGATATACACAGGGTGTGTACCAAATTAAGCATGACAGTTGAATGTGCAGGGTAAGATACAACACAAGGGTACAACACAGATGTTTTCATCTTTTTAGAAAGATCTGGTCTGGTTTCTTGATACATGTATTTTTATATGTTAATGTCTATAATAAAATCCCTATCAGTGAACTTGACAAAGAATCTTTTAGCTAAGTCTAAAAAAACTCAGAATGTAGTATACAGTATACTGCAGGGTATTGGTAAGGTGCAACCAATGAATTAGAATTTGCGTTAAACAGTATCTCAGGTAAATTGACCTGTGCATTATACCGTATACTACATTAGGAGTTTGTGTAGGTTTAATTATGAAATTCATTGTAAAGTTCACTGTCTAGGATATTGTTACATACATTTACATATACAAATATCTAGTAACTAGACCAGATCTTTCTGAAACAATGAAAACATCAGTTTGCTCAAATTTCATCAACCTTGTGTTGTACCAAATACCACACACATTTAACTGTCACACTTAATTTGGTACAGCCCCTGTGATATGGAAAACAGCTCCTAGTGACTTAGCATCACTTACATGTAGCATGGACTAGAGGGAAATTATGTCCAGGCTCAGTTCAATCATAAAAGTTTACTTTAGTGTACATTATATTACATTAATAGAGTCATATGTGCATTATATAGTCACTTTAATGTATATACCACAATGAAAACACATTTGCAAATGAGAAAATTGTAAAGTAATGTAATTGCATGCAATATAAATATCAATAAATGATGAATCAATATGAAATATCTAATAATTTGTTGTTGAGGTCTCACATATTTATTGTATTGGGTTGTTATGATTCAGTAATATCAACATTTTAGAAATATAAAAAATAGATTTGTCTTAAAGCGAGAGAATGACTCCCAAATGGACATATCCGAACACTGATGTATGGCCATCAATGATATATTTGCAGTTCCTCATAATTTTCAGACAAAAATTCTGAATATTACTTTAAATCTTTATTTATTTCAATATTCTTATTACAATGTCAATTTTCATACAATCTATAACACAAGAGGAAGCTCCCATCATTCCATTAAGATCATTCAACATAGAGTTACAAAGGAGGTTCAAGTCAACAAAAGTTATGCTGTATAAGTTGTAATTTTGTCTAATTTAATTTGTCTAATTTTTGCCAGGTTCTGAAGATTAAATGTCCAAAATATTATCTTCATAATGTAATCCAATGGGAAGTTTCTTGTCATTAGGAAAATTGAAATTAGGAAAATGGTAAAAGACCATTGGGAAAATCAACCACTCTGATTAAATACCACTTATCGTATACATATATAAAACATCTCTATACTTTCTTACCATTCCTTGATTTTTGAAATTAAATGAAATCATACAATACATATGATGAATTGTGTTGGAAATATGGCAGTATAATAAGGCTTGCCGATACTTGATATAAATTAGTGTTAATTGACATGGTGTAGAGTTGACATGGTGTATTTTTCATATATAAAATGGATATGGTAGAGCGTTTATTGTTGAATGTTCTTATCAATTCTGATCTGAGATATTTTAGATTCAGCTATTTTTTAATTTAGATTACAGAATGTTAGGCTGTATAAAGATATCAAATAATATTGTTGAGAACTGTTTTGGTCAACTTTTAAGATCGCAGAGTTAACACTTTGCTTGACTTTGAGATAGTATTGTAGAATCTGTTTTAAGATAATAAATTAAGACTGTTTTGATCAAGTTTTTAACTCTATGATCGAAGAGCTTTGGTTGTACTTTGTGCGCCATCTATAGGTGGTAGGTTGCGTGGTTCTGCTAGTTCACTGGGAGGAGAATGGAGTGCTGTGTTGGAGATTTGTCTCTCAACTAGGTCACCATAGGTCTTGTGGGAAGCCATGTCATCCTGTAATCACAAATAATATCTAAATTACTTATAAGTACAGTAAAATCTGTCTAATCCTATAACACCTATGGGACTAGCCAAATGTGTTTTTACATTTCAAGATTTTTAAACATGTGAGGTAAAGGAAGATTTTGGACTGAGAAAAAATGTTCACATTGAGAGGTCCTCAGATCTTACAGGTTTCACTCTACTATCAAAATTGTTTTTCGTAATAAAGCATAAAAATTTGTGTTTTGTAGAATAAGTATTAATAAGGTACATGTATAGCCAGTAATATGTCTCCATTTTTATCTCATTTTTTCAAAGTGGGCTGATTGGTAAGTCTTTACATAGGGGCATCATAAAATCTTGTCATCAAGAGTAGACTTAGTGTCAAGATGAATCGCTGGCCATATTGAATTTTTCAATAATAAAGTGTGATAATTATGACTTTGTGTCCTGCATATGATTAACTAGAGGTCTTGGGTTCAAACCCAGGTCACAGCACTTCTTGTGATTTGTCTTTGACCTATGACTGCTGACCTATACCGGCGATTACTAGAGTGCTGCTAACTCGATAAAAGGCTGGCGCTGGCTAGAATTGTCTATGGTTCTAGCCAGGATAAAGATACCAGTTCTTCAACTCAACAATGGGAAGAACTGCTCTACCTTAGTGACTAATATGTCATGATATGACATCTAAAGAGTCAATAAAAGATATAATAAAAATTCATAATTCAATATATTATACTTTTATGTTCCAGAAACTATAGAAGACCGAAAGAGAACAGATCAAAGGTCTTCAACTTTCGAAAATTCAGAAACCTCAGGAACAGTTCAGATGGCAGATACAAACAGAAATAGCCAATTACCTCTTTGAAACAAACAACAGCCCCACCAAGTACATACGGTATAGACCAGGACAATCTATATGCAACAATACTGTATACTAGAGACTGGAACAAAAACAATTTAGGAAAGACTATACTAATCCAGCAATAAACAACAAATACTTACTCGAGTCTCTAGCTTACAGAGAAAGCTTTGGACCAAAGTAAACAAATACAATGACAAACTTATGAACAATATAAAATATAAAGGTTCAATCAAATCGCAGAGAAGATCCAAGGAACAACAGATTATGATCAACTTGAAAGGATGGATACAATGCAACAATGGGCAATACCAAGTCTAAAGTAAAGCATCCATCAGTGTTACATGAAGCTGTAAGCAATGGTCACTTTGGCACTGTCAAACACCTATTAGCACACAAACTACCAGTAGATGTGAAGGATGAACAGGGAACTGTTCCACTACATATTGCCAGTGAACTTGGACATTATGCCATAATGCGCCTACTTTTAGAGGTAGGATTTTAGGGATGTTTTAACTTAGTTTGGAAATCAAAAATAATCTTGTTTCAAAGCAAAAATCTGTTATTTATATAAATAAACTATATTGCTTTGTTCTCTTTACTTGAATACTTTAGGCATGCTTTACATTAACCTTATCATATTGCAACATTATATATGGTGATTCTTAAGAGAAAATTCTCTTTGTAATTTGTTTTATCTAATTTTGTTTCAGATTTTATGATTAATTGGTTACACTGGGAAATTACTGGTGCAGCCTTAATACAGTAAAACCGGTGTTCATGAACACATCTCTCTAGTGAACACCTATCAACAGTGAACTATTTTGTTTCGGCAAAACCTTTTTCTCCTATTGACTCCAATGTTAAAGTACAAACCTATAGTGAACACCTACCTACTGTGAACAGTGATTGTATATACAAAAAATTATTAACATGGGTCTCTTAAAACTTTACATCGGCTCTTATGCTTTGCTGTGTGTTTTAGGAATGGGCCAATGTGAACGTACAAGATGACTCCAAACACAGTGCCTTGCATTTGGCAGCTCAAAATGGCCACATAGAATGCATGAAACTTTACATTGGCTCTTATGGTTTGCTATATATGTGTTTTAGGAATGGGCCAATGTGAATGTACAAGATGACTCCAAACACAGTGCCTTGCATCTGGCAGCTCAAAATGGCCACATAGAATGCATGAAACTTCTCATCTGCTCTTATGGTTTTCTATCTATGTGTTTTAGGAATGGGCCAATGTGAATGTACAAGATGACTCCAAACACAGTGCCTTGCATCTGGCAGCTCACAATGGCCACATAGAATGCATGAAACTTCTCATCTGCTCTTATGGTTTTCTATCTATGTGTTTTAGGAATGGGCCAATGTGAATGTACAAGATGACTCCAAACACAGTGCCTTGCATCTGGCAGCTCAAAATGGCCACATAGAATGCATGAAACTTCTCATCTGCTCTTATGGTTTGCTATCTATGTGTTTTAGGAATGGGCCAATGTGAATGTACAAGATGACTCCAAACACAGTGCCTTGCATCTGGCAGCTCAAAATGGCCACATAGAATGCATGAAACTTCTCATCTGCTCTTATGGTTTTCTATCTATGTGTTTTAGGAATGGGCCAATGTGAATGTACAAGATGACTCCAAACACAGTGCCTTGCATCTGGCAGCTCAAAATGGCCACATAGAATGCATGAAACTTCTCATCTGCTCTTATGGTTTGCTATCTATGTGTTTTAGGAATGGGCCAATGTGAATGTACAAGATGACTCCAAACACAGTGCCTTGCATCTGGCAGCTCAAAATGGCCACATAGAATGCATGAAACTTCTCATCTGCTCTTATGGTTTGCTATCTATGTGTTTTAGGAATGGGCCAATGTGAATGTACAAGATGACTCCAAACACAGTGCCTTGCATCTGGCAGCTCAAAATGGCCACATAGAATGCATGAAACTTCTCATCTGCTCTTATGGTTTTCTATCTATGTGTTTTAGGAATGGGCCAATGTGAATGTACAAGATGACTCCAAACACAGTGCCTTGCATCTGGCAGCTCAAAATGGCCACATAGAATGCATGAAACTTTACATTGGCTCTTATGGTTTGCTATCTATGTGTTTTAGGAATGGGCCAATGTGAACGTACAAGATGACTCCAAACACAGTGCCTTGCACCTGGCAGCTCAAAATGGCCACATAGAATGCATGAAACTTTACATCGGGTCTTATGGTTTGCTATCTATGTGTTTTAGGAATGGGCCAATGTGAATGTACAAGATGACTCCAAACACAGTGCTTTGCATCTGGCAGCTCAAAATGGCCACATAGAATGCATGAAACTTTACATTGGCTCTTATGGTTTGCTATCTATGTGTTTTAGGAATGGGCCAATGTGAATGTACAAGATGACTCCAAACACAGTGCCTTGCATTTGGCTGCTCAAAATGGCCACATAGAATGCATGAAACTTTACATTGGCTCTTATGGTTTGCTATCATGTGTTTTAGGAATGGGCCAATGTGAATGTACAAGATGACTCCAAACACAGTGCCTTGCATCTGGCTGCTCAAAATGGCCACATAGAATGCATGAAACTTTACATTGGCTCTTATGGTTTGCTATCTATGTGTTTTAGGAATGGGCCAATGTGAATGTACAAGATGACTCCAAACACAGTGCCTTGCATCTGGCAGCTCAAAATGGCCACATAGAATGCATGAAACTTTACATTGGCTCTTATGGTTTGCTATCTATGTGTTTTAGGAATGGGCCAATGTGAATGTACAAGATGACTCCAAACACAGTGCCTTGCATCTGGCAGCTCAAAATGGCCACATAGAATGCATGAAACTTTACATCTGCTCTTATGGTTTGCTATCTATGTGTTTTAGGAATGGGCCAATGTGAATGTACAAGATGACTCCAAACACAGTGCCTTGCATTTGGCAGCTCAAAATGGCCACATAGAATGCATGAAACTTTACATCGGGTCTTATGGTTTGCTATCTATGTGTTTTAGGAATGGGCCAATGTGAATGTACAAGATGACTCCAAACACAGTGCCTTGCATCTGGCAGCTCAAAATGGCCACATAGAATGCATGAAACTTTACATCAGCTCTTATGGTTTGCTATTCATGTGTTTTAGGAATGGGCCAATGTGAATGTACAAGATGACTCCAAACACAGTGCCTTGCATCTGGCAGCTCAAAATGGCCACATAGAATGCATGAAACTTTACATCTGCTCTTATGGTTTGCTATCTATGTGTTTTAGGAATGGGCCAATGTGAATGTACAAGATGACTCCAAACACAGTGCCTTGCATCTGGCAGCTCAAAATGGCCACATAGAATGCATGAAACTTCTCATCTGCTCTTATGGTTTGCTATCTATGTGTTTTAGGAATGGGCCAATGTGAATGTACAAGATGACTCCAAACACAGTGCCTTGCATTTGGCAGCTCAAAATGGCCACATAGAATGCATGAAACTTTACATCGGGTCTTATGGTTTGCTATCTATGTGTTTTAGGAATGGGCCAATGTGAATGTACAAGATGACTCCAAACACAGTGCCTTGCATCTGGCAGCTCAAAATGGCCACATAGAATGCATGAAACTTTACATCTGCTCTTATGGTTTGCTATCTATGTGTTTTAGGAATGGGCCAATGTGAATGTACAAGATGACTCCAAACACAGTGCCTTGCATCTGGCAGCTCAAAATGGCCACATAGAATGCATGAAACTTCTCATTGCCCATCGTGCCAATCTAAACCTACGGGACACATGGGACCGGACCCCATTACACAAAGCCATCATAAACAACCAAATTAAAGCTGCCAAGTATTTACTAACATTCAAACAATGTAGCGTGAATATCCCTGATGAGATCAAACGAATGGTGCTCCACACGGCAGCCAGTTATGGCCAGTGTGATCTGGTGGCTGAGATAATAGCGCATGGAGGGATTATCGACTGGCAGGATATCAAAGGAAGGACTGCCCTATATTTGGCAGTCCTTGTGGATCATATTGAGGTTGTGAAGTTGTTGATTGATTCTGGAGCCAATGTTGAGCTGTCAAACACCTCAAATGTGTCTCCATTGATATTAGCAGCGCAGAAAGGTTTCTTAGAGTGTGTAAGGTATGACCTTAAAATTTCGTCAAAGCAAAACTATTTGAAAATTGATTTGGGTTCCAAAAAATGAAATTCTTATCTTTAGAAAACCCCACAAAAGTTGTAAGACATCACCATTACTGTACATGATCGCCACCTAATTGCAGCACCTCGTGATTCATTTGAGTTAACGTATCAAATAGATATCATATTTTTAATATTTAATTGTTTCAGATTGCTGTTAGATGCAGGTGCTAAGACGAGACATTCCCCAGAATTCGCCTATCCTCTTAACTCTGCCATGTTGAGGGCTTGCTCAAAGAAGGACACAAATAAATGTTTAGCGTATATGGAAATATGTCGTCTGATAATCCAATCAGACGGTGAGCCACCGCCAAACCAGACTTTTTACGTCGCATATCGCTGGGTCCAACAAGAACAAGAAAACGAGGTAGTTTTACACGAAATGCTGGATGTCATCCATTTGATGTTTTTAGCTGGCATGACAACGGATTTCACAACATTGACGATGGATTCGAGACATGATAACTTGATTAACGAATGGCGAGCTAAATATCTTGCGAGATGTTTAAGTCTGAAAGATGTATCACGTCGTGCCCTAAGGAGCCATTTACAGGGTATTTACCCAAATTTGATATATGCTGTTGGTCGCCTTAACCTCCCAAGAAGGATCAAAGAAATGATTTTGCTCAAAGATTAAGTATTTATAGCTGATAATGAAATGAGAGTCCTGCTTCAAAATAAAGAATAAAATACACAGGCATGTAGTAAACACTCCAAATTGTATAGAAATACCAATAAATCAGATACTTCATTCAAATTTTAGAGAGAAATTTCGTGAATAATCATGACTGGAGACAGATATTTGGAAGCTAAAAATATTCTATACACTTTTGAGAGTCCAGTTTTGAAACTATTGTTACCATAATGATTTGACTGCAAGGCATTGTTCAACTAAATCTTGTAGTTTACAACTGGGTCAAAAACAATGTTAAAGTTTACAAATGGCTTAATCTGAGTCATGTGTTATATTTAGCCTTATGGGCTATTTATCATCCCGAGCTTATATTTATTTACCTTGTGTGTTAGAATGCACATTAGGAACATGAACATTTATCAATAGCGTTGTTGAATTTACATCACATTCAGGAAAGCAAGATGCTTTACTACACAGTGCAGTTTGTACTCTTGCATCAAGGGGGAGGGGGGGGGGTGCAGAATAGTATGGATTATAGAATATGAGGGGGGTTGGAACATTTAAAGGTAGAAAAATATGGAATATGAACTTTCAGAAGTAAGATATATAAGGAATATGTGTTTTGGAAAAATATGCGACAGAAGTGTAATGCTAGTTATATGGAATATTAGGGTCTAAAAGCTCATGCTGCTCTCCTCCCACCCCCTACACATTTCATACCCCCAAAGTAGTGTTTGGGTAAAAGGGCACTGGGACTTGATGCAAGCGAGGATGAGAATTTTGAGAAGTTTACCAGAATTTGCCAAGTTTGCCAGGCTTCATCTAATCTGCTGTCTCAAATTATGTTGCTATATGTATATCAAATATCATTTCATGCATTCCACTGAACAATGCCAAATTTGCCATCTTTAACTTCTTTGACTTACAAGGTGACTATGAAGTTGTATAGCAACTGAAACCTTGTAAATCAAGATAGACATTAAGCAATATAAATACAGGGTGTTCCAGGATTCCAAGATTCAGGTTCTCAAAATTATTTACTGATTGATCATCATGTACACTGCCAAACTTAATCAACACTTTTTCAAGCAGTTTTTATTATGTATATTCATTATCATTTTCCCAAATCTTTTCATTAAAGGAAGTAGAATTAGAACATTTTCAGTTTTGTCAGCTAATCTTAAAGATTGAAAGATTATCCTGAAATAAAGTCATTAATGACTGACTTTTTAGAACATAAAAGCAAAAAATAGTGTCAAGCTGAGAATTTTACAAAATTTACTCACAAATTGTTTCCTTATCCCTTCGACTTGCTTCAAGAGATAATTGGTAATGTTTAGCATATGAAATATGATTAAGAAAGTTTCATGAAAATTCAGTTGCTTTAATGGAGTATTGTACTTTCTGCATTTGGCACTCTAGAACAATATTCCGTAAAGCAACTGGACAAAAGAGTTGTGCCGTGGCAATATCATAAATTGCCACTTATTAATTTGCTCATTTTATAAACTGAAGAATGTCAACATAGATTATCTATCACCTACCAGTGGTATTTTCACCCATTATTGCATGGTGATTTTCACCCATCAGTGGTGATATTTGATCCATTAATGGTGATTTTCACCTACCAATGGTGATTTTCAACCATTATTGTTTTTTGATGAAGGCAAACTTTATAATGTACTGTAGCTTTAGATTTTAAACCTGAACGAAAATGTCATCATCCATGTTTTAAATGATTTTGGAATTGGAGTGAAATAGGATGGAATCAACAAAGAATATTTAGTAAACAGACATGTTGAACCTCACACCGTAAATTTTATCGAAATGCAGGAGAAACATGAAGTTCTCTCAGATTCTAGGGAGCATCAGTTTGATATTGGCATTACTTCAATGAGAATATTATACCTCAAGTCAACCTAAATTATTTATCTTTCCAAAATTATGGCCTTTGATGAGATTACAATTCGAATCACAATTCATTCTGGGAAAAAATCTATTTATGGGAAATCTTTCCCCCTCAGAAGATTTTTTATTATGTCACCACCAAAAGTGGTGACATATTGTGATGGTCTCCGTTTTTTTTGCAACGGCGGTTGGTGGTTGGAGGTTGGCGTCCGGCGTCTATAACAATTTCTTACAACTTCCTATAACTTAACAAATACTGTTTGGATTGACTTCAATTTTTTTCTAAATCATCTACATGTTCTCAGAAGTTCAAATCTGACTTTAGATTTGACATTTGACCTTCAAATCTGACTTTAGATTTGACATTTGACCTTCAATGATCTTCTCAAGGTCAAAAAAGGTCAAAAAGGTCTGTTTTCAACTTGCTTCAAATTGACTAAAAAAAATTTTCAAAATCATCTACGTGTTCTCAGAAATTCAAATCTGTCTTTAGATTTGACTTAAGATTTGACATTTGACCTTCAATGACCTTCTCAAAGTCAAAAAAAGGTCAAAAAGGTCTTTTTCAACTTATCAATTATTTGAGATTTGACATTTGACCTTCAATGATCTTCTCAAGGTCAAAAAAGGTCAAAAAGGTCTGTTTTCAACTTGCTTCAAATTGACTAAAAAAAATTTTCAAAATCATCTACGTGTTCTCAGAAATTCAAATCTGACTTTAGATTTTCTTAAGAATTGACATTTGACCTTCAATGACCTTCTCAAAGTCAAAAAAAGGTCAAAAAGGTCTTTTTCAACTTGCTTCAAATTGACTAAAAATTTTTTTCAAAATCATCTACATGTTCTCAGAAATTCAAATCTGACTTTAGATTTGACATTTGACCTTCAATGACCTTCTCAAGGTCAAAAAAGGTCAAAAAGGTATTTTTTCAACTTGCTTCAAATTGACTAATTTTTTATCAAAATCATCTACATGTTCTCAGAAGTTCAAATCTGACTTTAGATTTGACATTTGACCTTCAATGACCTTTTCAAGGTCAAAAAGGTCTTTTTTCAACTTGCTTCAAATTTACTTAATTTTTTTTTCAAAATCATCTACATGTTCTCAGAAATTCAAATCTGACTTTATATTTGACATTTGACCTTCAATGACCTTCTCAATGTCAAAAAAAGTCAATGAGGTATTTTTTCAACTTGCTTTAAATTGACCAAATTGTTTTAGGTGGTGACATTTTGTCATATTAATGCCTTGTTGGAAATGTTTCCCCCTGAGGAGGGTTACTGTAGCATTCCCCTGACTATGGGCATATGCTGATTGTAGCTTTAGATTTATAACTCACCAAACTGAAATGTCTATCTATGTATAATCTGTAGTATTTAAAAGATACATAGGCCAAAAAACTATATATTAAGCTTCAGTAATGAATGGTTTCATATACACATGCTTAGTCATAAGCTTATTAGCTAGTAAACATTCCAAAAATGTTTTAGTACACCACATTTAATAAAAAACATTGCTGAGACTTGCACCGTGAGTATTGTAAGTTTTACAGCATTAGATAAAGCAAGTTTATGTGAATACTAATCTAAACCTGTAGAATGGGGTGCAAATGACCAATAGAACCCAGTGCTCAGTGAATTTTATTCTGGTCCAACTGGGTATTTCACTGTGTATTAGAAATAACATGACGGTCAGAATTCAGAATTGAGCAGTAGACCGACTAGAGATAGATTTCTGTCTCATTTTGTCTCATATGATAAGATTCACCTAATACATACATATATCTAGTATCTCATGGAGATTGTAGATATAGATATCCAATTATGGATAAAAATGATATCCCTCAAAAATCTCTGGATATCCTGTTTCAAGTAGTAATCACATTAGCTAAGTGTTCACATAGGTAAGTAGTCAAATTAGGTAAGTGTTCTCATTAGCTAAGTGTTCTCATTGGCCAAGTATTTGCATTAAGCAGGCTTTTAGTGTACATAATGTGAGCAGATTGTGCCTTTAAAAAAATATGGAAAAGTTTATGAAATATTTTTGAAGTATTGAATCATGGTGCATTAAATGGGTGATGTATAACCCACCCATATTAATTGAAATTACATGTATATTACAGCTATACTCTAAAACCTGTGTTAATAATGAAGAAGTCGTCATGATGTCTGATTTTTGGTATTTTGCTTTATGGTGAAATCTCTATTTTAGAATTTTGACAAAATCAAAATCTAATTTAGGCAACTAAACATGCAAGATAAATTAACATGTTTTACATGCAAGATTTACATATATGAAAAGTTACATTGATATTGAAATATTTTTTATTTATTAATTTGTTAATTAATCACTTAAATGCCAGATATTAGATTTTCGTTAAAATTAAAATAAACTTTTGTAATTTTTTAGTTTTTCTGGATACTCTTGGTGTTCAAGAGATTGATAATATTTTCCAATGAAATACTAGTTAAGTACTACTATATATTTGTAGTGTTGATTAATTTGTGTGATACACACATCGTTTAGTAATTTACTTACTTATTATTTGTTCTGTATATATTGTATGCTCTAAAGTTTTTTGTTGTTTTTATAGTTAAGGCTTTTGCTTATAGTAGCTAGTTAATAAAATAAGGGAATGTAATTCACCTTTACATGTATATGTATGGTATGTAGTGTACTTCTCAATATTTGATCGTTTAAGACTTACTGTTTGTCAACTTAATTCGCTGTGATTTAGTTTGGTGAATTGGGCAAAATTGGAAAATTTGCGGAGATTTAATTTGGCAAAAGACTAATCTCGGTTTGGAGAATGAAGTTCATCAGTCTGCTGCACATTACGCCCGCCTAATGAATAATAAATCAGATCTTGAACATTTGAACCATGGTAAACCATTTTTCCGAAACATAAATTACACTACTGGACGAGAATTTCCCGGGGATTTCGACATGAATTGGCGAATTTTTGTAATTCACCAAATAACTAGTAAAACGCTAAATTAAGTTGACTGACAGTAAATGGATATAACATTTTTCTACAGACCCTCTTTTCTGTAAATACTGGGTGTCCCAAACAAATATCAAACTGAAACAGGAATAACCATTTTTTCCTTCTTTGAAAAAGCTGAACTTTTTACATGATGAAGAGAATTCATTTTCCAATTAGCAGTTAAAAATATTCATTTTGTAAACTTCTTACTGAGATATTTGATTTTAGATGAAAATTATGCTCTATCAATATTCCTTCATCACTGATGAGTAATTTCTTGTGTCTTGATAAAAAATTTGGACACCCTGTATTAGAACTTGAAAAGAAAAGCAAAAGCATTTTAGAAATTATAGGAGGTGCATGCACTCTATATGTGCAAGGGTTGTCCCATTTCGATAAATTTATTGAATATGTTTCTAATGATGTATTTTATTGCTGGGTTGTCAATGACCAAATTATTGAAAAGTCTCATCTTCGCACGCTCGGTCTTCACTGCGTTCATCCGACGGGAGCCGAGTGAACGAAGATGGAGAAGTCTAGCATCTTTTACTTTTCAAAAACAATAATGCTTTATAGTGCTAGGTTTGTCCCCTCTAATGTCAAACATTAGCTGGCAATATAAAAGTTCAAGATATTTCCCACACAATGTTTCAGGAGGTTGTTAGAGAAAGAAATATACCTTGAGCTTGTAGCAATATACTGCACATTAATGTAAAATAATTAATGTTCTTGAGCATTGACCTGTAAGGCCATTTGTTCATAATATGCTATCTCGTAATTTAAGAAATATATTGCTCACTCTTATGCACAGCACCAGAAAATGTAAAATATTTATTATGATTTGGAGAAAATATTTTCAATGCTGTGCATAATGCTGAGTTGAGAATATTAATTTGACTTGTGGTATCTGAAACACTATTTAAGTACAGAATTTGAAAAATGTTAAATAATTGTTCACAGATTTTGATGAAAAATAAAATGCACAGTTGCAAATTTAAAAATAAATTAACTTGCCTTTGTTCATAAATGCATGATCCGATTTCATAAAAAGCCCATATCAAAGATTTTCCTTCAGATTATTGTACATATAATACATGTGGAGTATACGACTGCTCAGATGTACCATTTTATGGCACCATCAAGCAGTGTTGACATATTTTAATAACCACCATTTTTTATACTAAGAATATCATGCCTGTTTGAAATCTGAATGAACCACTCAATGTTCTTGCATTTACTTACTTCTAATACTTACAGATATATCAAATATTGTTTTCTGCCATTCACCAAACTTAAACTTTTGGAAATATTCTTCTGGTAGATCTGACCAATGAACTTGTTCAGGGTCATCAATGTCATAAGTGCGGCTTTGTGTTGTCCCTGTTTGGGGTTTAATTTTGGGTTGTGTTGTCCCTGTTTGGGCTTTAGGAGGGTTCACTGAGGGTCTGCCAGTCAACTCTGACTTCTCCAATAGCATTTTCTGTCTCTGCTGTAGCTTTTTGTGGCTCAATGGAGCTGGTTTGAACTTTCTTTTGGCTTTATCTGGAGAGCCTATAATATGTAAAGTCAGTCTCATAAGGTTATTTTTGTAGATTTTATCTTTGTTAAAAAATTTTCATGAAAAACACTAAATCAAACTGTGTGAATTTAAGGGTAAGGGTTCTAGTATGTTATCAAGAAAGTAAAATGGCAATAGTAATCTATTTTATCATCAAAACAATCAGAAAAAATCGAAGTTCGAAATAGACTTTAGATCCCATTTGTCCATAAGAAAATGCAACTGTTTACCAAGGAATAGACTTCCTGCATCCATGTTGACAGATGTTAATTTGATGTCGCCACTTTTTGGTAGCTGCGCTGTTGGTACCTTCATCTGTGCTCTTGGCCCTACCATTGTATCCGTATGTGAACCAGCATGCTACAATATAATAATCAGAGCCCTATAAACCATATTTTGCATTATTAAACATCAACAACAACAAAGCTTCCATTTATTTGACTATTATATTTCAATATGGAGCACTAGGCGATAATAAACGACATATTACTAGAATGGTTTTTTACGACCAAACGATGATTTTAGAGTGTGGATTGGGGATGGTATTACTCTTGTCCCCCTCTCGCTATTTTCCTCATACGCGTACCTTTAAACTCAACTGGGCAAATAAATACTAGGAATTGAAGAACAAATCCTTAAAGGACCATAAGTCTACAAGTCTCTGAAAATGTGAAGCTTAATCTCCCTATTCGTTCAAAAACACAACATGGTAGAAAATGATGAGACTATTTCAGTACAATCCATTCTAAATACCTCAATTGTGAGACCAGCTGACTGGGAGCTTCGTACTCTCACTGGTATTGTAGAAGACCTGTTTGTGTCTTGTATGCTCTCAGCCCTAAGTGAGTTACTGTCTTCATTCACCTGAAATTGATTTAGAATTCTTAATTTTGAAATTAATCTTATATGAAAATAAAGATGGACATGAATTTCGTTTTCAATTTAGATTTTCAAGGTACAATAAAAATTGTCATGTAGCACACTTCAATAAGTAGCTGATATGTGGAACACCCTTGTAAATAGATAAGTGGAACACTTTTCCGAGTACCATGACCTGTAGTCAATGGACCTGTGTAAGTGGAATGCTTCTCAAGTGGAATACTTCCAGAGGTACTAAAGGTTTTCCATTCTGATCTATTTTAAGGTATGTGATAACAGTTGATTGTTGTCAAGTCATTCCCATTGTCTCCTGAAGGAGAAGACTCTCCTTATTTCAGCCAGGTTAAAATATGATTATGTTACTTACTTTATTCATAATGACTATCCAGTAATCATAGGTTTTAAATAATGAAGAGTATATCCTATTCCAAGATTCATATCTCAGGTAATTTCATATTCAATTCAATATATGTAATGATTTTCCACAGCCTTTATTTGTTTATGTCCTTGTTGAAATATTTATTAACATGAGGATAATCTTAATAGTTTATTGATTTAATGGCTTACTTATATAAACTGTTTGACATTGATACTTTGTACTCTTTATGGCAGAAGAAAATGATCAGGTTCAGCTCATCATTTTTAGAAATTAATTAGGTTCAATTCTTCATTTCTAAAATAATAATTAGGTTCAATTCTTAATTTTTAGAAATTAATCAGGTTCTATTCTTCATTTCTTAAAATAAAGATTTACAGTACACAGAAATAGCTTTTTGCTAATTTAGCACTGCTAGCAATTTGTAACAAAATTGTTTCTTATTCTTTGCAAGTACAGTACTTGAGGTATAATATTGAGGTATAAAAAATCCTGCAGCCTGATTGATTCTCAAGCCAATTGATATTTGAGTATATCTACCTCTTGGCTGAAATCTTTACCTGCGTTCCTGCATTTCTATAATTCTTTGATCTCGTTTTCCTTTTTATTGTAATCATGGCTTAAAAGTCCATTTATCATGACAAGATTTTTGATCAAACTCCAATTAGGATCCAATTGAATCCATGATCAATTATTTTTCATTTATTCAATTATTAAAAAGTGATTTGCTCGTATCACCTTATCATTTGACTACTGTACATAATAGAATGGTTGTACATTCTCCATATGTTAAAGCATGTAGTATGTTTTCATGTTTTTAATGTTTCATTTGTGTCCATTACTCAAACTACACTGCCCTTCAAATTCCAGAGAGATCAATATGATACCATATAAAGTCACACAAGATGACGTACTAATACTAAGTAGCCATGATTTCTCCTACAATTGCTCTTTACTGCTCTCTTGCATATATTTCAAGATTTTCAAGATATACATATCAAAAACATATAGAGTATAATCCATCTTTTGTGTCTATACCAATCTGACTTATTTCATGGGCTTTCAAGAGTACCTGGTATATCACTGCATTTCACTGTATGTATATCACTAGCCAAGCAACCCAGAACAATATAAAAGCCGGTCATTCATAAATAATTTAATGATCAACCAATATATTTCTGTTCCCTTAGTTTCCCTGATAAGTCCTCGAACAAATGTCTGTTCTCCATAAGTAAAAATGAAATACCTAATTATACCAACCTAATTATATATCTATGGAACTTCATTATGTATCTTAAAGATGAGATTTTGAAAAAAAGAAATTCCACAATTAAAAAAGGGAAGATTGGGATTCATCAGTTTCTTGGATATGGAATTATTTGTAAGATATTATTAACTGCTATTGGCACGAGAAATGGTAATTAACTTTCTAAGGTATACACACCAAGGTTAAAACTGAAAACCAATTAATTATTTATGTCATTTATACACTTCAAGAGTCAAAGGAGATTTTAAAGTACATTTATGTATTAAATATCAGTCCTATCATATTGAATATGAGTCATATTCTATTAAATATCAGTCCTATTGTATTAAATATCAGTCCTATCATATTGAATATGAGTCATATTGTATTAAATATCAGTCCTATTATATTAAATATCAGTCCTAGTATATCAAATATCAGTTCTATTATAATAAATATTAGTCCTATCATATTGAATATGAGTCATATTGTATTAAATATCAGTCCTATTATATTAAATATCAGTCCTAGCAAATCAAATATCAGTCCTAGCATATCAAATATCAGTTCTATTATATTAAATATCAGTCCTATTTGGTATTCGTTTTATTAGTTTTTATTGATTTGTCAGAATAAGAAAAAAAATAATTCCAAAAAGCTAACTTATAATTTTATAATGAAGAATCAATGTAGAGATTGAATAACTAGTCAATGAAAGAAAGTAATTATACATGAACTGGAAGTATCAATATTTTTATATCATTCAATAGAATTCTAATAGCAGACTATTAATTGCGTTGGCTATGTCGGTAGTAATCAAATCAATGTTACATGTTAATCCAACCGTAGTGAGTTCATTCTCCTGGCAGGAGTTTCATTCATTCTCCCTCTCTGCAGACCCTCGATTCAGTTCTCGTAAGAATTGTCAGAATGTCAAAATGTTACACCATTCTGAACAGTTTTTGACAAACTGAACAATACAATCCCGGGGTTTGACCCCCCCGGGAAAACAATACGTTGACATGAAAACAAAATAAATTGTCAACTGTAATTTATTTGGTCAATAGTTAAGGTTGCTATGGTAACTCATATGTTGTTAACTACAGAAATAAACCCAATTAAGGTAGGCCCAGTGTTATACATTTTGTAGCTTACCTCTAAACTCCCATGAGATCTTGAACGTTTTGGTCCAACAGAAAATCTTTCTTTCTGGCTCACATTAAATATTGACGCATATGTGCTGTGCTGAAGTAATAATAAAACAATGTGAAAATGTTCAAATCCATCGTGAAGCAAATAAAAATGACCTTGATAGATCAAGAGAAGTTTCAACTTAATGAATGAACTACCTAACATAATAGTTCTATTCACAAACCATCTTAGTCACTTTGGTTTTACCTGTGGAATTATCCGTGCCCATGACTATCGTTATGGGAACAAAATGGATGCAACAAAATTGTGTATAAGTTTGTCATTAACCAGTTTTAACCATATATGGCTTTTTAATCAGTGTTATTTTAGGATGCCCAACCTGTTCACTGAGAGCACTGGAAAAGATCCGTTGTATGTTAGTCAGAATATCTATGGCTGCACCACCTCCCATTGCTACCTCTTCCTTTAATTTGTTGACCCACTGCTCACTAAGGCAACCACTATCTCCCAATAGGTGTTGTTTCTTGGTTGCTATGTGAGACCGAAGCTTGTTGTTTGATGTTGCCATGGCACACACTTGGGATTGGATTATTTCAAGGGTGTATTGTAGGAACCCTTTGATGCCACTGGTCATTCTGTTCAACTGGAAATAGAAACAAGTGGGATGTCTGCCCTAAAGTCAGTGCATTTTTGGACCGATCATTCCTCTTTGGAGTTGTTTCAAACTTTGCACGGGATGTGTAGCATTGAGTGCAAAGTGTAGGAAACAACGTCTGAGTAGAATGAATCAGCCACAATGCATCGGATCTTGGGCTTGGATTCTTTTCACACATTGCAAATATTTTCTACAATATCACCTAAAAGATATGAAGTTACTTAAAATGACCGGTTCTGATTGGTTGAAATCGGACACACCTTCCCTAGAAGTGTGAATGGCATTTGACTTTCGACGTTGACTACCTTGCTGTCACGTTTTGGAATTGCAATTAATCTTGCCCTATTTTTCGTAAATAAGGTTAACTGACTTATTATCCCAACGAATGAAGTTCGACGTGATCTAGGAAATTACTCCTTCCGCCCATCAGTACGTTCTGCTCTTTTTCATTTTCATTAACATCGTTTCGATTCCCGATAATGTTGACTTATAAACAATTGCAATTTCATATGTTTCTATTGTGCTGATTGTAGAAATACATTTGACATATACAAAATCTTAACTCAAGATTCTGAGAAAACTATTGTGTACTTTTTGATGAACAATGAATTTCGACCAAATCTTAGTTGCAACTGCTCCAAAAACTGACCCCATATTCAAATTTACACTTCATTGTACCTCTCTCTCCAAGGAAGATGCAGAAAGTTGCACGTCTCTCTGTACTTCATCAGGCTCCACCCCCTGCAGCATGGCGTTAGCCAGAGATCTCTGCGGCTGTTTGGAGATAGGATGTGTCGGGTCGAACTTGACCCAATTGGCTGGTGGGACTGGTGGGTAGTAGTTTAGTGTGCTGATTGTTCGCTGCACACCCTGTTGGAAAATAATAGATAAATGTATTGATGAGCAAGGTTTTGAGAGAATGATCTCTCCACATGTCATTTGATAAATTTCGAAAACGCAAAAAAAACTTTAAGCCTTGTGCGTGTACGTGTACTCTGCAAGTTGTACAACAGTACGTAAAAGCCTCTACCAAGTCAATGTCGTCGACATAGTGATGGTGTTCTCCTTAGATATGGTCGGCCTTGTCAAATATATAATAGTAAACACTCACTCCGCCCCAGGCGCCTAATGGATCACTAGCAGGGTCAGTCTGTACACCCCTACTCTTCACCCCATGGCCTGCGATGATATGATGACTGGATTCTACTAGCTGAAGGGACACTAGGTTCTTCTCGGCACTTGTCTTTATTTCTTCTTTACTGACAGGGGCACTCTTGTCAATGTGTTTGCTCATCTCTCCCGGATGTTGCATCTGCATTAGTGAAATATCAATTTTTAGGGTAAGGGGTGGTTCATTGACTCATATTTCAACAATTCCTTCTCATTGAATTCTTGTATGAAGAAAATTGCATATTACTTTATTCTTCATGTATTAACTAGATATATATACTATAATGTCTCTTTACCTCGTTCATCTTCACATGCAGGTAATAACCATTTTGTTTTTTATTCTGAGCCCCCATTTTATGTTTCATAACACAGATCCGGAGCCAGATCCAGCCCCAAAGTATATTTATTGAGCCTAGACAACTACCAAGAAGAGGTAATCTGGCAGAGGTCCGTGTTATTATATTTTGTAAATATGCTAAAACATAAAACCTTTGTCTGCTTCATTTCCATTTCCAAGTTGGTCATTATACATTCTGTCTGCATCCCAGTGGTTACCATCTTAACACGTGCCTCGGCAGTAGCAACAGGGGTAGGGTATGGGGCTCTCGTCTCCAGATTGTCACTGTGTAATAAAAGTAATTATTAAATAGTTCAAAGGTTACCATGGAAATGGCTCGTGTCTCGACCGTAACCCCTACTCCACTCACACTGAATTAATTCTCATTAAATTATACAAACAGATTGGAAATAGTTTTTAACGTTTCATGTTTCATATAGTTTCCTTAGAGTTTTCCAAAAAATTAATCGGTTACCATTGCAACATTAGTTTCAATTGATAACCGGTGGAGGCAAAATTCAAAAATATGTTCAAAACCAAACCTGCGCTGGTCGGACCGTGCTAACCCGAGCTCAGCCTCCAAGCGTTCCACATTTGCTTGCATTGCTTGGAGTTGTTCCCTGTATTGGTCGCATTGTAGCGAAATAGATTCTGGAGCATCAGAGGACACTGGAGTTGGTATCCTGACTGGCGGTGAGTCGGATTTACTAGGTGATGGGGTGACCGTGATCTACAAAAATGCAACTCTCTAATTTTGGAATAACTTTCTAGATATTTTTGTAGAATAGTCATAGATTCTCAGCATGTTCTCAAAGTCCAAAATATGAACATAACATTTTTTCATAGATAAGATATTGGTATCATTTCAACTCCATATATGGCAACGCAAATTCGCTATTGTTTATTATTCTTTCTCCATTTGGTAAACAAGGGCCCAGCGTTCCACAAACAAACAAAACAAACAAACAAACAAACCCGTTTTGTCGCGTGCATGGAAGCCTCCCTCTGTTTGACGACCACGTGACATTTTGCGCACATATGAGTGGAGGGTTTAGAGTGCAATGACACGTGACTTCCTTCTACGCGTTCACTAAAAAGAAAAGAAAAAACGAATTTGAAATGAAAGTGTTTCTTCCTTTACAAAAAGCAACAACAACAATGAAAGTGTTTCTTCCTTTACAAAAAGCAACACATTTTTGAAATTAAGAATGATCATACGTTGTATTCTTATTATTTGAATTAAAACAATTATAAAAATACAATTACAAAGTGACACCTATATTTTTAATTTCACTGTATCGGAAAATGGGGAATACAAGCCCTAATTTTTAGCAAAATAATCTCCGATATTTGTGAATTTTCCACCAACCTAAATCGGATAGTTGTAGATGGTTTGGAAGCCGCCATTAGTTGCTGAAGTAGGTCTTTCTTTGCATGTTCTAACGTATCTACAACTATTTCACTCTCCGCTAGCTTTCCCTTTGTGTCGTGTAATTCTTGGTCAAGTTCTAAACGCTCTTTTTTCATATGGTCGAGCTGTCGCTGGAAATCTCTCAATTTCGCCTTCAACACGGTGGAATCTCCCCCAGTTGATATCTGAAACAAAGCGATCGTCCAGGTATGTGTTGACAAGCAGTGAATGAGAGAATACTAACTGAGAGAATAAAATCTTTATTGGTATCTATCCGACGAAGTGAGCTTAAAAAAGAACAGGGTAACCAGGCTAAATCTTATCATAGGCTATATTTTTGACCATATGTTCAAGTGATTTTCAGAATGTATCAATGCAATGCAGGACATAATTATAATTGAAGAAAAAAAGATTCAACTTTAAAGAGGATTCCCGGTTGCCAAACGTATGTAGGGGTGTGTACGTTCCATTCGAAAGTTTTGTTGTTGTTGTTGTTGCTTTTATTTCCAAGTACATTTCAATACAAATACTTTACAAAAAGTTGCCAAAGCGAACATTATTAGCAACTTTAAAGGGTGACGCATATCGTTTAGCAAATCGAACGCTCGTTTCTGGTGTTGCTCACCGTTTAGTATAAAAGGCCCGATCCCGGAATAATACTCAAGGGTTCACAGGTTCGAGGTCGTTGTGTCAACACCTCTAACTGTTATATAGCATAAGTATATTATAGATCGTCACACATTTATAAAAGGGTGATTTTTATTTTGACAAATCAATTCCACATTTATGGGTGAAGTTTCAGGATCTTCTATTTGTGTATAATAAGGAAAAATTGGCATATAAATTTCCCCATAACGTAATAGCACACAGCTTGGCATATGAAATATCCTACAAATGAAACAAAGCAAGACAAACCGGTTTCTAATACAAGGATTTATATTGGCTGTTGTACATGTATTCTTTGAACGCAATCACTCTTTGGATAACGTTTTCAAAATCATTATAAACGGATTACTTTATCTCAAAGACAATTTCAATAAACTGGATTTTACAGAACTCCCCTAATTTCTTAAAAATGGACTGATCCAGTTGATTCGCCTGGAGCCGCCATATTGTTTTTATACGGGATGCTAATCGGAACCCTTTAAGACAAAAAGATGTCCTTGGATCAGTTGTATTGAACCTACTATTGATGTAGATCTGGTATTTGTGGTGTCGTCATCATCATAGCCGTCCTGTTCAATAGCAACTGTATCAGAGTCGTCCTGGGGTGATTGTGCTGCCGCTTGGTACTTCTGTTGCTGTTGAGTCTACAATCGATCAGAGCAGTGTTGCATATTCGAACATGACTGTATTTAGTAATTCACGCCTTCTATAAACTGTGAACAAAGTCAACATTTCACCCGGGGTATATTCGTCAACTCTAAGCTTACCCATGGCGGACCATTAAATGAATATTCGAAAAATCTTGGTGAGTTTACATGTTCGAATCGTAATAAAGACCTCAGAACATGTGTAATATCGACGAATACACCCCTCAGGGCTAGGCACAAAAGCCCTCGAACCCCCTCATTCTCTTCGGTTGTTCAGGGTACATAAAAAGTTTGTGCTTAGCCCTGCTCTCCGGTCTATATTTCTTAAATAGTGAAATGCGTTCTGAGTTCAACAATGTTTTTCGCTTAAACCAATATTATTGAAAACCTTCTGTATAAAATAGGTCCTTCACATAATTGTGACTGATTTACAACAATATGATGCGAAAATTATTTATATATATTTTATATAACTGTTTTTGTTAACATTTTTTGTTTTTTAGTGCAATTGTTTTTTGTTCCTTTTTAATTTCATTAAATCAACCAAACTTTTCTTTGTACGATTACAATATTGAGAGACCTAAACACATCGTGTTTATGTCATTTTGTTCCAATGAGGTTCGGAGAGATGTTTCATTTCATTCCGAACATATGATACCAAGAACAACCAGTGTGTTTTCTAAAACAATATAGAAAAAGTATACATACTCGTATATTCATTTCAAATAATATTGTCACCATTCAAAGGATGCCATCATTTAATTGACGATGTGTACAATTTTCAGAATTTTTGATGACTGGTTTAAGAAACGTGTGTTCAAAATGTTCACCATATCGATACCCATCCTTTGAATTCAAACTTATGCTTGTTTCAAAATTGATTAAATAAACAGGGGGCAAATTTGATGACATCTTTAAAAAATGTTGTTTCGCTCAATTAGATGTTGTGTCGTAGATCTCCAGATATCTATGGAGTCTATGGCAAGACGTGGCGAGTACAAAAATTCGCCCGGAAATGTTTCATTAATACATTACCATTCGCATCTTCTTGTATTCTGTCTTCAGCCTCGTCAGCTTTGCGGTCAGATCTGTTATATCTTTTGTGAGTAACATATTCTCGTCAGCATAACTCGACGCGATCTACAATGCAAAATGATACAACATGGAGACTAGGTTTGAGCTCGACGTGAAATCTATCTGTTATGTAAAACATAACACTCAAATATGGTTTATACCTAAAACAAACATCGTTCCTTTTTCTATAAATTTATTACTGAGTTCCCGGAAATCGATGTACAACATTTCACAAACGTAATCTCAGAAGTATGGTCAATTTCAGAATTGTCCGAAATGTGCCAAACGAATTTACTGGAGCCTGAATTTAACATCACATTGCTACCGTAGCATCATTTTTTCTACTTTGACATCACTTTTGAACCTTGATAGATCATATATACTAATGTAGACAGCATCTAGTGCTTACTGCGTCTTTCTCTTTAATTTGTGCCTTCAGCTTAGCGACGACGTGTACTTGTTGTTCCACATGCTTCAGTAGCCTTTCAAGCTCTTGATGCAGTACCTCGACATCTGTAGGGATAAGGACACACTTTTATAGTTCTATAATCACACTACTATACCTAACACCTAGAAATGCATAAGATACTTTGTTTGTCTAATTGGATTGTTTAGTATATTTTTGAAAGTACCTTATCAACATCTAACTTTCAACCGATAAACCATTAATAAGGAACAGACAAATAATAACAAATATATAATCATTACTAATACGCCAAATGGGTTGCTCATGAAAGCCAAATGCAAGGTATAGTAGAGTGATAATATAAGGTACCCTTTGCGTTTGTTCGACTTCAAAAAAGAGAGCTCCGTCTATGACTAGACTCTACGCGAAGGGTAAGTAACCTTCCTTCAACTAGAGGCTCATAGTTTTGTCAATCTTCAAATTGGGTTTTGTGCGCATGTCGTTGCTGCACCAAAAGGTTTATATGTTAAACGGTAGTAATATGGGTGGATACTGTATATTAAAGAACAAAATCATTTGTTATGTGCACATGGGAGTTATACGGGAGCATCACCCCCCCCCCTTCCATACTTACCACCAGTTGCCTTGACACGTACTTTCTTGAGTAGTTCACATATCTCTCCCGCAGCATGCTTCCAAGCATCATCCGCCCCCGATTCCTCACTCACTACTCTCTCCTGTTTCTCTGGCATCAAAAAAGCGATACTAATACAACGCACAGCTAATAATTTTATATGACAGTTCAAGCTCAAAATATTAAATAGATCACGTTACTTAAGATAATGAGTCCAAACTGATTAAAATTTTTAATTGTTATATCAAATCACATCTTATTCTCGAGCCCACAACTAATCATTACACGTATTAACACGCAATGGCAAAAATAGTGTATTGTGACAAAGTACGCGTGTTTTTCTTCGCAGCATTAATGCATTTGTTATCTGTGATATTTCATCAAAACTAAATTCTGATTAGAAAAAATATTATTTTCTGAGCTTGCGTTATGAGCACGTGTATTGAAAATTTTTGAAATAGGTTTATTACACAATATGAAATATAGTTATTCGGAAACTTCATCATCCATTCTAAGAGTGTCGAGATTATTATCAAGAATAAAGGTCTCCGTCCATCCCACCTCTTACAAAACTTACGTTTTTGGAAATTCTTGAACTGGTTTATAACATTCTTTTCCAATTTGTTTTTTTCTCTGAAAATTAGAGAATGGATTTATTTAACGTATGCATTATAATAGTGATTTATTTTTATTTTGACCAAAGAAATCATAGGGAGATCTCCTTTATACAAAGGGCAAAAGTGTATACACACGCGTAGAGTGGGATTAAGAGGTTTGGTATGACCAAATGTCACTGAAAGTGTTTCCATAAAAACATGTAGGCCATCGTCTTCGGTCAATATGGTATTTTTCTTGGCCAATTATATCATATTTTCACTGTGAATAAAATTCATATCCAATCACTCCCATTAAATAATCTATATATTACCTCTCTAGATCTCTGGAATTTCCACCGCGTGCTTTTATTCCGTCTATCTCCTGTTTTAAACGCTTGAGCTTTTCAAAACCAAGTTTTGATGATATCAAACTTTCTCTGAAAAGATGACAATAAAATGCAAAATATAATACTACATACGAACTATAAGTAGCAGGTCCGTAGCCAGCTATTACCTAGGGGGGGGGGGGGGGGGGGGGAGTTCACTTAAAAAAATCCAGGGGAGTTCATATTTGACAACGTTGGCCCAAAATCACTCAGAATGGTAAAACTACACGAGAATGAATGAATCGGAGTTGGACCAACGTGTATGAATATTATAGTGAACTATTTCAATTTCTTATATTCTTTTAAAACATACATTACCTTAGAGATTTGTCATTTTCATTTTCTGTTTCTTCATCAAAAGACAAAGTTGTAAATTCCTAGAAATAAAGAACAATACTGTAGGTGTCTCTTGAATATATCGGACGATTAAATGATACATAAACCATTTCTTTAAAATATGGATAGGATTGGAGATATGGAGTCATATTCAATTATTGATTTCAGGAATGATCACGGATCGTATATAATGTTTAAGTTCTTACCCGCTCGAGTCCTTGTGTAGAAAACCACTAAAATGTAAAGAAAACGGAAAGCATTAAAGATTCCCAAACAACTTATGAAATAAAATTTGTGTTCCTTGTCATGAGGTGTTTTTGTACAAAATCATTTGATTCTAAGCTGCATTACCCTGGTAAGATTTATGTAGCTTTTTGCTAAGAGAATTCCGAGAAGTTTTAAGCCACGGGTATCTTTAACGTTTTATTGGAACTAATATATGTATTATTTGATTCACATGAATACGCCACGGTACTGAATACGTTACGTTTGACTGAAAACGAGAGTGCAAATCCCCTTATTAATCAGAAACCGAAATGATACATGTAGGATTTCATACGTTCATAATTCTTTAGCACTGTTTTACGTACATCAGCTAATGATCCGAGGATTTCGTCTCTTTCTTCCCGAATAGCATCAGAATTGTCACTGATCTCTCTATACTTTTGTATAAAGGATTTCAGTTGAATCTTCATCTGAAATGAACAAGCATTACTAAGCAAGGTTTTACACTACAAACAAACAAACAAACAAACGAACAAATTAACAAACAAAACGCCATGGAAATTTTTGATGCCGTCTGATTACCGATTCTTACCTTTATTAAAAATGTTTAATGTTATTTACTAATTTGGATTGTATAAAAACCATAGGAATGGTAATCAATAAATAATCTTTTTTGTACCATACAGGATATTTTTACAAAATGTTACATTATTGTACATATTTATTAACCTAGTTTTTTAGGTAAGTTAAAAATAGTTTGTCATCTCCTCTTGTAGCCAATGAGGATTGGCACCAAAAATGCCATCTCGATATTATTTCGTTTTTTGGCGTGATTACGAAATTCAAAATCAAACAGTCGCTATTTTTTCAATTCGAGATTGCATTCTGGGAGCCAATTCTCTTTGCCTTATATCCTTTCTCTTACCTGGCCACCTTCCATTGAATTCACCTGGTCTGTGATGTCTGACAAGAGACTATCCTAAAACATCAATTCATATTGTGGGCCGTGAGTAGTGATTTCGCACTACATACATACGCACTCTTTAGTTTCTCATACTCTTCATTGTCAGGCACGATTTTTGAACATCTAAATTTTTTTGAAAAATCAGTTGACATGTACATTTATTTTAAATTTACTTTAATCGAAATTGCACCAATGTCTATATACATGTAGCTTCGGTAATTTTCAATCAAATCATGGATACAATACTTTTAAAACAAAAATGAAACAATAAAGACAAATAAACAAGTCTTACCCCTTCTCCATCTTGATCGTATAACGTCTCAAATGTATCCATCGCCTGGAAAAAGTAAAAAATATAACATGTTTTTTTCTGGAGTGAGAAAGGATGTTGTCGTTTACCGTAAGTTGTACATAGTTTTCCAGGCACTCATTTTAAGCTTACAAATAATGGCGGTTTTTAAAAGGTGTGGCATACTATTAGCGGAGTATGGAATATGAAAATTTAAAAGTATACCAATGTTGGCAAATAAGATTAATATGAAAATGCTGCTGAATATGCCCATGAAATATCAACAGCCATGCCAAACATCTCCCCAAAAATGTAGTTCAGTAGTCGAAAGGACGGAAACAATGTTCTGGTCCTAAAATTTAGTATTTAAGATAATTATGCTATAAAATTAATGAAAATGCTTTTTGCATCAACTAGGCTACCTACCATTGTCATTCGTGTTGTAATAGTTTCCATCTCCGTGTGGATGATCGACTTCCCGTGCCTTTTGTATGGCATTTCCAAAGTCAATTCGTGGCTTATATTTGTGTTAGATACTTTCTCAGCTTGAAGTGTTAAATCTGGAGCAACTGGTGGTTTAAAATCCATTGACATTTGTGTGATGTGGGGTTTCTTTGTCGTGCCCTTTATAGGGCGACCCCGCCCGGCACCTCCGGCCCTTGCAGGACCAACCATTTTTCTATATTGCAGCTGATATCATTATCCAGTTCACATATTGCAAAATCTATTTCGTTTTATTATTGTTTTGTTATTGTTTTAGAAACATTTATCTCCGCGGCAACTACACTCGGCGTCACATAGTTTAGTACTGACGTCATATGCACAATGTATCTTACTATATGACGTATTTGGTTACCAAAACAGATATAGACCTATGCTTCCATGGCAACACTGTCAACCAATAAGTAACTAGGTAAAAGCATTGAGATTTGTAAATTAAAAAAAGATGTCGTGGGTCTATTCAAAACAAATCAATCTGCGGATTTGATACCAAATCGGGCAAAATCTTGTGGTTTATCTTGCCATTGCTGTGTAATTTCATAACAAAATAAATCTAGATTTGGTCGTCCAATTACTGCTCACATATTAATATTGGTTTAAAAATTAATCTTTGATGATCTTTATTATTTCCCGGATTATTTGTAACATCAAATATTTTTTATCTTTTATGGGGGCCTTTTATATTTACAATGTAGAATCGGTCCAAAATGATGATTATATGTAAATTAACCAAATAGGATTATCTAACAGTTAGCCTCTGGTAACAGTGATTCATAAATTGAGAAATGTGAAAAATAAACAGAAAAGTTTGGAGAAATGTCTAACTTTTCTGGATGTAATAAAATATGTTAGATATAATGTCATCATGACCTTTGTCGGATTTATCTTCAAATTATTTCATGGTTGTAGAACAAATCTATTATCCGTGTTTCAGTGTATACTGTACTTCCTTTCATAAGTTTGGAAAATAACCTGAAGTCTCCTTTAGGACCACTTGATAAAGTCAGTCACAGAAGTAACCAAACACTTAAGAAATTACAAAAGGGAGAGCACCGATGTCATACAACAGGAAATGGCCGAGCGAACTTCCGATCTTATTTAGAGTTAGGGTTAAAAATTATTCGGCCATCTTCGACTTCCCCTCATCTCCGTGCTTGTTTCTTACAAATCAATATTTGATTGTGGATGCAAGGTCAGTGCATTTACAGTTTGATGCAAATCCCCGGGAAATATCCAGACGGTCACTTATGTTTTACTAGCCCTTGTTTTTGTGGCTTTGCGTAAGTATTATTGAAGCTTGGGCGTATTTTATACGGAATTAGGAAATAAGATGGATTTAGGAAGATCCTATTATAACCCGATGAGTGTATCTTCGTATGCTTTTGAACGTTTCCAGTAACATTGGAAATACCTTGGTGAGTGTTTATAAGTTATTTATTCTTTTCATTTAGTTTTAATTACTTAATTTATAAATTTTAAAATATGGAAGCATCTTTTGAATGAAAACTTTATATTTTAGTTGATCATTAATATGTTCTCGGTGGAAAAGTTACCACATATGTTTAACTTAAAGTCAATCTAAAAATGGGTAACAATTTATAGCTAGGAATAATCATCATGCATAATATAAAACTATATATCAATATTTTTTCAGATCCAAAAAATACCAAGACCGAGGATGTTTAAAGTATTTATAATTGTTTGCTTATTTGGAGGTAAGACATATTATCATTTTTATTTTATTAACATGATTAAGTGAGCGGAAATTCCATACAAACTAAATCCAGTCCTTGATCCTGGAAAACTAAAATATCTTCGCAAAAATATAATCGATTAAGAATGAAGAAAATCAATATATTTCATGAAAAAACTGGTATATGATACGATAGCCATTTCTGTAAGACGGAAACTAAAGGTAAACGTAATACAAAATGGCGTCACATTTTGAAACGCATGAACCAAGTCAACTTCCGGTATATTTCATCATACACATTAATATATTTCTTTCAGGCGTTGTTTCACAGTGCAACCCCAATCCTTGTGATCCTGGGTTATGTATTCCATGGAACAGTGGGTACGAATGTGTCTGTCCGTCAAATAGGGCAGGAACAAACTGCACTGAAGGTAACATTTCAATATATTATGTACAAGGGGTACAATTAACGGATGTGCAATGTAATACGAAATAGACACAAGGGCGAAATACAATGTTGATATTTTCATACCGAGGGGTACTAAAATTTTAAATACAGTATTTGTACATTTAGGTTACACAATAGATCTAATCATAAACATGTGAACCCATATTAATATGTGTATTTTCTCCTACTTATCATTTTGAAGTTTTATTGAAATCATGAAATCACAAGTAAATATTATTTCAATCATTTTTGTAAAAATAGTTTGAGTCATTATTGATATTGTTTATTTTAGCTGTCACTACACCTGCGGCATGCGATTGTCAGTGGACAACGAATAGTAAGCTTTATATTTTAGTTAATTTGGTATGCACTTTTATGGTTCAAAATGTGTGTCAGCTCATTAAACATTAAATAGTTGCTTGTTTGTTTTTGACCGAATATCAGGTACTTTAATTAAAATCGGTCATTTTAGAGCAAGTTTTCATGCTATTTGAAAACACTTATGTTTATCATTAATAAGTTGACTACATATAACACCTTAGATATAGTAGAACAACAACTACGTATACAAAATATGACATAATAAGGGTAGGCTATATTTAGAATTATTATTTCATCTTAAATGAATTATGATTTCAGATGACGCATGTAGTTCCAATCCATGTTTTGGAGAGGCATCTGTTTGTATGAACACATTTGGAGACACCTATAAATGTCTATGTCCACCCAATTCACACGGAGACAGATGCGAACATGGTATGTACTAAACGGGAGTCTCATTTCTCTAACTCAAAAGACCCGAATCTAGAAATGAGAGTTTTTCAAACGATTAACGTTCAAAATACACTATGAGTAATTATATAATTCTAAATTAATTCATCATTCAACATTATATAATTTGTCAAAATGAAAAGGTTATACATGATCGAAATGAGCTATTTGAAGCCATCATGAATCTGTAGATTGTATCAGTGGTGCTGAACTGTTAAATGCCGATACTGATTTTTTTTATAAGGGGCTTAATTCGCAGCTGATCTGATGTTCTAATCAACTTAGATGATATGGCAATATGAGATTTAAAAACCTGAACATTTTACACAAAAAGTCCCTTTAAACCATATGAAATTGAAAAAAATATTTGATTTCAGCTGAAGCCTGTGTAAAATGTGAAAGTAACAAATATAGGTACAAGGAGTGCAATATAACAGAAGACCTCGTGGATTTCATGACGTTCACCTCAGTAAGGGTAGAAAATAGGTTATCAAGGTTAGTTCGTTTCCTGTTAGAGTGTCTTTAATGTCTGGGGGTAAGGGTATGCACTGAACGAAAACGTAAAAATTGCTTGCGAAAGTAAGATAATGATCACCCTTGTCTTATGTGCGAGCTTAAATAATTAATAGAGAAGACACAAATTTGATAATATTTATTTTAAGCTATAAAATTTATTGGTTTAGATACAGTGTCTATAAGACTGTGTGCGAAAAACGTCTAACGTTAAAGCAACAGGTCTACCAAGGTATTTCATATGCCAAATTGTATATTAAGACACAAAAATGTTATAAATTGCTGGATCAAGGGGATTTAAAACATAAGCTACTTTCCCAATCGTTCAGCTTGGTTATTATTCGTTTTATTTGACTTGTATTGTTACATAATCCCAACAATTATTACATATTTGTCATTTCTCAATTTTAAATGAAAAGCTTAATGCAGTGTTAATTTGTCTATTGTAATTGAATATTTTATGCTTGTAGGCGACGATGCCAGCTTGATAGGTATGGTTTGAACGACACTGGCGTTTGGGTTGCAGATGGGTGTCGGGCATTGTTCTGTCTGGCCTACAATCTCGGTATGTCGGTTAACCCTTAATTGGACTTTTGTTTTTTACACCTTCTTAAGGATTTTGGGGTCCATTAATTTCCTTCGTTGAAGAGATGATCAATGTACGAAATTTACATCAATATAATATAAAATCTAGTTTTTGTAACAAAATATGAGTTTGATTAAATTTTACTAATGACTACATTGCCTTTGGTTTTCATAAGTTATACTCATTGATTTTGTGCACATCTGAGTGGTAAGTTATATTTATGAATAAACAATACTGATTTTACTAGAAAATGGTTAACTAAATAAACTTGTGAATTATGAGACTATGTTGACTGTTGAGTTACAATTATTATTATGTGTTTAGATGCATGCAAAAATAACCCATGTTTGGCAAATGAAACCTGCATCAATAACCTGGATAGCTATACCTGCCTTGGTAAGTAACTTCGCATTAAATCATATTATAAGTAGAAAAGGCGTTGGTGTAGGTGTTGGATAATGCATTGTATGTGCACAGTTAAACGTTGAGTCTGAAGGGCGAATTTTAAACTAGCAAATACTTAAATGAGTGCATTATTTCGCATATAATGAATAGGTTTTGTCCTGGAAAGAGATACTTTGACAAAATAAGATAACCTTGGCTAATCTTTACTCTGATTGGTTGGAAAATGATAATTCATCTCTTGCTGTGTATGGATACAAGATGATGAATAACTTGGCGAATAAACATAGAATAAAAATACAAATAAAGACTACTGTTCATTGAAACAATTACATCATTTATCGTGATTTCTTCGTAAATGACATGTAACGTACATTAGAATGTAGTGTTTCCATATAAAATCAGACTTTTCTTCAAATATCATAGTTATTACATATTATGCCATTTACGTCCATTTTAGACCCTAGTACACCAGCAGGTGATATATGTACGAATGAGCCATGTAAGAATGGTGCTACTTGTCAGGTGACATCTGCTACGGAATACACATGCACTTGTCCGCCTGGATATACTGGCATAACATGTGAAACTGGTAAGGAAAACCATACGTGGTTATATCCATACATTCTCTAAAAAGTCTTTCAAATCTTCATTTTTTAATATACTTGGGTTAACCGGAAATTTTATACAGATATCACTAATAGTTTCTTTATATTGTATGCTAAATAAGGATAGTTTGATTTAGGTTGCTATTGTAACTGGTAAGCTATCTATTCACAATTCTGTAAATACTACTCAGATCTTACATGTTTATAAATGAGCTAATGAATTGATGAGCAATACTAAATAGTATTAATTTGAGATTGAGTGTACGTGATTTAGACCCAAGTACACCAGTAAGTGATATATGCACTAATGAGCTGTACTTTTCTCATATTTGACAAAAGTCGGTGTATTATTTTCTCGTTTAATTGCATGGCGAAATAAATTACTCCAAACACAATTTGGACAATTTAACTTTTTCTTATTATCACAAACACTTAGCCATCAAAGTATATTGGTATGGAGCTTCATGTCAAGTGATATCTGCTATGGAATCTGCTATTTCTGTTTGAGAGGAAATACCAATTGCCCTTATATATAATATGTATACCTGTTTATAGTGATCCAATTGATCATTACAACCAATCAGTGGAACAATGATGATGCTGAAATAGTTACCAGCTATGCCCAAATCTTCTCGAAGGAGGCTCTCCCAGTTGGAACTGGTGGTGCGCTGATACAATACACAGACTTCATTACGATCAATCTTACGGATTCACCTTCAAAGTTTTATCAGGTTAGCTAATTTGTATTCACATTACCAGGTACGCGTAAAACCAATCAATTTCTCACTTATGGAATTGAATTCATTGATTATCTGATAAACCCGTCAACTTCCTACATTTCTTTAGTTTTATAGGAGCAGACATGTGTCATACGGCAATCTCTTAATATTTGAACTTCTCATGACTTCATTGAAGTCTCGAACAGCTAGCTTGAACAATTAAATTAATGTTAGTTGTCCAATTGTTCTTACGGAAGACATGATCTTACCTCGGAAAAATCTATTTTACCGTCTTTTATTCCCGTGCTTTTATTGTTCTTTTGATAAAATGATAACATCATATTTTGTCCTTCAGAAATCTTTTTATTTCTAGTTTATCAACAATTATTGTATGTTTTTATTAGGTGCCGTTTTATGGGGAATACTCGGTGTATATGTACCGGGATACAGACAAGAATGGGCTTATCAATAAAAACGATGAGGGGACAAAGGCAATCGTAGATGTCCAAGCCGCCATTGCTCTTGTCACTGGCGATGGTACCTCCCTCGTTGGACTTCATGACGTTGAGCTTTGCCCATTATCCATCAGTGCTACCAATGTACCTGGAAACGATGGTACACGGTCATTTTACTGCGCTGTATTTGCACCGGGGGATGGCACGTATGATTGTACAGAACAGCCAGTTCTGTTTGTTTATGCAGGACTCGTACAATGTGCAGGGGGAACGTGCTTTACTATCGGAGCAGCTAATGTCCCAGATGCAGGTGTAAGTAGGGGAAACACATACCCCGTGCCAGGAAACTACAGACTGGTGTGCCCGATCCTTGATAACATCGATCCTGCGCCACCTACTAATAATGGTGACTTCTTTGGTCTCACAAATGCCGGTTTCGTAACCGTGAATGCATTCGACACGGCAGCTTGCAATCCCAGCTACACTGTTAGTGGAGCTGCAACAGATGTCCACGGCGCTGCTGTCAGATGGACAAAGTCAGGATCTTGCCCAGCTCCCTAACTATTCCTACATAATGTACTCTTTCTCAACCTAGCACCTAGATGACCTCTACGAGATCAATGATTGTGTTTATCTTGATTAGGCTTGTTTTGTGAACTGAGGTTTAGGTTTCCAAAAAGACTTTCCAAGAATATTTCACCCTCAAAAACATGAAATCACAAGAAGAATGAGTACTGCTGTAGCTCTTTGCTTGGCAAATGATCAAAAGTATAATCAACAATATATCATCTAAATATAATATTTCGTCAGTTGATGTACTAAACAAGTTTAAGGCGCATCTGTATAAAGGATTTGTCTCCTGAGCTGAAGTAATTGATCTAAATGATGGATTTTCTAAATATGATGTGTGGATGTGTTTTCATTGACTGATGTATTGGTGCAGAATATCGAATACTGTATATAAATATGGGAAACGTGACTGTAAGCGAGCGCAAAATATGTACATTGTGACTTTTATTCTAAAGATAATTTCTATTTTTGGGTTGTCTACGAATATCCCATTCTTAACAATACTAAAATGTATATTTTGAATTTTCTTAATAAAAACAAATTGTCTTAATATTTTTGTTATTTATTAAAAATATGTCAGCCATACAATAACAATAATGTCATTCATATTAAACCTTTTTAAATAACTGAACTGTATATCAGCTTATGATTTTAAGCAATGGCAAATACACTCAAGGATTTGATTTTTGTGCTATCCGTTCTGCCTTCTTCTGCGCCTTCTTTTGTGCTCTCTCCTGTGCCTTCTTTTGCGCCTTTTTGAATTTTTTAAGTTTTCTTGCTTCTTTTCGCAGCCACCTCTGCCTTATCTTAGTACTGTCTTCTAGTGTGGGTACTGCAAGATAAATCATGTCAAAATGAACAATTTGAATTGGATCAAGGCATAAGTAGCTTAGTCTTGTTTACATAAGACGTTGACGAACTGTTTTCAATTGACGATTCATATGATCTATACATGCTATAGGCGTTGTTAACTGTGCTTTCAAATATTGCCTATTGTCCCCATTGTATTTTGGTTTAACTTGTTATGGTTTTCAAACAATGATTTTACTGTTTTTGGATATGATAACTTAAAATATGGTTGTCCGTACATGTACTTTAGCAAAGTGGGTGTTCCTATAGTAGTTGTTTTCAAATGAAACTCTGTTGGTCAGAATTCATTTACAAGATAGTGGCATTGGAATCATATATTAAGTTCTTATAATTAAAACTGCAATGTCACCCTATGAGAAGCGCTTCTTGCAACTTGGGACACAGAAAGGCATTTGTGTTTTGCTTTGTACGGAATAAGCTTGAAGAAAAACAATGCAGTATGAGACTCACAATATTTGATTTTTAAACATCTGGTTAGTCAAAAATTCAAATTAACGTTTTTTCGTGTATAGTCGGATAGTCGGAGCCGCGTACATAGCTTATTCTTAACCGAACAGCAGAAATTTTGCACTATATGGATTTGATCATTCTGCGAACCAACCTTTATTTTTTAAATCGAACTCGTTATATGAGATGCATTTTCTGGCCATTGCTATATTAGAGCCCGAAAACTTATATATCCACCATATAAGTATACTTGTTTTTGTTATGAAAAAATATTTTTCACCTTTTTGATTAGGTCTAATTTATTCAGTCTACGTTTATAATACATAACAATTTCATTAACAGAACAATACTCTGTACATATACATAAATAATCACAATACATATAGATGTTAATACAAGTCCCTACATATCCTTTAATCTACATTCATCCATTTATCCATATACATATTAAATAAATTATGTACCGATTAATTGCACTTTTATGAGATAATATCTTGAGGTTTTAAAGTCAATTTTTTGGCAATAATGCTTTTTTCAGTCTTTCTTTCATCATCTTTCTTATTACTTTTCGTATGGCCTTTTGCTTGTTATCCTTGTCCTTTTTTAAATTTCCGTCTAGTTGCGCAGGTACTGGAAAGAAAATTGTTAAATTACAAGCATTGTGTAGTTTAAAACGAATTCTCGCAATTATCCAGTATGGTTTAATTGCTATAATTCTAAGAAAATCCAATATAAAAACAGCAATAGCGAAAATCATACAGACAATAGTCATTTTCAAAGTCAATACGACATGCTTTACCACCCTTGGGCTATTTCAGTAATATTAAAAGAACCATTTGAAACAAATGACGATATGAATGAAATCTAATATATACAGAGAACATAAAAGAAATTTGATGAGACTGTATGATTTTTGGACTAATTCTTTCTCACATCTGCTGCATGGCATTTTCGTTCACATAATATTCTTAAGTAATGACGCAGGACATTTGCATATAACAATATCATTGTATGTCTGTATATGTGAGGAAAATGTATAGAGCTATATAGCATTTAAGGTCGATAAAACCAACAGTAATGGACGTTTGACCAGTAATTAATTCAATAAGCCATGGTGGGAGAGCACAATTAATTGGGTCATTAGACAATTGATCGGATGGAAACGTTGACATACTTCCTCATGTGAAAATATAATTATATTGGCACCGTATATTCTATATAACTGTTGATGACCATTTCTAGATGTTCAGTCTATCGAATCTAGTTTTTTTCTAGGATTCACTTGATTTTCTGATCTCTATAAATCAAATCAAAAAAAGTAAACAGACGACGAGGTTAGAGAGAACCTGAAATGCCCTCCTATGAATCCAAAACCTAGAATTGGATGAATGAATCCATTACGAATAAAGAATTACCAATGGTCCAATGCGTGTCAGTGAGAAATCTACAGAAATTGACAGAATTATGAACGATAAACACACAGGACTCGCAAAGATAGGAAAAAGAGTGACTGGCGTCATTAACAGAAACTTATAAAGTAATAGAATTCCTAAGTTCATTGTTCTCTTACTATGATGTCATTATATTAATTTTGAGGAATTTCTTAACTTTATGAAGTTTCTGCTTAATGACCTCCCATGTTAATTACGTTCACTGGAATAAAAAAAACTGATCAAGTTTAAAGACAACATTTGAGTTCTCTTAGGAAGTTTATGTTAGGAGAAGAGTAATTTAAATATCATTAGTTACTGAAAGTTGATGATTCGTTTATAATAAATTTTTGTCATTGTCAGCTGATTATACAATCGTCGCAGCATAAACACTGCGACCACATTTACCAATTCATGCTCGATCATTTCAAAACAACACAACAAAATAGAGCAAAACAATATAAATGGCATTCAGGAAATGAAATCATAGATCAGTTTGTCCGTGGGGTGGAATTGTTTAATTTTAGGAAGACCCCGGAGCGTGACATTTTACTGAGAAATATCAATGACTTCGCACAATTTATTTTCTCTTGTAATATGAATTGAAAACGGCGCAGACATCCTATAGTTAGAAAGATCGGTTTTTCTATAACAACTGATTACAACATTAACACGGAGATTTTTTGAAATGACGACTGCAAAAAGCATGCTCCGGGGCCTTCCCATGATTAGACGATCCCACCCGACCATGTGATTTATAAAGATAACAATTCCATTTCCTAAATTAGATTTACTAAAATATATATTAAGGCTAGACATCACTCTCACCTTGCTTTTGGCATGCTCTTTTCCAAACGATCTATTCTCCATCCACCTTTCCTTCATTTCTAATTAAAACTACTTTGGCAAGTTATCTAATGCCCATGCTTCTACATTGGTGTCATCTCCTGGTTACATATGAATTAGACAACATATATTGACAAATCTGATACACATGCGTACATACTTAGTACACCTGATTTATTTAATACCATTTCAGTTCCTAGACACATTTCACAGTCATTTTACCATTAGGGTCACATTTCCTGGTTACTTATTGTTTAGACAACATATATGGACAAGTGTTCTGATGCGCATGCGTCTGTCTGCATACTATTATGCTGCATCCATTATACAACATATACTGAGATATACTGTAGGTGTACATCGTGAGTCTATACTAGTCCCCAGTCTTAACGTGCTTCCATATATAGCTTATACATATTGTTATAACGACGTGGATCTAGACCCTGGCTCCTGTGCAGTTTAACTGCATCGTATTTCATGGTTTGATACCATTTTTCTTGGGCATGGTAATATACAAGTCGTATGTAATTCAGTATACAGTGAGTAAAACTATTCTACACCTAGTCTCGTCCTATTCTATTGTACATGCTTCCACACCAACGTTCTACAATATTACGATCCCCTTAAAACATGCAATATGCATACTCTACACATATACCATTAAGTGCCTCATCACCAGGGATTTTTCTTAATGAACTTTGACGAACACGTTCGAGGAACGATGAAGCCTGTTTCTTCTTGCGCAGAATCTCGTCATCCAGTGCCTGTTTGAAGAATCCTCGGGAATAAACTGAATTGACTATATCAAAGTACAGGAAAAAAGATGTGAGATGATATGGTCTTGAAAGTATTCTTTGAACACAGAAAAACAAATCTTCATGTTATACGACAAAGATTTAATGTAAATAAAAAAGATGAACAATGAATCCAGTCTGAATGAAGAGTTCACGATGCAATGTTGTGTCTAAAAATAAATATACAGGGTGTCAAATAAATAAATACTTTCTCCCCTATTAGTTTTAAAATAAACACAGTGTTACATAATTACATGATTTTTCTGTCTGCATGATATCAATATTGTTGTTTAGCACTTTAAAACTAGGCTTCATGGAGCAACTCCACAAGAAGTTTCAAATGACTAGATGCACTTTTTGCACTTTTTACACAAAAGTTCATACTTTTGAAATTAAGGGAAGAACATATTTATTTGACACCCTGTACATTGAATGACCCCAGCAAGTATGAATGAAAAGATTTAGCATCGGGCTTGATGAGTAGTTGAGTATAGAAATAACGTGCATGAATGAACAATAGGGAGGTTATGAATTAAGTACGTGAACGTGAATTTGTAGAATTATTGTTCGCATGAGATAAATGGGGTCTTTCTCAGTGTGATCGAGGATAGAATGCAAGAAAAATATCTGTTAATAGGCTCGTGGAGAAATTGAGTGGACCACTTATCGGGTACCATATTACACTTTCATGTACATGTTCTCTTAAAACGTGTAGCTCGACCTCTCTAATGTTGACGCAATGCACCTATTAAAATATAACAATATAAAGTATCGTATCTTATCGTATATATGGCGTATGAGACTTATTTTTTAGCTCCTTTATATCTCATTATGGAAGGGGAGTGTATTGTATTAAACAAGATCACGTTGACATTTAATTTGCAATCACTTTCATCAAATTAACATCAACAAATCATCATTTGCTATCCCGGTTCAGATAGACTAGTGATAATCATTTTACAGTTCTTTTTTATGACTTTATCTAGTGCGACCCTGACCTCGATAGAATATATATATCACAATCATGTGTTGAAAATGTTAGAGGGCCTTGATATAATGGGCCTTAATGGCGTGATAACTATAACTTTTAGTATTTTATCGCCCCTTGATGTATTAAAGTGTATTGCTAGTATGACCAGAGATATTGTTATAAAACGACCCCTTAATGACATGAATAATTGCTTTTGCACAAATAAAAACAGAATTGGATAGTATTAAAAACGCCTACATACTCACGATATACTTTGAAATGCAATCTAATTTCAAAAATTCAAATCTCTAAAGCAATATTTATATTTATCCTCGATGTATTTGAAATGTACATGTATAGTATCATATCTCTTTATAACAATTTCAAAGCTACAAAATCCTCTATGATTTTTGCATCAATCAAAAGTACATTAGTTTAAGCACACAATTCTTTTCTTCCAGACAGCACAAAAAAAGTAGGTACGAAAAATGAACACAAATAGGCTAAAAACCGTCCTCATGCAAAATAGGAGATAGCAACATTAATACTAGCTTCGCCATTATGTAGCTGAAGAAAATTACCCATTTGTTTTAAATAAAAGTAAATTTCCAAGACAGACTGCCCATTTTTTGAGGTAACTTAAAATTATTTTATAATCTGTGTCAAAGTAAACGACAGGATATTGACAGGCTCTCCAATTTGTAATGTATTAAACTGACACTCATTTGTCTCAAACAATGAAAACTGCCGAGACAAGCTTCCCAATTTTGCAAGGTAACTCAAAAAAGTATCCGTTTGAGTCAAATGAGACTTACCTGATTGACAAGTGCGTCCATAGTAGTATGCCTTGCACTCACAAAATCCATCTCGTGCATTACAAATTTTGGTACCTGGTGGCCAACACTTAGAACATAAGTCTGGAACTAAACATAAGATGTGTTGTTGAAAAATCGTTATATGTTGGAGGAAGGATGCTTATTTTTCGCCATCAATAATCTTGTCTTGCATCTCATGATCTATAGCCTTTAGAATCACATTTTGTATGTCATTTTGGTATTTTCTATCATTGTACGTTTTGTGTTCGGTAATATGCATATCTTTCTTGCCCGTAGTCAGCTTTTACCAGGAGGGGAGCTTTTTCCGGGGGGGGGAGCTTTTTCACAATTTTGGCTAAAAATCATGCGAAAAATTCTCAGAATGGTGAGATGGTAAACTGCATGATTTTGAAAGAATTTCTGGCCAGGGAGGGGGAGCTTCCGCTCCCCCAGCTCCCCCTCTGGCTACGGGCCTGTCTTTACTTAGCAACACTATATTCGTTTCAATTTCAAAACAATACCAAAAGTCCACGTCTTTGCATATTTTATTCAATACAACAGCAAGTACAGACCGATTCTCATGTGTTCTGTTATTTGTACAATTCGCCAAGCCATTATCGAACACAATCTTCAAAAGTTCAAACCAACTATGAATCTAAATATAAAACGCAGATGCATACCTTTATCTTCACATCGGCTTCCTCTTGTGTGGTGCGGACACACACACACTGGTCTACTATTTCTTGCTTCACACCGACCAAAGTTTTGACATTTTAGCCCTCTACATGGATCCATAAATGCTCCGATTCCTTCAAGATTATTATCTGAAGTAAAGTAGTATTTTAGACATATGTAATGGGACAATAGGTGGCGCACCGACTGATTGTGCTAGTGTTGTGCCATCTATCGGACCAACACAGTATTGCTTCGACATATATGGGTAACGACTTTCGGTCCGCAAACTCAAGATGACCTACACCCTAACCGCTCACTCTAACCCCTACATGTAACCCTAAGCCTTAACCCTATAGAAGAATTGGAACTTCGCTTGGTCATCTTCGATTGCGCTTCCTAATAGAAGTGTACCTTTCACATTCTTCTTATAAAGTGTGACGAGTATGAATAAAGTGGTTCATAATCAGAAATAAAAATGTGAACAGAAAAACCTTCCTCCCCAATACAGAATGCATTTTCCAAATGCTCGCTACTTCCGGTCGCCATTGTTGATCCCACGTACTGCAGTTTACGACTTAATGCTCATCCATCTGTGTTATACATGAGTGGGATCGAAATATAAATAGATACATCCAAAAGTATAAGCTACAACCCATGTCCTGTTTGTATGACTAATCCATTAACAAGGATGCGGTTGTTGATTATTTAGGCTGTATATACAGCATTATAATGCATTGAATATCTCAAGGATTCCGGAAATGCGTGGTACAACAGTACATACGAAAATTAAAAACAAGCCTGCGCGATTCATATCATATTTTCTAACAAAGGGAAATTTATTACCCTAAATTTGGTGAAGAGAAAAAATAAAATCTAAATTCGAAAGAAACATTCTTATACATTTGTTAACTTTTTGTTAATTGTAAACGTTCATAGTGTCTATTTTGCGGAAATATTTTTTATAATTCATAGATTTCAATAATATTTTCAATGGAGAATATAACAATCGATTCGTACAATCGATCCAAAAGTAAGTTAAGTAAGGTTAAATTCCAAATTTTAATGTATATTTGACCATTTACAATATTGTGCGGTGATTTTAGTTATCATTCTAGATGTTAATTAAATGAGTCAATGTATCTATTCTTGGTCGGGTACAGTGGTAGAAAAGCAATGTAATTACATTGAAAAACACGTTCTAGATTAATTTATGGACTCTAAAACAAGATTTTAACATAGAATTCCCTTTACAGGCAGAATTTTCTCAATCACTTTTTTATGCTGAATCAATATTTTCGTCTTACTTAGGACTGTTTGTCTAATGATACTTTTACATGTTACTTTTGTCTTGAAATCATTTCTGAATATACTGAACACGATCCTTTTATAATTCTTATCATGAGCAATTCAGTGTGAATTGTTGCTTCAAAAACAATTTTGACGATTATTTTAATTTAGACCGTACCTATGTTGTCTCTTGGGTTTTATTAAAAAAATTGAAGATTGATTTATTCATTTCAGGAACGACTGTAACCCCCCTATCACACCAAACTAGTTCTTACCAGTTCTTGCCAGTCCTGCGAAAACGTCGTAAAGCGGGCTCAATCTGGCTGTGGTCGGGAAATATGTCTAAAATAATTAGCTACTTCCTTCATAAACAGTCTTCAATACGTCCATCTCATTCACAGTTCGTTCAGGTCGCACCACGTCGGTGTGCAACGTCAAATAACGCGTCCCTTAGTCTAGAAGGTCATCATGACCTGATTACAGAACGGTATGGTCACCATCGAATTTTGAATCGATTCAAAATTCTAAATCACAATCCCCGACCGGGAAAGTCCATGAAGTACGTAAACAGACCATAGAACGTTGTAGTTACGTTCATTCCGTTCGCACACAGTTTAAAACCAGTTTTGAAGAACGCAGTGGCAACTTGCTTGGTGTGATAGCTATATTTTTATAACAATAACAACTCGTTGATTAATACGTTCTTAATCAGTTTTAACCCGTTTGCAATTAGTTCTACCTCGTTCTCAATACGTCCACAGACAGTTCAACTCGTTGTAAAAACGTCTCTAGTAGGATTGAAGTACGACGGTTCCGTTCGTAGTACGTCCAGCTCGTCATTAGTAGGTTGTCACTCGTTCTAATTGTAGAACGTGACGACCAAGAGAACATTTTGAGCATGTTCTAAGTTCCAGAGGACCTACCCGTTCGAGTACGTTCGATGAAGTTTGTAAATATACAACAAACGGTTCTAAGTACGTCCAGTCCGTTCGTACACAGTTGAAGCCCGTTTTCGAAAACGTAGTGAGAACTAGTTTGGTGTGATAGTAGGGTAAACGCAATTCCTACATCTCCGTCAAAAATATTTCTATAATATCCATCATTTAATACGAATTTTCTCGTCGCCCTACGTAGTCAAAGAGTTAAATTATAAATGACAAGGCCAAGATCATACCATAGTATAAATTATCACGTAATCTATCTTTTTTTGTAATTGATGAAGACAAGAATAAGAAATATTAGTTCTGATCTTGAATTTATTGTTTGATCTGTCCATCATTGCTATTGACATTTACCATACGATCAGGCTACTCAAGCTATTTCATTGGAATAGACTTGCGTACGTGTTGGAGATTATCACAGTCTCCATAGAGTGATTCTATGGAACAGTGAAGATGCGCTACACAGACACATACCTGTATAACAATGAAAACTGTTACAAAAGTTTTAATTCCCATGATAAGTTAGAATTTGACATCTCACTTTATCTAAACACTTTCAATATTTTTGGTTTTGTTTCGCTTTTCGAATTCGGTACAACAAAACTGACTCCGGAATAACGGTACCAGGACTGCCCTGTCGTTTACATATTCATAGCTTTCGTTCGATACATGATTATGAAATACCATGGTCTGCGTTACTGGGGTCATAAAGAGCATCAAATCTATAAAGCCAAATATACCAGTGGGGCACGCTGTGACCACAATAAACGTAACATTGCATGGGTCCTCCATGGGACTTCCTCGAAGTTTACCCCATCTTGATTTGATCGGGCAAATTGGGATTTTATAGGGTAAGGTGGTCGATGGGGCAAGTGGGATTTTGCCCAATTGGTGTATATTGGGCTTTGCTGATTTATCTGTTCTTCTTAGAGAATTCGTCTAATGATCTAGCATCTGGGTGCCAGAGGGTAATGTGAACCGTTTCAACTACAATATGGACAGACGTTTGATGGATTAGATCTCAAAAAAATAAATATTTATGTTTATTTGTCCGAGCGCCGTGGTCCAATATTTAATCGTAACAGTTGAATACATAAATACTCAAAGCGTATCCTGTGTTTTGTAATTGCCTAATCCCCCATATAATTTAATATCAAAGAAAACTTAATTTTTCTCTGAAGACTTAATCCCTTATTAATAATCGAACATGAAAACTCCTGTTAATTTCCCTAATTAATTTATTCAGTTTAGTATAATTATTTGCGTATATATTACACATGCCAACACGAGAAAAATTCAAGATGCATCTAATCCAATGTTGCATTATTTACTGTGGAACTGAGCCTATGGCGTGTTAGTTGAGGTCCATGCGACAAATATGTCAAGATAATCCCGTTTTGAAATTTAAAATGGAATCAACAGGAAATAAAAAAGAAACATCATTAGAATTGAGCATTTAAAGTCAATTTTTTTAATTGCCAGAACTTTGTCGCATTTGACGTCACACTACAGAATGAGATTCACTTCAAAAATCTGCGAGAAAAAACGTTGTTCCCCAAAATTGAATTGAGGGAGGTTAATCCACGGTGTTAATCTAAATCTTTTAATTACAACGTTATCGTGTAATATTAATACTATTACCCACGGAGATTACTGTTTCCCTCCTCTTAATTGATTTTAAAGACCTAATTATTATTACTAATTGCTATTCTCCTTATACATTAGGCCTAATCGGGCAGATTAATACTACGGAGGGAAGATGTAATCTCCATAAGATCATAATACTACACGTTCACGTACACGTGTTCTTAAAAACGTGAAGCTTACCTCCCTATCCCGCTCTATATGTAATGTTACTTCATGCACTATTTATACGCAACATATTATTTTACTATATATTAAACTTATTTTATATTTGGTTAAAGGCAATTGAACATAACTTATGAGTTCATATATCATCCATTGTCTCTCTGTGTTTTGTAAAGCCTGCTATAAACGTTTATCATTACTTTTTATTATTTCCACAATATGCATAACGTATCGTACCAATTTATCCCAAAATATATTTCAAAGAAGTTTGAAGTCTCAACGCCTGATATATATATGTATGATATATATGACGTTTATGTATATAATCCTTCTGATCGTTTTTTGGTTTGTTTGTTTGTTTGTTTGTTGATTTGTTGACTAAAACAATAAACACTAAATTACCTATTGATTGTCCCTCTACGAGTCCGTATATCCAAAATGAGGTCAGAAACAGCCAAAGATATTTTAGAACTGCTTCCATATTTATCCGTGTCTCTTTTCCTTCGGTCTCCCACTACCCTTGTAGCTCCTTTCTATGAAAAATGTCTAGTAATCCAATTTTTAGTAATCCAAATGTTTTGTTTCCAAATATCATCACGTCAGTTTTATTGCTAAATATGGTCTGTTCATTAAAATAATAGAAAAACGGGAGTCGAGTTGTATTTCAAGCGAGTGTTTCGATAAAGAAACCCTGAATAGAATACGGTAGGAGTATTATGTATTGATTCCCCGAAGAAAAAGTTCACAGTGGTTTTATGTTAAATCGGAAAATAGAGTAAATATTAACAAGATTAACGAGGAATTAATTAATTAGACATGTAGTAAACACCCTGAATTATAGAGAAATCTCAGAAAATCGGGTAGTTTGTTCAAATTTAGAGAGAAATTGAGTGAACGGAGCATGACCAGGAGACACATTGAATTACGGGTTATATGATAGTTTAATAATTATGGTTTTGATGTGTATTTTGTACTTTATATTAATAATAAATCCCGTTTTTAAAAATACTAATCCTAATCTGGGTACAATGTAATACATCTCATTTTTCAATTATTCAAAATGTTTTAGAGAGTAACATTAATTCCATACAATTTGCATTGGATTATCTATACTCAGTCGCTTCTTTTCTCGCTGATTCCATTTCCTTTTTTCGTATGTTAACATAGACCACGTGATTTTTTTACAGGGTGATAATATATTTATTGATGTTTACTGATATATGTCAGTTATGTTTTTTCTATTTAATCAGGTTATTAACCTAAATCAATTTGATATTTAACAATTAAAGCACAGTAAAACCTTTCTAAGTTAACATCTTTCTTTTAGATCATTTGGACTATTTTCTAGCATATGCTCCACTATCTTCCGTATACATAGGTTACTGTCCTCTCTGTAGTGAACACCTTCTATAGTGAACACCTATTTTATTATGACCCCGTGGCTTTGTTGGTTCAAGTGTCCACTATACAGTATACAGGTTTTATTGTTAGTACCTCAGTGTAAATACTCGCATCTGATTGGTCAATTAGCGGTCAACATTTTTGCCTGTACCTCACTTGTGCATCATGGGATATCATATTATTGACCGCGTATGTTACTGTACTACACTTGTGAATTATGGGAAATATGACGTCACAATGTTTACAGAAAAAACATGGTAGTCGGACATTTGTACACGTTGATGAAAGTGATATTTTGACTTTTCTACACGACGAGTATAGCAACAATACAAATAGAAACGCAAAATTAACATTAATTTACTAGCGAGTACGCAGTTATGTGCCGAAAACAGAGAGTTTAGCTTCCACTGTCTTCAGATTTTCTTAAAAATTATTGCTGGCGTGCAGGTTCGGAGAAAAGATTGTGAAATGAAGCCATGATTGATGACTGTCGTATATATGAGTATTATTAGTTTCTTCTGACTAACAAAACAATTGTAGACCTCTCCATTCGGTCAACCGTCGAAATCATATACCTCGACTGTAAACCTTGAAACACTGTTGACCTCGACCTTCGGTCTCTGTCAACAGTAGTTTCTCGGTTTACAGTCTCGGTATACAATTTTGCCGGTTGACCTCTGGAGAGGTCAACAATTGTATACTGTATTTTATATTAGTAGGCGAAGAATATTTTATTTCGCTTTTACACATGGTTTGCGCATACAAACGCAACGCAGACTAAACGTGCTAAATGTTATCCTAATGTCTAGTGTGCTTCTTGATTTCTTCAGCTATATTACGAAATCCCTTGATCAGGTGATGGATTAATAATCTATAAACTAAAATTATTTGTTATTATGAGTTACCGGTGCTTGTGGTATTGAGTCAATTGATTTTAATGTGTTATTTTGTATCCAATATACATTTCCACAAAACTGGTTTTATTCATTATTTTTATACTTTATCCGTTTGTTGGATTAGTTTGACAGTATTCTTGAAGTGTATCCTCCGCAGTCGCTTTCTCTCCGACGCCGTCTTATATTTTGTGAAACGTGGGTTAGAATATATGTTCTTTATAAGCCTTTATCAAGTCTCATGACACCCCCCCTTAAAACTCAACCTTCTGATGGTAGGCGTGTAGAGAAAGAGAGTCACAGGAGGTTGAACCAAGACTAGGTCTTCATATTGTACTTTTGTGTTATTGTTTCTGCAATTTTGATTGAATAATTGGATATTAAAGAACATATTTAATGTTAGGTTTAATGTTAAGATATATTGCAAGTGTATTTTCAATTGTAAACATTTTCCAGAAATTGATCATTTTAATACCATTTTTATAGTGTATGACACCAATCAGTTTATGAACAAAACTTTAAGGGAGTTTTATTTTCGTTTATGAGACTTTTATGTGGCCTTGACTTGTCTTTTATGTGTAACTTGTGTTTGATATTTCCTGCAATTCATCATATTCATCTTTTTCATTGTTCAGGCTAATAGGATTCGTTGAATTTTATAACAATTTACCAATTTTGCAATAAGAGGGCAAAATCAGAGATATTTTTGTACGAGGGTCATTCAACAAATTCTGATGCTCCTGCTTGAAAATGATATGAACAATATGTTCTAAAATTGACCAAATGTTTTATTTTATGTGTCGCTAAAATACTGCTTTACTTTAAAAAAAGATGTTAATTAAAGTCGGTATGAATGAATTCAATGCTCTGATATAATCATAATGATGCTTGTTAATCATAAGGATGATACACGGAGTAAGAAATAGCAAAAATAGCCGAAAGAGATTAACCCTTAAACGGCTAGGGAGGGGCAGATCTTTTACGTCGTGTCTTTCGATTCAAAACGTTCTGGATTTCTTAAAATTGAATTATGTGTATTTTAGCCAAAAAAGTTTGACTCTAATTACCCCCCTGGGAGGAAAGTAACAGCGGGTGGAAATACCCAAACTGTCAGTAGTTTTGAAGTGAAAGGATGAACCCATATGTTCTTAGAATATGAATCTTTTCATCAATAATGGCTCGATATAGTTGTTATAAGCTCAACATATTGGGAATCGATAACCATACCAATGAATACACCCTCTTATGATTGACAGTTTCTGAGACCATAAGGGGGAGGGCAGATATGCCCCCTAACCGTTGGTGTAATTATCTAGTGCCTAACCGTTAAAGGGTTAAGCTGCGTCGCTCGTGCAGATATCATTATTCATGAGTGAATATAAATCTACTTCCAAATTGTATTTGGAAATTAAAAACAAGATTGATACAGACATACATGTAAACATACTATATCTTTATTTACATAATTTTACAATAAATATTTATATGTATGCTCTGTACACTATACATTACAATGTAATTGCAATATGAATAAATCAGTCACAATTTGATTTGTGATAACTCCATCTGATTATTTCACTATCCGTTCATGCTTATTTCATGGAATTTCTCCATAGTATTTAAATAAACAGGTTTATTTCATGACATTTCAAAAGCATTAATATGCAAAATGTCACCACCCGCCTATTAAACGCGACTATCGAACACCATCAACAAAAAGATTTGGAGACTAGTGCAATATGTCACCAATTGCGATGGTGATAATATAACTATAGACTGAACACATAGGCCAAGCTGGACTGCATTGCACATTTTAAAATAATTTCAATCAATTTATCTCTCAAATTTGAATGAACTAACATATTTTCTAGTAGTTCTCTCAAATGTTTAGCGTCCACTCTTGGTTACTGTAATTTAATTTTTAGTGAGTGTACATTATAAGATTTTTGTAATAATAAGCAATTCAAACAACAACAATAAGTAGCAGTTTTAATCATAATTGACAAGCTTGAGTTGCTAACATAAAGACTTTCCTCAAAAGAATACATCACTCAAATGAACACTTAAGTGAACACTTGAATTGAAAAGATCACTCAAGTGAAAAAAGGATGAGTCTGGGAATGAGTCTGGGTATCGACTTAGAAAATATTGAAAATTGTAATGTCTGAAAAACCAACTCAATCACACATATTATTAAACTTCAATATCTTATCCTTCTTCTGAGATTACAAAAATATCAATTTGTATCACAATTGATGAAGAATATTGGCATCAAAGACAGTGCATATCACTTTGTCAGAATTGAAGTGAACAAACTCAAAAAGTAAAAAATTTGATGAATTTTTCTCTAAAGTGAACATACTCAAAAAGTAAAAAGATTTGATGAATTTTTCTCTAAAGTGAACAGACTCAAAGAAAAGTAAAGTCTATCGCCTAATAGTAGTAATATATCCATTGCATGGATTAGATTGTTTTCTTTGTTTTAATGAAACATCTCAGTAAAAAAGTAAAACACTAGGTTTTCTTAGCACTTTTACAAAAATAGCTCGATCCCCATTGATAGTGGACAAAAATAATCCAACCAGGAAATATCAATGAGCAACAGTGTATATCGACAATAATTTCATTATAATTATGCTTTGTGCAAAATAATTCTACTAAACCTCTGCCATCTATTCAACATTTGAAATGAATAAAATATACAAAGATCTACACTTATGGGAATTGCTTAAGCTGTTAAATACGCTACTTCAATGTTTTCCCTACTTTGAACAAAGACTCGATTTTCTCGCATTTCTATACAATTAAGAGTATTACCAACATGTTTGTTCACCTTATTCCTTGCTCTTCTCTCTGAATAACAAAAAATATGACCAGCATAAATGTTGTTCAAATTTTGACTTCATTTTGGCACTCATAGAACATAACATTTTACAAAATGTATCATGTATTTTTACAAATGGTTTTTCACATAAAAACTATAAACAAAACTATATTTGACAAGAACATGAATTTTACATAAAAGATGAATTTGGCATACAATGTGAATAAGCTCTATTTACATTTGGTCTAGTGTAGAGCCCCAAGAAAACTGGCAGAGATAATGGACAGGTTACCTCAATACAAGGCAATTTCGAGATTAAATGATTTCAAACTTGGGCAAAACAAGCATTTTAAGCAAGACAAGATACAGTAAGTGAACTTCATAAAGTTATGAATTCGTAAATCTATTATTTTAACCATGGGCTTTCAATTTTTAGCTGAAAGCCCATGTTTTAACCATGAATATAATGACGTCACAGTTAGAGAACAATGATTTTAGGAATTCCTAACTTTAAGAAGTTTGTGTTATTTATGGCCATTATGGCCCTGGCAAATTAACATACCGACCCTCTTAAACAAGTCACATTGCACTCAATGAACATATCACTCATATTCCATTATCTTTACATTTGTATCAATTAATATTAATTCTTTAATCCAGACTATATTCAGTCAAAATATGTAAGTCAAACAAGGCATTAACATGCAAAATGTCACCACCTAGCTTTTGTTACAGACGCTGAACACCATCCGCCGAACACCATCCACAAAAAAGTTGGAGACTATAACAATATGTCATCATTTCTGGTGGTGACATATAAATCACAACACAACATTTTCTGCTTATACAGGGTGTCCGGAAAGTAAAGATACAAATACTCTTATTTTAAGAAATTTGGGTTTTTTGAAATGAAATTGCTACAGATTGTAGAGAAACAATATTACAATATATCTACCAACTTTCATCACATATAGTCTAAATGTGTTTAACTTACGGTTGTTATGGTTACGGATGTGAGGGGTATGCGGAGCAGTTCCAGAACAACGCTAAAAAGTGAAAAATTGCTAAAAGACAACCATTTGAAACAGTGGTTTTTGTTGTATTTTCTATCCATGTTTTGTTTTGTTCATCATTGTATTATTGCTGCCATGGTGTTTTCTTTTATATAATGATGTCATTGCTACATATCAGAACTATGTTATGTCACTTACCAGTATAATGAAAGAAATATTATACAAGTGCCTAGAAGAATGGTCCCTGGCCATTCGTAAGAAATTCAATATTGCATCTCCACAATGCACCAATTCACAAAGCAAAAAAACAAATCTTACAATAGAGTGTCTTGACATTAAACCTTTCTATACAATGCCCCATATTCACCTGATAAAGCCTCTTTAGACTTCTACCTTAATGACCATTTGAAAGCAATATTTGTAAAAAGTTCAACATACAAATGAGACTCAGCTGGAAGCCAATGTTATCAGCAATCTGAGAGATGGACAGCAGCGGTTTTGCCAGGCCTTTGAATCGCCGGTCAAGATGCACCAAGAATGTATAGATAATGGGGAAAATACTTAATATTCAATGATGGTAGTAATATGAAATGATCAAATAATGTTACAGTACTAATCCTTATGCTGTTGTGGTACATAATCTGATATAATATAGGAATAGATGGTGGAGTGCCAAGATCATACGAGAAGGAAAGAAATTTGTCGAACACAGTTGTAACGTTGCTCCACTTACCCCCGACTCCCGTTACCATAACAACCATAACTTTTTCATTATGAAACTGAAAGTCATGACAGTTGTAGGATATTATTCTTATAATGTCATTCTACAATCTGTAGCAATTTCATCTCATAACAGGTAAATCTCTTGAAATGAGAGCATTTGTATCTTTACTTTCCGGACACCCTGTAAGTACCAATATCACTTTAAATTCAAACTCCCATGAGATATAATGAAAGGTCCATTTGAGATCATTGAGATGTTATCAGTTTCCAAACTGTAAACTCATCTGTAAAGTCAGAGGGGAGTAAGGTTTGACAAAGGGGATAAAGGGTAGTTCCAGAGGGTAGTATTGCTTGACAAAGGGGATAAAGGGTAGTTCCAGAGTCATTATATTCTTACAATGTATGGAAAGTAAAAACTTTTTAGGCTTATAGGATTGGAACTTCGGATTAGAATTCCGACCAGAGGATTGCTTTCTTTTGTTTATCACATGATAGAATTGATGAACCATTCGGATGCCAGGAACATGCTATCACGCTGTGACTGAAAATAGATGACATAATACATTGTGCTTGAGGCTAGTAATGCAAAAAATAATGCTATGCTAAGTATAATAGTGGGACTGTGAATATTTAAAAATCTATATCTTATTTTCAAAGGTCAACTTTTTAGTACATAAGAAATAATATTTGGAAATTACTTAGGTGGGTCAAAAAGTTTTGCAGTTGATGCCATAACTTCAAGGAAAATAGGACTTTTACGATGAAACTTGGTACACATATGTGTTATACATTTATACATTACATGTATATGTCAAAATGTGGGACCCCAATTTTGATTGGTTCTTGAGATATGGTTGCTATGGTAACCAGAGTGGTGGGTACCATGTTCAACCCGAAATTACGTTTTTCCAAATAGTTTTCTTGCTTGAATAAACTCTTTGTAAAGTGGCAATTAGCAGGTGTAAGTGTCTTTGGGTGGCTATTTTTCTTCAAATTCAAAGGACAGACATATTTCATTAGAGGAAATAAGTGATTTACTGGATATATCTAAGGGGTCGTGCCATACAATTGTCACAAAAATCTTGAAAAAGTGGTATGTTGCAGCAAAGTGGGTTCCAAAGTTCCTCACAGTGGAACAAAAGGAAGCGTGTCTTGCAGCATCTAGGCAATTTCTGGATACGTTTTGGCATCATTTCCAAATGCTCCCTGAACCAGTTCATAAGTCTCTTGCAAAGTCTTGCCATTTTGAACCATGCACTGTATCAGATTTCTATGCTTCCATTTCATCAATTTGGTTGGTGTCGTGGAAACATCTGCCATTTTGAAAATTTTGGAAAAAAAATTCAAAATTTCCTCACTTTTCCATCTCAATTTTTCAACTGGGTTTTAGACAGTATACATCACAAAGGAACTTATCGTGTCACTTGTCTATTGTGATGTCATAGACACAATTAGAAAAATTGAAGAATTTGAAGAAAAATAGCCATCCAAAGACACTTACACCTGCTAATTGCCAAAGAGTTTATTCAAGCAAGTAAACTATTTGGAAAAACGTAATTTCGGGTTGAACATGGTACCCACCACTCTGGTTACCATAGCAACCATATCTCAAGAACCAATCAAAATTGAGGTCCCAAATTTTAAAATATAATGTATAAATGTATAACACATATGTGTACCAAGTTTCATTGTAAAAGTCCTATTTTCCTTGAAGCTATGGCATCAACTGCAAAACTTTTTGACCCACCTAAGTACATCAAACTTTGCATGGGACGTTTAAATAGTTTCTCTCGTCAATTGAAAAGAATATTTCACTTACTTGTGCTCCTTCAACATTTTCTCCACTTTATTTTTGGCAATATTCCAGATGAAGAGTGTACCATCATGTGATCCAGCAATTAGATATTCCCCATCAGGGCTGAATAATAAAACAACAGTCAGGAGTGAATATTTTGAATAATTTGATTGGTGTTTCGGATGAAGGTGTTAAGTCAGCTGGATGATTGAAGTATAGGATGAGGTCAACTATAAAACATTTTGAAACTAATCTCTGAGGAAAAGGAAAGTACATATGACTAAGAGAATATTCTCATTGAAAGAACAATAAACAAAAAATACTTACACTAGTGTGACTTTGGTATGATTTTTTCATGTATAATATATTACAATTTTCAACATAGTTGTTTTCTCCATGTTGATCAATGCCATTATTAAGTCAAACAAAATCCCCAGATATACAAACTGAGAGAGTGATCTGATGAAATCTATTTTTCTTATTAATAGTTCAATACCTATACTCAATAGAGTTAGGTGTAGAAGAAGCTTTATTAAAGAAGAGAAGCCAAACTATTAGAAAGGTTAAACTACTTTTAAAGCTAACCTGAAGACAGCTCTTGTCCAGTCCATGCCTACTTTGAAACCATCAGCACTAGAATGCAGTAATTTAAAGTTAATTAAAACAATGAAGATACTAATAGGTGATGACAAGAATCGTTTCTCAATTTTATACTATTAGAGCCTTGATTACAGCATGTTCTACTATTTTCAATGCTAATTTCATCTTTTTTTATGATGATCAAAAAAGTAAAAACTAAATATGAATCTAATCTCACCAGTAAGTGCCAGTGACTTGGTTCATCCGTAGATCTATTAGTTTTATAGTGTCATCCCTAGAGCAGCTCAGAAGATAGTTACGATCTAAAAATAGAGCATAAATTGTAAATATTATGGGTTCATTGAAGCTAGTTTAAAATGAACACTGTAATAAGTAAGAACCAGTATTCTCATTGAAAGTGTTCATATTTAGAGGATATTAGGATACTAAAAAGACCAGAAAACCAGTGCTCCTATAAATGAGAGATCTCTCCTTAATATAGTATCCTAAAGATAAAATTTAATCAAAATTTCCACTGTCACATTAACCTCTTGACTACCCAGAGTGACAAGATTTCTTGTCACCTCAGAAATGACCTTGGAACCCAGAGTGACGAGATAATCTGTCACAAAATATTTCACTAAAATTGCTCTTATTTGAACAATTTTTGTCCAATTTAAACAAAAATTGGTTTAATATGTCTAGAAATGATCTCTGCCGTTTAATTTTACTAAATTGAACATCGTCTCTTGTATATGTATGTAGTAAAATGTCAAAAGGTGGCAAAAATGAAAAATAATCTGGTTTCAACCTATTTTAGAACCTGGGATTCAAGAGGTTAATTCAAATCTGTCTAAGAATCAAAATCACTGTTTTTCATACTATTCCCATGAACTGAAATGTGTAAACCCCAAATACTACATACCAGGAGATAAATCCAGGCCAGTCACTCTGCCTTGAAGCAGTATCTCATTGGCACTTGAGTCGGATCTGGTATCCCAGAATCTTATTCTTTTATCAAAATGTCCACTAATTATATTTGTAGCTAGTCCATCAGATGTGACTAAGTCATTGCAGCTCGACCCGGCAAATATTGTCTTTACACCTGAAAAGAATATGCACTGTATATACAGATACTTGCATTAGACATATACAGTACTTGCATTACCGTACATTATGTAACATGTATATCCAATATCATTATGTCACTACTTTATATCAATATGTCACCACTTTAAATCTATATATCACCACTTCTTGTATTAGTGGTGACAATAAAACCAATTAAATAAAAGAAAGCAAAGACTCTGGATGCAAATATTGTACTTGAATATTTCAATACTCGATACTCCACTCAATGTGAGACTTACATGCCTTTGACCTTAAATCCCATATTTTTAGTGTCCTATCATGACTCCCAGTAACAACCTTTGAAGAATCTCCTAGAAATTTTGCAGACAGCACCTTGCCACTGTGGCCAGTCAGGGTGTGCTGGAATTACACAGAATTCAATTAAGAATCCCCAGGGTGAATCAAATGAACTCAAATTCGACATGGGTTTTTGCATTGAAGTACAGTTTTCATGAGTATTTCTATTAAATTTTTCACTGCTTCAGACTAATTTCCAAGTGCGTTTAATTTACAGTCCTTATGTCTTATCACCCTCAGTATAATTTCATAAGAAAAAAATTAATGAACTGTTTATAATAGTAATAATTAACATGCAATATGTCACTACTTGCCATTTGCTGCAGAGAGAAACCAAACTCTGAACGCTCACAATCAAACACCACCTGCCAAACACCATCCACCAAACACTGCCTGCCAAACACTGTCCATTAAAGAAATTTGTAGACTATAACAATATGTCATAGCTTGTGGTGGTGACATAATTACTCACCCTTAACCTTTGATCAGACAGTGTCCAGACTCTACTAGCAAAGTCATTTGAAGCACCAAGAATAAGCTGGTCCTGGAAAAGCACATGTATGTATCATTTTTTGATTATTGTATCATTTTTTGATTATTGTATCAGTTTTTGATTATTGCATCAGTTTTTGATTATTGTATCATTTTTTGATTATTGTATCATTTTTTGATTATTGTATCAGTTTTTTATTATTGTTTCATTTTTTGATGATTGTATCAGTTTCTGATGAATGTTACTTTTTCTTTATTGCATCTTTTTGATTATTGTGTTATTTCTGCATTGCCTGATATTCATTAAAAAATCAAAATGCAAGAAATTCATTAACACATGTAACACGTGTGGCAAACAAAAACATTTAAAACTTTGTCCTGCCTCCCCATTGTGGTTCAACATATCATACTCAGCTCATACTAACCCAACCTAAACCAAACCCACATCTACATCATTTCAGCATTTCACTAATGCCTTGGTCACATTTGCTCCGATTTTCACTACGGCGCCTGGCCGATTGAGTATTTTGTTCAAAATTGAATACAATATTAGACAAAACACTCAATCGGGTGGGCGCTGGCTGATGGATCGGAGCAAATGTGACCCAGGCATTAGTATCAGTGTCTTGTGACTTTACTTACATTGTAGTCAAAATCCACTGACATTATAGCTGCATTACTTCCAGATAGGAATCCCCTTGACTCACATTTACCTAGAAAAATAAATATACATGGAGTCATGGTGATCAGGTTTAAAATCACAAAAAAGAATGGCAAGCAAGATTTGGTATTTATAAGCAAAATTATTTACTAATAGAATTTACATTTTTTACATGTACTTTTTTTGATTTATATTGCTATCATACATTCAGTGTAGTATATAAATTCCTTGTTAAAGAAGAAAGGATTGTAATAAATTATTTAACATTAATTAAAAGATTAATCACAGATACTAGAATTCCATGATTCCGAGTCACCGCAGAAAAACTGCCGAATTTTGGTTTTCAACATCTTAAATGTCACGAAACTTAAATTCTCTGCAATTTCATGATAGTACAGATGAAGCCGCTGCTTGCAGAATTTATCACGAAATTTGGAATTTTATGCAGAATTTTGCACGAGTATTCAACTTTTTCATACAGAATTTGCATTTTCTCATGCAGAAAAATTAGGATGTGTGATTAATATAAAAATGTGTGTTACTTTTTCATCGAGAAAATGTCATTTTATTACTTACCTCCAACAACTTCCCATATTTTTACTTTTCTATCGGCTCCACCAGTTGCGAACTTCCTACCAGACGGACTCCATTTTATTGCATTCACTTCCCCGTCATGGGCATCCTGATAAAAAACATTGTGATAACCATAGTTACAAACAATACCATAACACCATAGTAACAATAACAACCAGATGTTTTAAGCAACAATATATTTTGTCTTACCCAAAAAGAAAAATTCCTTATCCGAAAATATTATCTAGTTTTGTTAAAACCACAGTCATATATCTCTAAATTAAGAGTGTATGCTTGTTCACATTTGGCAACTTGGAGAAAGGCTACTCGTAACTAATTGTCTTCCATTTGAACAATTTTCTTTATTTCATTAAAATGAAATCAGAAAATATATTTCTGACCTTCCATCAATATGTCAATCTTGCGCAAAGAATAGCTTGCTTTAGACTAGATACTTACAAATTTATATACGGCTTTTGTTGGAATGGATACTGCATAGCATATAGGTGGCGACAGAGGACTGGAAAAGAAAATGTACGTTTTGAAAATATATCGCAATGGCAGGTTAAGAAATCATAATATCTATTATTACGGGAGTGCCATATAGAACATTAGATTGACAAATTCTTAATGATCATGTACAGTAAAAGCAAAATATTAGAAACTCCTTTCAAAGGATGAGTCTGGGAATGAGTCTGGATATCGAAAAAAGTGTGAAACATATCCTCCAAAACATTGCTTACTTTCTTTGTATAGACATTGAATGGTATTTCTTGATAAGTGAATTGGTGTTTATCTGAGTAGTCAAGGGATTATAGTCACTCAAAGTTACTGAGCATCCAGTTTTGACACTTCAATTGTGTTGGTGAAATTATACATATTTCAGTCAAATTCATGCTGAGCACAACATTTTGGTTTCAATTTTATAATCTCTATACATGACCCTGGTGGTGAAGAGTCAGAATCAGTCAAAAAACCCAAACTGGAAAACTGTGCTCATTGTGAAAACTAAAAGTGAAGCTACTTTTTTCTGATATTTCTTATACCAAATGGCAGCCATCTTGCTTTTCCCACTTCAAATTAAACTGGCGGGAAATTCAAAAATTCGAAAAAAATCAAATCCTAAAATGTATCTAAAAATATGATTTTTTTTTAAAAATTCTTCATGGGTCTTTTAAGTTATTTCTATTTTACATGTCATACATGTTGCAATTGGTGTATTTTTCTATGATAATGATCATTTGTTTTCTGTTAGGATACTTATTTTGACTCTCAACAGGGGGTTAATTGTGCATCAAAACTCATGAAAAAGTAAATATACTTAACAAATATAACTACATGTAGGACAGTTATAAAAATCATATTTCACATACATTTAACTGAGGGACCAAAAGGGCATATACCCAGACTCATCTTTTTAGGGAGAAATAGACAAGGTTAGGAGAGGATAATAAAATTCATTCGAAATGATATTTTCTAACCCTTGGTCTGTCTCCTTTTTTAAAACAACAAATTCTTCAGATGCTTTTGTTAGTTCATCTTTTATTCGTTTCTGCTGCATTTCAAATTTTTTATGGTTTTCTGCGTTAAATTTATCAGCCTCGACAGATTTGAGCGCCATCCAGCGAGACACAAGGTCATTATTGTCCTCTTGACATTTGCGATATCTCTCCTCTAATGCTGAAAATGCTAACTGTAGGGCCTGTTGTTCATCTTTAAGCATCTGCAAAATGTGAGAACGGTCACGTTTAAAATACAAAATAGAGTGGAAAAGAAAGAAATTTGCAAGGAATAAAGTAAAGAGGCATCAAGTAGATATTCTAAATTGTATAGAAATACCAGAAAACCAGACACTTTATTCAAATTATAGAGAGAAAGCATGTGTAACAAAACCCCTGACAATCTAGATTTGAGAAACAACATGATCAGCATAATCATATTCAACAGTGAACGCTAACTGTAGAGCCTTCTGTTCGTTCCTCATCTGAAATAGGATCATGATCATGCCTGTAGCCAAATGCGATTCTAAGGATCAATGTGTAACAAGAATACATACATTATTTTTTCTTGAAAAATACTTTTGAGAAACTGGCATAATGTTTGTCAAAATGGGTATAAGTTTGGTGAAAACTACCATATTAGTTTCTCTGAAATCAATTTGAATTTCACATTCAAAATTAAAGCCTTCTTCTGATGAAAAATTGACTTAAGTTCTGATGATGATTATACACATAAATACAAATACTGTAGATACACTAAAATTGACATTCGTTTTAATTTGACGGATTAGCGGATTCAGGATAAATTTCCAATACCTGGTTTGTAGCTTCTAGTTCCATAATGGTGGCTTCTAGATCTGTTACTGCACTTCTTAATGCTAAACCTTTGTTTTCTGACTCATATAATCTAAAAACAAACAATGACATTACAGCAGGCAATTATTACTAGAACATTTCATAAAGTTAAGTCTTTTACATTGTTATCCAAATTCAACCATGATTCCATGATATCCATGGCCTCAATGATCATTTTAAGAATCATAAATTCATGGGAGCTGCTATTTATTATGACTTCATAGAGAGTCAACTCTATTATTCTATTAAATACAATTTACAGGGGTTTTGTTGCAGTGTTAACCAATCAAGTTCTTTTGGTAATCCTTAATCTGACTTAAATATTAAGAACTCTAAAGATACAGTGCTTTCTCCATTCAAGATATATTGAAATTTATAATGATCTGTTCAGAACTTAACAGAACTTTTAAATCTTGTTTGGAAAAATCTCAGAAAGAATCAAGCTATCTGTTACTGTGATTCAACACTTACTTTTGTTCAATGTTGTTCAACTCCTTTTCTTTTTCTTGTAGTACATGGTTAAGGTCTATAATTTGTTGGGCATTCTGGAAAAATTCGAATATACGTAAAGCATTAAATACAGACAAACACTAATAGATTCAGAAACTTTTTTAATTTTCTTATTTCATTTTTTTCAAATATGATCAGAAATATTTTTATTTCATATTTTACATCTTATTTCAAATGGCTGCAACTCAATCTTAAGAGAGTAAGTCGATGATTTTGAAGTTAAGACATTTAATACAAACAGACACACATAGATTCAGAAAATCAATTTTTAGTTCAGATTTTGAATATTTCATTTCAAGTGGGTGCAGCTCAAGGAGATCATTGTACAGTAAAACATGTAAAGTGGAACACCTCTGCAAATGGAACACCTCCATGAGTTGAACACTTTAAAATTCTGCAACCTCTTGACTTATTGTTAAATGAACCTCTGTAAGTAGAACACCTCCAAGTTGAACACTTTTAAGAGGTACCAAAGGTGTTCCACTTTCACAGGTTTTTCTGTACTTACCTCTCCCTTCTTCCTATGTAGATCTGTCAGTTCTTTTTGAAGTTCATACAATTGTTTCTCCAGAGCCTGCACCGTCTCACTAGATGCTACACCTCCCCCTCTGAATATAGAAGAAATATTTTACAGATTAAAATATCAAACTGTCCTCTGTGGTTCAATTTGTTTTAATAAAGCAATTGATTGACTTACTGTAATTATAATATATATTCACATGTTCTTCAAAAAAGTTTCAGAATGACCAAACATAATATCTCAGAGCTCACTATTTTCAACATCTGTGAATCTAATGTTTGAGTAGTAGAGGGCAAAGTATATAACAGTCTTGTATATGCCTAAAACGCTGACACTAAAATAGTGGCTATTTTGAAACTGGTGGTCATTTTGAAAATCACCTTTTGAACAGAACTTTTACTCCATGGGGCATACATGTATGTATATAAAATATTAGTCATATAAATCTGACCCTCGTATGACGTTATTTGTTGTTATTTTTTTCTGATTTGGATATTTATTTTTCTTATTTTCTTGCATACGAGGGTCATAAACACTAGCGCTTGTATATTGCGGGAATTGCTTTCCTGCCATGTCTACCCAACCAAATTCACACAAATGATAAATTAATTTCTTTGCTTCAACTATAAAGTATTTAATCTTACCTTAGGCACGTAAAACGCTTGGTAATTGAAGAAATATAAGCACGCTGCTAAATTTTAAAATTTTCTCATTTTGCCTACCAAGGTCACTTCCGGGTTAATCTGATAGTCTAGATGTAAACTATATCAAACGAAATCATAAGTTTTTGTTACACAAATATTCAGTTGAAAGGGAAGCAGTGTCGTTGAGAAGGGAAGTTATTTGGAAAAGTTATTGTTTCAAAATGAGAAAAGTAATAAGTGGCAGAGAACGGCTTTGGAATCGATCTCTGTGTAATAAATAATTATGATTCCGTTTCGATACATGTTATACATTTAGACTACCGGAAACAACATTCAGCAACATGGCGGGCGATAATGAAAATATAATTCAATTGATTATATTTCGTCAATTATCAAGCGTTTTACATGTCTAAGGTAAGATTTAACACTTTGATGTTGGAGCTAAATAATTACGTGATAATTTGTGTGACTTTGGTTAGTATGGTAACTATATTTACCAAGACAGGCCAGAAAAGCGTTTACCGCAATTTGTTCCATATAATATCTACGACCGTGTATGCAAAGAAAATGATAAAAAATAAATATCCAAATAAGAACAAGGAATATCGAAGAACAGCATACAACGGTCGGATTTATATGACTAATAAAATATAAACATTATTGGGCCAACGGTATTTGAGTCAATACTGCCTGGATGGATGGACATGTTAATTGATGCTTGACTTACCCCTTATCAGCTTTGAGCTGAAGTTCTAAATTTTCTCGTTTCAGTTTTTCTGTTTCCACAGTCAATGCCACATTTTTATTCTTGAGTGACTCAGAGTTATCAAACAACTTATTGTCTGAAATAAAAGAATCTTGGATTAGTGTCATATCTCTCTGTCATGTGACAGCAAGATGCTCTGATTTAGTCATCTAAAATAATAGATCAAGATGTTTCTAAATGGAGCTAGAAGACAGGGAGGCAATGTCATATCATGCTTTTGAAAATGAGACAGGGGGAGGGGAGTATCTGGAAATAAGTACATTTAATATATGGTTATCTTTCCTACATTGAACTTTTGCATTTGTCCTAGGCGAGGCTACCTATAATTTAAGAAGTGTATGGCTCAAGTCACTAATGTGAAATGTATATGGGACCAGAAAACGACAGAGGCAATGTTATTCACATACATTTACACATAGACACATTTATATGTAAGTGTCAGACAAATGGCATACAGAAGTGACAGATAATTTACATGAATGAAAATATCACCCTGTCATCTAAACATAGTTACTGGTGGACCAGGATTACACTGAAATGCTGCCATTGCAGAACAAATTGTCATCAATCCATAGTCAAGTGTCTTTTAGGGAGGGGACATATAGGCATGTAAAAGGTTTGATGAGAAAAGGTTCACTGAGATTGAAGAGACGCTCACAATTAGAAGTCTCCATGGAAAAGCTGTCATTTATAAAACATGACTTGATTCACAGTCATATACATGACATGATATGACTCAGAAATGTCAAAACAAAAACATTCTGAAAATCATGTCCTAGATTTTATTTGACTTTTGCGGGAAAATGTCAATTTTTGTAGAGAATATTTATTCATGTTAAATCAAAACGAGACAATTCACTAAAATGACTCACGGGCTTGTATTAGAGGGGCATAACTTTCACGCTGGTGCTGGTTTCTGTGGCGTAACTGCGATAAAATATCCTTCTTGAGATTTTCCGTAATTTTTTCTGCCATTTTGGATTATTATGCAAAGCTAGCGTTTTTCTGTCAGAGTTCAAACGTATTATTAGGATTTTATTGATTGAACTAATTATTGAAAAAGTTACTGTCATATTAATTACAACTAATGTATATTTATCATTCTATATTGAATATGTGTGCTCGATGAAAATTGTAACTTTTTATTGATGAAAAAATTAGATATGTCAGCAATAGAGATACGAAAATATATCCGAAATAGAGTTGTGGATCCGGAAGTAAAAAAAGATAAAGCTGCCAAATTCAAAACACGGTAAACATTTCCTTTTTATTGAATATTCTAGGTGTTTTTCAATGCATTATCATCGTAAAATGATATAGGGATGATATTTAAGTTTTTTGTAGGTACCTTAGTTTCCCATTAAGTCATCTAATCTTGACCCCATTAGTGGAGTTTGCAAACCACAATTTCCTATTCAATCTGTAGTACATTTGAACCAGGAAGTAGAGGGACAAAAACAGATGTATATTCTTTTTATGGTTATATGTCAATTGCTTTTTTCACAGTTCAAAGTGCGTAATATCAAGTCACGATCAAATTTCTCAGTATAACAGTTTTTCAAATGGATCTGTTCCAGGGCAACATAAACTGAAGAACACTTGAGTTATCTTGTGTTTAATTTGTTAGAAGTTTATAAACAACCTTTGCAAAGTAGGTTAAAGGAAGCATATTTTCAAGCAGGTTTGTACTACAGTATATGCTGAAACTTAAATCTTTATAACGCTGAACTATATTTTAATTGACATTTGCTTCAACTGAAAAATATTGCATAGAAATATTTGTTGTCGCCTTGTATGCTTTGAATTTATTGAAACATTATGCTTATCATGCCTAATCAGAAATCCCCAAGGTGACATGGCCTTCATTAATAAAGTTAAACATTAAAAACAATTTATCAATATGTCCAATTAAATTTGAATAAGATTGATAGATATTGACAGGTAAAACTTAATGTGACATAACTCTTTTTGTTCTGTAACAAATGGCAGGTGCTGACATTTTGCATGTTAATCATAATGTCTTGTTATTGAGCTGAGCTACCTTTATTGTTGATATCATGATTTAGAGTTTGACAATTTCTGTTTATTTTCAGGTTCATTAACATGCACCTACATGTAGCTATCTGGAGTGAATCATGTATAGGTAACAATGGATTTTGAGCAACCACTTAACTGACAATTGAATAAAGGATGGAAATACAGGAGAACCATTTGAATCAAAGAGAATAGTCTTCCTTTTACAAGGATCCAGTTTAAAATACAAGGAAAAACAGGAACTGTTATAGTCTTATTAGAGTGCCTTGTAATAATCACCCTGAACTATCAGACAAGGATACAAACATATAAGGAACTTAATTTTAAATCTAGAACTTTAGGAAGTCCGCTAGTGGTAACTAATCTTGGACATGGATATACATTGAGGTTATCTTAATGCATTTGACATCAAATATAACATTGACATCAACTTAATTTCAAGTTAATACATTGACATCAACTTTTACCTAATGTATTGACATCAACTTACGGACTGACATCAACTTGAAGTACTAATATCAACTTACCAAGTTGGACTTACATCTAATCTATGTCTTAATGTTTCAACATCAACTTTAAAGGAACATAAACTTGCTATACATAATGGTGTATCTTTTCAAAGGACTAAGTCGCCTTCAAACTGAGGATTTACTTCTAGCAACCAAAAAAGACGGAAGTTTTTTAGTGCGAGAAAGCGAGAGCATTCCAGGGGCATTCACACTTTGTTTATTGTGAGTATTTTAAACTTATTTTAAGTTATTTGCATTGAAAAAATCAATTTGCTATGTTGACTATATAGTCTCCAACTTTTGTGGATGGCGTCAGTTGAGTTTTACAGGGTTGAGTTGACTTGGGGTGAAGTTTGGTCCAACATCTTCTTTCTTATTCCTATTTTATAAAAATGTATGCATATGGCAATATTCATCAACCAGTAGAACTGGCAAATCGTTTAGAATCTACAATTCCATACAAGGAGTCCCACTCATAGATTTTTAATATTCTTTCCAAGTTGTCGTCGAAACACCTAGCGGGCGAAATTGAAACTAATTTTTCTGGCTGCTCGAATCGATAAAATCTCTAATAGTGTGAGTCTTTTTATGAAATCTTTCTTATAGAAAACACTTAACGATTATTAGAAAGCATTAAAAGTTGAATCCGAAGCGTAATCTGAAATAAAAGTGAAAAAACATTGCGCGGACGTCAGAGAACAAACTTCCAGGACCCCGTTTTTGTACCGTTCGTAGTAACGAACGTTCGTAAGTCCATTGCAAATTTCGCAAAGTTGCATTTTCGTAAGATTCGTAAAGTTACGAACGATTCGTAAATTTACGAAAATAGTGACGTCATGCCTGTTTTCGTTCGTAGATTTAATACCACCTCTGACCCTTTCGTAACTTTGCGAACGGCCTCTTATTTATTCATTTATATTGTGATTTGTGACGTTTTGTCATTCTAAATCAGAGAACACAAAAGGGCAACACCGTTATCAACGTTATCAACGTATTATCAACCTATTTCTATATCTATTTTAGTACTTTTCATGGAATGTTTATTTTTATAAAGTTCTTATTGTATGACTTTGGTTTTATTATTTTGATCAACCCTGTTTGTTGTACTATCTGTCCTGACAACTGTGGAATATGACGTCAACCAATTCGTAAATCTTACTCTAAACAATTGGAAAGTTACGAATGACTTACGAAAGCGTACAAAAATGATCTATTCGCAACTTTACGAATTCGTAACTCATTCGTAACTTTTTAAATATTTACGAATTTACCAATTGCGAACGTTCGTTACTACGAACGGTACAAAAACGGACTCCTGTTTAATAAAAAATGGCAGATGTCGTAGGAGAAAATATGACGCAGAATTAGAGGATTTTCCTTTATCGATCGTTATAAGGTATGTGCACAAATTCTAGTTGCATACATGGAAAATAGATACATTTTTAAAGGCAACAACATATTCAAAGCTTTCATTTTACGATAGGCCCAGGATCATTGGATACGACTCGGCAATCGATATTCACACTTTAAGTGGTACCAATTTTCATGCTGATATGTTCTCAGTTCAGAACTTGCCTTTCGTATGTTTGAAGCCCACTTAGTTTATTTCATGAAACCAAACAACGTAAGAGGTATTTTCTCAATGTAGTATCTAATTTTTGCAATGATTAGGAATAGCACAAAGGACAACATTTGACGTAGTGCAATAAAGTAACACCTTTTTGTTAACATAAAGGTCATGATGTTAGGGCTATATTTTCAACATAAAGTAGAACTAAAATTAGAAAAAATGTCTGACATGATAACACAGGAATTAAGGGATGGGTTTAAGTAAGTTGAATATTACCTATTTTTAAACTTTCTCAGAACTATATGATTTTCTTTCAACTTATCCTTTAAGTTGAAATAATTTGACCTTTCATGTTTGAGAGGCCTTAAATTCCATGGGAGTGCACAATCAAGACTTCCCCCTAGACTTTTCTGCATTGAATTTTACCGCATATTCATCAATGAACAATACCAATGAAGAAGTCACAAATCCCCTGCTTACAGTGCTCACGGTGTATAAGCCAAACGCTCCTACATGCACGACGGAGCGTTTCATTACTGAAATTAAACAAAGAAACGCTCCGGAGTAGGAAAACTGACTGGCGGGAATGATGAGCCGTCTGACGATTTCCCCAATAATGGGAATAAGAGGTATGAGTTCCATATTTCGAGTATACCATTCGATGGGTGTGATATTCATGTTGTACTTGGCTGGCTGTTGACGTTTGAAGCAATTAGGAAGAGCTGTACGGAGCAGTATAGTTATCAAAATTCAAAAACGTATTTGTCATTCTACCGGTCAAAACCCCTTTTGTCGATACATGTGATTAGTTGAGCCAAGATTAGAGAACCAACGTATATTTTAGTCAAATTCCAATGCTTCAACGCACCATACATCATCGTAATAGTGATTTGATGACCGAAAATCCAGCCTGAAAAATGATGACATTCTCATATTCAAGAAACGCTCCGATCTGGTTAACACAGTGAACTGGAAACGCTCCGGTAGTCTAGATCAGTTTAGGAAATATATAGCTTGCCTTTCCTTTTCAGGAAGAGAAAGAAAAGATCTATTATACCCCTTGGCATCAAAAGAAGAAAGATTAATTCACATATAAATTTTAGTTTTTTTCTATAGTTTTATGATTTAGCACACATGTAGGCATGACATCATCTAATGTAGGCTTAAATCAGCTAGTTGCACGTATAGCACCACCAGGTTCAGATGTTTCAATTTGCCTAACAAGTACAACACGTTTTTGAGAGATAGATTCAATTCGGAACTCTTCTCTAATAATCTGAAAATGATATCAAAACAAAATGGTAAGAGCGTTTCTAAAATTGTGTTCTAAATCGACGGAGCGTTTTGAGGAAAACAAGCGATTTTTCGAGAACAAGTAATGGATTTGGACTGGGATTTTAGGAAATGAGAATATACGAGTTTGTGATCTACTACTTTAACAGAAAGATTAACGTTTTCATAGAAATACTAGTTTAAGTCGTAATTTGTGGTCAAATCGTCATCTTCAGATTCGTTCGATCTACACTACGGAGCTTTGATCAAGCAAATAACAGTTTACCACCAGAAGTTGAATAAATAAGATCTTTGCTCACGGTATTGTTCATCGAATGGTACATAATATTTCACCATAACATATGATATGTAAGAGAAACGAGAGAAACAATACTTACGGTCATAGTGGAATCTTCATTAGCCGCCATTTTATTTCGCTCCGGAGCGTTTTCGCGTAAATGAAACGCTCCGTCGTGCATGTAGGAGCGTTTGGGTTATACACCGTGGTGCTAATTTTGTGGTTGTACTGACATGTTTCGAACTACTTTCACAGAAACTAATTAAATCTGAAATTTGAATACCAGAAAATTCATGTAAATCTGATTGTTTGTTATAAATTTGTTTATCATGAACCTGATTGTTTGTCTGGTTAAAGGCATGTGCAGGGACTCGACAGGTTGTTTTGTTGATTTAAGTTCAACATATTGACAATAATATACACAAAAGTTTGTGTCAAGTAATAATAATGGGACATCATTGATTATTTATCTTAAATATTTATCAGATACATGTGGGCGAAATCATTTTTGTAAATTCTTTTCTATTTCCTTTTTCCCTAAACTAAACTGTCCTTCATCAGTCTATTTTGTTATAAAGTAACACCCCATTGAAAAAAGGTAAAATTCAGAAAATATTATTGTCATAAAGACCTGGATGATGAGTATTTTGGTAAAATGGACACATTTTCTCACATATTTTGAAACACTGCCATATTATCTGAAGTGAATGATAGACACCTTTCAGTAAATATGCGTAACTACTGTAACTACATGCTATTTACATGATTTACAGTAAGATTATAATATGGCTTGTTAATGTATGGCTTGTTATGTAGTCATAAGATCGTAACTGAATTTTTCATTGAATTAATCATGGTTCAGACTCTCAAAAACAATTTTGTCTTTTCGTTCATTGCCCATGTTCTCTATCCCTAAACTAAACTTAGTGGTATGTGGTATGTGATTTAAAATCGTTGACATTTTCAAAGATTTTCACTGTCGTTCATCAGTCTACGATATGTTCACATCAAATTGAAATTAAATAAAAATGAATTTCAGAAAAAGAAAAAGATCGCAGTGAAAAACCAGGATTTGGTGTATCAACAAATTTTTAAACTGGCTTTGAAACTCTGCCATGTTTTAGCCACCTGTTAGTTAAAGATGGTAACTAAGTAACAAGATTGGAACCTGTGTTTAAGTGTGTTACTAAGTAACAAGTATTAGAACCTGTGTTAAGTGTGTTGTTGTGTAGGATTTGTAAAGAATTAGAAGTATATATCACAAGTTATATGTCAAATTTTATATATGGATTTATGTTTCAAAGACTCACATTGGTATACAAAAACAAGGAAGTGGTGTACCAGAAAAAATACCTTATGTCTGGTCATTCTCATGCTAGATTAATTTACTGTCGGTTAGGAAAAATACATTTTTGTTAAAACTGTATTCTCGCTTGGAAGAATGCTTGTGAGGTTACATTTTGCAGCTCAGAATATTCATGCCTGACAAAATCCTAGATATAATAGACATTACAGTTTAAGACTTTTTAAGGCAGTTTATGAAAACATTTGAAAAATTGCTATACCTGCACATGTTATAAAGTATGAAGGCATGTACAGTATTCCCTGTTTTTTTGTCACCACCAGAAGTGTTGACATAGTGTTAAAGTCTTAAAGTTAATAATAGGTCAGTGGCAACTCCAGAAAGTCTTACTGCAGAAAATGCTAATGTTTCAAGAAAAAAAACTTTCAAAATGCCTGCATTTTAAATTTTCCAAATTTTTTCTAAGTTTCTCAACAACATTGAATACATTGCCTTACGATTGTTTTCAAATTCACTTACACAAGCTTAAGATGAAACAAAGATGCTTTCCAGAACAAAAGAAGTACACCAATGTCTTCATACTTTATTTTGTACCAGAAAATAACATTGACAGGTGTTTCAAAACTTAACGTCTTAAAATTTGATAAAGATAAAGATTTGTACTTGGTATTGAAAAAGTTGGTATCATATTGCATAAAGTTATCTTCCTCATTCTTTCTATCATAAGGCAATAGAAGATTGTGGTGTGAGAGCAGATTTCAGTACAATTCATGACAATGGGTCAACACAAATTAATTTAATTTCAACTTGCGGCACCCCTGATATGTTAATGTCTACGTTATCTCGTTCCAAAACTATCTCTACGAAGAGGATGGTGTTGGAACAAGATAAAATAGACGTCCTTGGTAATAAACGCAGTTTGTCGAAGTCTATTTCCAAGAGTAAAAAGTGTTAACATTGGTGATGTTGCAACTGTAGGTTTCAAATGTGCTAACTATAAACATTGGACTATGCTTGATATATTAATAATTTGTGCACTTGTAGATTTCATAGAAATATCTCATAGTTGATTTAATGAATGTAATTTGTGTACTGTACTGGTTGATCTGTATTTGCTACTGATATGATGTTTCGAGAATTCAATCAAAATTTCAAATCTTAGAATTACTTTGAAAAATATCATTTCCTTATGTTATCACGGCATTGTTTATTTTAGAAAAATTCAATTTAGCAATATTATTTTCAAACGATAAGGCTTTTTAGGCTATAGCCCTTATAATTCTTTGGTAACACCGTATTTATGAAATGTATCGTATATCAAAGTTGATTAAATATACTTTTTAAGTTTACAGTTAATTTTTAATAAAGATTATAGATGAAATATGTTTTTAGATTAGATCCGTAAGGAAATGCTTTCAATAAATGTTTATTCGTTCCAGCCTAAACAATTTACAGTAATTTAATAGTAAAACACTAATTTATTTACAGTGAAACCTGCATTAGTGGAACACATTTGGCATTAAAAAGTGTTCCAGTTGGGAGGTGTTCCACTTATTATAGAGGTTAATTTAATATTAATCCAGTTGGTCTTGGGACTCTGAAAAGTGTTCCACTTACAGAGGTGTTCCACTTATCATAGAGGTTAATTTAATATTAAGACAGTTGGTCTTGGGACTCTGAAAAGTGTTCCACTTACAGAGGTGTTCCACTTATCATAGAGGTTAATTTAATATTAAGCCAGTTGGTGTTTGGACCTGAAAAGTGTTCCACTAACAGAGGTGTTCCACTTATTATAGAAGTTAATTTAATATTAAGCCAGTTGGTCTTGGGACTCTGAAAAGTGTTCCACTTACAGAGGTGCTTCCACTTATCATAGAGGTTAATTTAATATTAAGCCAGTTGATCTTGGGACTCTGAAAAGTGTTTCACTTACAGAGGTGTTCCAGTTATCATAGAGGTTGATTTAATATTAAGACAGTTGGTCTTGGGACTCTGAAAGTTTTCAGTGTTCCACTTACAGAGGTGTTCCACTTATCATAGAGGTTAATTTAATATTAAGCCAGTTGGTCTTGGGACTCTGAAAAGTGTTCCACTAACAGAGGTGTTCCACCTATCATAGAGGTTAATTTAATATTAAGCCAGTTGGTCTTGGGACTCTGAAAAGTGTTCCACTTACAGAGGTGTTCCACTTATCATAGAGGCTAATTTAATATTAAGACAGTTGGTCTTGGGACTCTGAAAAGTGTTCCACTTACAGAGGTGTTCCACTTATCATAGAGGTTAATTTAATATTAAGACAGTTGGTCTTGGGACTCTGAAAAGTGTTCCACTTACAGAGGTGTTCCACTTATCATAGAGGTTAATTTAATATTAAGCCAGTTGGTGTTTGGACCTGAAAAGTGTTCCACTAACAGAGGTTTTCCACTTATTATAGAAGTTAATTTAATATTAAGCCAGTTGGTCTTGGGACTCTGAAAAGTGTTCCACTTACAGAGGTGCTTCCACTTATCATAGAGGTTAATTTAATATTAAGCCAGTTGATCTTGGGACTCTGAAAAGTGTTCCACTTACAGAGGTGTTCCAGTTATCATAGAGGTTGATTTAATATTAAGACAGTTGGTCTTGGGACTCTGAAAGTTTTCAGTGTTCCACTTACAGAGGTGTTCCACTTATCATAGAGGTTAATTTAATATTAAGCCAGTTGGTCTTGGGACTCTGAAAAGTGTTCCACTTACAGAGGTGTTCCACCTATCATAGAGGTTAATTTAATATTAAGCCAGTTGGTCTTGGGACTCTGAAAAGTGTTCCACTTACAGAGGTGTTCCACTTATCATAGAGGCTAATTTAATATTAAGACAGTTGGTCTTGGGACTCTGAAAAGTGTTCCACTAACAAAGGTGTTCCACTTGTAGATGTGTTCCACTTTACAGGTTTCACTGTACCATATTTTAACTCTAAGAAGGAAACTTTAACAGTTAGAGACTATGATAAACAGAAATTTCAGATAAATTTGAAGAATTAATAGATTAGTATGTGGTATAATATTTCGTAGATTATTTCAAGAAATGTTAATAGTTCTTTCAAATGAATAATGTGCATTACAAGAGCAGCAAAATAAAGTGCTATGACACAGCCAAATCACATATTTTCAACATACAGCATATTTCACATTTCATGTCATGTACATGTATTTTACAAGATTAGAATGTTACAGTTTTTTAGTTAGAAAATGTTTGCATGGCTAGTTAATCTCTAGATTTTTTATGTATTATTTATTTCATGATAATATAACAATGGAATGTACAAAGCATGTGCACTCGACACCCTTAGAGCTCCTTAGTAATTGGGGGTATCAATGCTTATATCAAAAATTATTGCAAAGCAATCAAAAGAGGGAGAGCAATTGTCCAGAAAGCGAGAGGTCATGGGTTCAATCCTCACATTGGAATGTTATAGTTTTTTTAGTCAGCAGAAAATGAAGTATGGCCAGTTAATCTCTAGATATATTGAACATCCATGGGAGAGCAATTGTCCAGAAAGCGAGGGGTCGTGGGTTCCATCCCCACTAGGGTCAGGACTGACTTTTTCACATCAGCCCTTATCGCAGGATTTAATTTCATTAACCTGTCAAACAAATTCTTCAGATTCTTTATCATGCTGATGTGGTGTCATACCCAACACTACCAACTGGCATTGGATTGTTAAATTGATGTTTTCAGATACCAAAACAAGATCCATCAATACAGAATTCTGCCTAATGATGAAGGTAGACTTGCAATACAGGTAGGTTATGCTGAAGTCATTTGGCTGGTCTTAAATTTGATAGGATCTTTTACTAAGTGACAGGAAACCTATTTATTGCAAAATTTCATTAAATGTTACTAAACTCAAAGTGGAGTTTAAAATCCCAACTTGAGTGACAAGAAACTTATTTTGTTTCAATGAATTCTTTCAATGGATTAAATGAAATAAATGAATGGTTTCAATGAAAACCCTTTTAGTAGATTCAATGAATTGTTTCAATAAAAACTGTTTTAGTTAAGATTCAATGAATTGTTTCAATGAATTTAATGAATTGGTTCAGTGAAACCAATGAAATAAAACATTCAATGATTTTTTTCAGTGGGTTTTAAATGATTTGTTTCAATGGATTGTTTCAATTATTTCAATGAAGTCAATAAACTGTGATCATTTTGTCATTTTGTCATTTGTCATTTTGCTATAATTGTATTTCAACAGAATCACATTTCTTACCTCTCTTATGTCTTATTCATTGCATTATTTCACATGTCAACTAGGCTGAGGAAGGAGTTACAAAGAGGCGGTTTGTTTCATTAGAACAGTTGATACATGAGTATATAGGCCGGGGAGAAAACAATGGGCTTGTGTGTGCACTCACAGATCCTGTAGAATTTGAAGGAGAGCAGGACGATGACTCAGGTACAGACAGAGCCCTCCATAGATGTTATCAATAAACTGGGCACTGCTTTCAACTGAAAATTCATTTGTATCAAAGATAAAGTCTTGAAAATATTGATTAGTTTTGGGGTATTTCTTATGTCAAAATTAGTGTACATAAAGTTTGCAGTTTGGACGCAAAAGAGAGGGAATTATTTTGTTGCTCTTATTTGAATTTATGTGGGCCATTTTTTGTTTTTGCTTGTGCAAGAACTTACTTTTGTTCAAATAACATTTTTGAGAGGCCTGATTTGGATATTCACTAAGGTGAATTTTAGAAAATATACTTCACATTTTTTAAATCTTGGACCTTATATCACACTTCATCTTGTAACATTAACAGATCAACGTTTTTTTAAAGAGAATTTTTTCTTATTATGTATATCAACAACATACATGTATTCTTCTGTCTTTTGAATTTCATTCTCAGATGATGAAGATATTGAAGAAAGTCCGAAAGTGATCAAATCTGAAATCAGTCATGCTGCGTCAAAATTCATTAAAGCTGATGTCCCGTTACCCATTCCTACATCACCAGAGGCGCCATCTAATGGTCAAACTTATGATGTTCCCCCTAATGCGACATCAGTTGGACAGACATATGATGTGCCCCCAAGTCCTGTCAGTGTTTATACATGCATTGAGGATGAAATAAGTCGTCATTTTCTGATGCGTTTTGCCACTCTAGACATGTCTAGGTAAAATTATTTCTACAAATTAAAAAAAAGAATAGAATGAAATTAAAATTTCTATATCAGGGCTTAATTTCCAAGTGTTAATTGTGCATTTTAAAAGATGATCATTTTTATATTCTTAAATTGAAAAAAGTTATTTTAGGAGTTTATAATTAAAGTTAAATGATTTCAGTACATTAGTATGAATTATTACATGTACATGTAATTATAAAATGTAATTAATTTCATGGTTACCCCAAGGCATTTTGTTAAATTATAGGTTCAAAATTTCATTGATGATTTCAAGTTGGCCTGCTAGCCTAGCCGTGATCGTCTAGTGGTTAGGACCCCACGTTGTGGCCGTGGTAACCCAGTTTCGAATCCTGGTCACGGCATGGCCAACATTTTAATTTTTTGTTAGAACATTTCCATGTTTATTTTTAATCTTATGGTATGGACACGACAGTTGTTTTTCTTTTTCTCATTTTAGGGAATGAATTCGACATGTGAAATAATTCAACCACCCACACTGCAGCATTTTAGTCAGCTGATGTAATCTAGCCAATGATATTACAGTATTCTTGTATTTCAGTTGTGAAGGGGAGTTCATAGATGTAGTGAGAAAGTACATTGAATCAGGTGTACAAGATGATGCTACAAGTGCAACTTTAGGCAAAGGACATGTGACACAATTCAACCAATCACATTGCACCATTTCAGTCAGCTGATGTAATCTAGCCAATGATATTACGCTATTTTGTATTTCAGTTGTGAAGGGGAGTTCATAGATGTAGTGAGAAAGTACATTGAGTCAGGTGTACAAGATGATGCTACGAGTGCAACTTTAGATAAAGGACGTCTTGATAAACTGAGGGAAGTTTTGAAAGAAGCAGCAAAACAGTTAAACCGGTAAATTGCTTCACTTTTTACATAAAGACCTCATCACATAATTTGCATTAATCTAATTATTTGATACTTCACAATTCATCCTATGTCTTTGTTCGCAATAATACACAATACATGCTCGTAGCCAGGATTTGCCAAGGGGGTATCACTTTTTGAAAAATTCCAGGGAGGGTTCACTTGTAAAAATGGCCAAATCACTTAAAAAGTTCTCAGAATGGTGAAAAACTGCATGATTTTGAAAGATTTTTGGCCCCCCCCCGGCTACGGGCCTGCAATATTAAATAAAAAAGTTGTTCAGTAAAAATGATAACCTACAAATGATGACCCTAGCCTACAGGAGTGGAGATTGTGTTCAATACCTTTTAGGAGAACACACATTACCACATTGCTAATCGCATCAACATGTGAATGTCATATAACCATTTTACCCTTTGGTCAATATCACATTGTCTCTCTGGATAAAACACATATTTTCATCCCTCTCAGTGAATAAATTATATTTATTTGCACCTGAGGTGTTTATAATATACATATTTTGTGCATTTGTTTTTAGTGAGGTTGATACATTCCTGTACAAAACAGAAGTAATGAAGAGCTTGTTTGACAACTCCTGGAGCAACCCGGTTAATCTGGAACGGATTATGATAAAGGCATGTACTCAAAAGGAACTCAAAAATACAATCCACAGATAAAGACGCATGCATAAGTTCCATTCACTTTTGCAAGTTAATTGTTATTAGATAGCTCAAGTAAATTTTATACATGTACAGGGTGGTCCAAAAAAAAGTGAACCCTTGCAACAGGCTACAATTTTCTTAATACATGCATGAATTGGCTCATATTATCACATGTTGTAGAGAAAGGTCTAAAATTTTGGTTGATGCCATAATTTATTCTCAGTCTTAAATTTTGAAAGAATTACAAGCGTTTAACAAACATGCCTGGAAATTAGATATTGTACAAAATTTTACAAATGTGATTCATGGAAATTGTTGAAACACATTGGATGATCTTAAACAGCTTTCAGTTAGAGATACAAGTTTAAAACCCTACCATATGACAAAAGGGACACTATTCAAGCAGAAAACACATTTCACACTTTCATTGATCATTTTGAAGCATTTTTAACTGTTCAACAGTTCAGGGGTATGTTACCTACACCAACAGTTAGAGGGGGGCCTCTTATGGAAGGAAGTTGCCCCCTGTGACCAGGAATCTGATAATCCCTTCATCAAATATCTTTAAAAAATCAGAAGAAAATCCAATATTCAATGTTTTGCACCATATATCATTAGAATTGGTCCATGATTTATGAAGATATTGACATTTCAAGATCATATAGGGGTATATTCATGATTTCACTGGAAAATGTTTTCGTCTGTGGAAGCTTAGCACATCTCTTTGGATCATAATAACTTTGCAACTAACAAATGTAGGATGCTAGTTTTAAGCTATAATGTGCAAGATTTAAAATTGAACAAAGTCAGAAAATATTAGTTCTTTAAGACTGCAGCTTAAAAAATTCTCAGGGGAAAGGTGTTAAAGGGTTGAAGAATCGCAGATATTGAAAATCACAATTTGTCCATTTTCAGTAATATTTGGCTAGGGCTTATAATTTCTGCAAATTTCAAGACTAAGAAAAATGTATGGTACCAACATAAATTTTAGACCTTCCTCTACAACATGTGAAAATAAAAAATAATTCCTGCAAGTAATAAGGGAAATATGGCCAGTTGCAGGGGTTCACTTTTTTGGACCACCCTGTATATTCCTATCGAGCAAATTCCAACTATGAAACGTTTAGCAATGGCAAGCATGCTTTGCATAATTTTTTGTGTCCTTATCATATATATACTGTCATATCATTGGCTAGATTACATCAGCTGACTAAAATGCTGCAATGTGATTGGATGAATTGTGTCACATGTCCTTTGTATAAAGTTGCACTTGTGGCATCATCCTGTTTTTTGTGTCCTTATCATATACTTCAAAGCAGGCGTTCAGCCATGCATCACTCTTTGACCAAAGTTTTGATGAATATTGAATAAATCTATCATTTTACAGTATTAATCCAAACAATGATAAATTAAGAATATATCTTAACCATAAAATAACTTTAATCAATTAAAAGTAAATATGGCCAAAGAGATATCAAAGCTTTCTCTTTGAGTATTGCATTGTGGGTAATTCTTCTAAAAATCCCATGGCTGTATTTTTTACAGATCAAAAATATAAAATTGAGTTTTAAGTTGTAAACAAATCTTCAACATTTTTCCTGAAATTAAGAAATTAGGTGATCACGTTAGAAATTAATGTCATCTAATTATCACTTTTCAGGCAGAAGATAAGAAAGATGACTTGAGTATTGGTCGCATTTGTGCCAAACTAGCCAGTTGCTCAAATGCAGTAAAGTTGCTAGAAATAAAGGTTTGGAAACGATCACATTTAATTTTTCGTTGATAGATAAAACTTAGTCTAAATGGCATTGCTAAAAAATTGGAGCCAGGACATATATAGGTCGCACTTGAATAATTTTCCCTAATGGGGTTTTTCTTCCCATCATATATCCAATTGGTTTGTGTGTAACTTTTGCTTTCTTTAAACTTCAAATTCACTTATTAACTTCAAATTAATATATATTCTGGGTTGCCCATCTTTTTGAAGGGAGTGAAGACTGGTGTTTATTTTCAGGGAATGAGCACACTTAAAGAGTTGAAGAAGTCTATGGAAGAAGGAGTCTATGAGGAAACTAACCCCAGGTCCACAAAATCTGTCCCCCTTAGGTCCTCCACCAAGAGACCTCACATCCCTCCCACAATATTTGAGGTAAGCGACCAATGAAATTACATGCTTTTAGTCATATGACTTACCTTGACCAATCATACTTTTGTTTTCTTGTTATACAATATAGACCCCACATTCCTCCTCCATATAGTTCCAGTAAAGACTTCACCAATGAAATGATAGGCCCTCAGTCATGTGACCCACTCTGTTCAATGACCTACTCTACTGTGTTCTGGTCATACGATACGATTTGACCAATCACATTTACTGCCTCAAATTTAAATGTAAAATATCTTGGATTCAGTCAATCAATGCCGATAAATGCTTTTAGACATTTTGATTTAACGATTATGTTATTTTAATTTTTAGGTTCATATTAGACATCATTGTACTGGCAAGGTAGTAACCATCGTCAAAAATATAAGTAATTATTAGAAGTGTCACAGAAATGATAAACAGAATAATTGTTTTGATTCACTTCGGAACAAGGAACAAAAATACTGAATTGTGGTTCAGTCCAAAACACAAATTTTACCTTTTTACAACACAATATCATTACCAAATTTGAAAAAAAAACACCTGGATTTTTTGATTTTTTTCTTTGAAGAGCGTACTTTTATTTAACATATTAATACATATTGAAATACAACAGGGGTTACTGCTGATCACAAGCAAATACGAAGTGGGATTTGAGCTTGGAGGTGAATTGAATCATAAGTGATTGGAATTAAATAAGTTGAAAAAACATTATGATTAATCGCACTCAGTAAAATCACTTCAAAAAGAAGTATTTCGGATCCAAAAAGAAAATGTTCCAACACAAAGTTAAAAGTTGTTTATTCTGAGATATATTGTTCTGTATCATCTCTAATAATATATCAATCTAAGTAAGTTGCTCTGCTTGGTGTATTAACTTTCCACAATTGAGTACATTTATTTTTCTACACATTTAAATGCACATAAGCTATTATAAAATAAATATGTATAAATGCAAGTCTAGTCTTAAATCAATACACCATACACCCCTACTGAACCATATACATTGCCTTCTAACAACACACATCAATGACAATATTGCAGACATCATACACAATGCTGCTATACCATGCAGCAATGTCCCCTTCACTATACACAATAACAAAACACCATACAGAATGCCAACTGAACCATATACATGTACATTGCCTTCTAACAACACACATCAATGACAATATTGCAGACACCATACACAATGCCGCTATACCATGCATTTATGCTAGCCTTATGAAACTATGACTTAGTATAAGCGCCAAAACTATTTAATTTGCTTCATATCTCGCTTTGAGGATAACACTTGTGCCTATCATCGATTGTTCAAGGCCACATTTTGCAACTTTTGGTAGAAGTCAATGTTCTTAGGATTCGATTTTGATGTGATTGTAAAAAAATAAAATCATTGTCCATTGTTAGATACATAGGTTAAATTAATTAAAGTTAAGACGATTCCATCACTTAACCCCATTGTCTCAAGTATTTTACTTTGAACCTGATTTGAATGTAATAATTCAAATTCTCCATTTTCAGGTAAAAATCAAAGGCAAGACCCAGAGTCACAAGTATACATTGACAGTAGATATCATGGCTGGTAAACTATATGCTGTTAGACCATCTAAAGAAGTACTGGACAATAGTAACCTATTCACTCATGATAAAAGTAAGTTAAGTCCCTATAGTTCAATTGTCACAAGTATACATTGACAGCAGATATCATGGCTGTTAAACTATATGCTGTTAGACCATCTAAAGAAGTACTGGACAATAGTAACCTATTTACTCATGATAAAAGTAAGTTAAGTCCCTATAGTTCAATTGTCACAAGTATACATTGACAGTAGATATCATGGCTGGAAAACTATATGATGTTAGACCATCTAAAGAAGTACTAGACAATAGTAACCTATTCACTCATGATAAAAGTAAGTTAAGTCCCTATAGCTCAATTGTCACAAGTATACATTGACAGTAGATATCATGGCTGGTAAACTATATGCTGTTAGACCATCTAAAGAAGTACTGGACAATAGTAATCTGTTCACTCATGATAAAAGTAAGTAAAGGCTTATAGCTCAATTGTCACAAGTATACATTGACAGTAGATATCATGGCTGGTAAACTATATGCTGTTAGACCATCTAAAGAAGTACTGGACAATAGTAACCTATTCACTCATGATCAAAGTAAGTTAAGTCCCTATAGCTCAATTGTCACAAGTATACATATTGACAGTAGGCCGTACACAAGGGAAAATAATATGTAAAGAAACATAATTGTTACTTTGGTATAGTTGATAGATTTTCCTAAGGGATTGGCCATAAAGGTTTTACCAGGAAAGTATGAAACAAAATTTGAAAATGTGATATAATTTATGACTTTGTGTAACAATGTTTGAAAATGTGAAACATTTGAAAATCTGTAACAATGTAGAAAATGTGATACATGAATATGTGAATCTATTTTCAGTTCTTCAACTTATAAAATCAACTTCCAATAAATGCAACCTAGATGTGATAATAGAGGGCCGTAAGAAAGACACATACATTTTTGATAGCGTGCGCTCACGGGAAAACTTTTGCCAACTTATTCAACAGATGAGACACATGCATTCGGCCAGTCAGGAAGTTGACCAGATCTCCCTTTTCATAGGAACCTGGAATTTAGGTACATATGAGAGCATATCAATAAGTTCTCATCAAATGTGTCTAAAATTCTCTATTTTCATCACATATTGAAAGAGAGCAGACAGTGTCAATGTTTGATTAGGTTTTGGGCAGATTTTGGGTATTAAGTTCTTGTAATGGTGATCATTTTTCTCTTCAAAGTGCAATATTTATCAATGTGTGTCTTGTTGTACATTTTTATGTGGTATATATACTCAATAGATACATATGGATGCTTCGGTATACTTTTATACTACATACATGTACAGTATATGTTTAAGTCTGAATAGTACAGAATTCTATGCACATTGTGTTATAGACAAACCAATTGAGAGTTCCACTGTTATAAATGCAGGTATTCTATGGAGATATGTAGAAATTCTTGACAAATACATGAATAAATAGAAAAAATGCAACACTATGATTATGAAATTATATTTTAGGTGATACCCCACCTGCCTGGAAAATAGAAAACTGGTTGCGATCTCAGGGCTTGGGGAAAACTCGTGATAAATCTCTGAGCAACATGGTCCATGATGTGTATGTAATAGGCTTCCAAGAGTCCCCTTTGAACAAGGAAGACCTGGCCTCAAAGATCAAAGGATATATATGTAACTTACTGGATGTGGAGCTCCATGTTGTGAGTATGAACTACATACAATCAGGGGTGTAGTCAGACATGTGGAGGCACACGAGGTACAGTGCCTCACCTCAATTTTAAAAAAATAACTCATATATTCATTCAAATGTCCACTAGCAACTGCCTCATCAAAATTTCACAGAAAAATACTTATGATGTTTTATCTATTAAAAGAATGTAAATGGGGTTTAAATCTAGATCTATTTTCCTCACATAGTTTTACATGTATATTCTGGTTATGGCAGTAGATTTTTCTGATAATTCCTACTTTACTTGTAGTGAATAATAATTAACTGTAATGATCTTCAATAAGAAAAAAATAGCAATGTATATTAAGAGACATACATGTATTTAACTCATTTAACTTACTGTATGTTTTGATTAAACATAAATATGAATTAGTTTTAAAGTTTAGAAATTGTATTTCAGGTGACCTCCTGTAGTCTATGGGGCATCAAACTTATTGCTCTTTGTAAACCAGAACATCTACACAGAATATCTCATATACAGACAGATAATGTGAAAACTGGTATTGCAAATGCATTAGGTAAGATTATTATACGAAATACAAATACATGTATATAAATTATCACATCTTCCATATAAACATGTCAAGGTAGTTTTATACATTCAAGAATTAAATTTTGACATTTTATCAATGATTATGTTTTGTTTCTAACAAAACAAAAAATCCTCTTTCGTGTTTTTCCTGTTATCGGCCAATCATGTTTCAGCGTTTTTCTTCAGGTAACAAGGGTGCAGTGGGTCTGTCCTTCCATTTCAATGGAACCTCATTCTGCTTTATCAACAGTCACTTGACTTCTGGGAGTGAGAAAAACCACAGGTAAGTTACATATCCCATAATTCCTTGTAAAGTCATGTGATCAGCACCAACCTCTATTTCTGCTAAATTGGATTTTAAAAATCACAGGTAAGTTACATATCCCATAATTCCTTGTAGTTATGCGATCTGTGCCAACAAAGGTTAAATTTCTGCTAAATCAACAGTGAATTACTACTAAGCAACATTTTTGGATTTTGTCAGATTTCAGAATATGCAATTTGAATGGTTTGAATGATGAGATTCACAATAACTCTGAGAAATGTCTGTATCAATATGGCAAAATTGAGTGAGGTCAATTTTAAACATTCACATAATATTCATCCTATTAATCTATATAAGATATTGAAAAATGTGTTTCAGGAGGAACCAAAACTTTCGTGATATTCTTAAAGGGTTGAACCTAGGTGGCACTAAAAGTAAAGTGTGTGACATCACAAATAGATTTCATCATCTTTTCTGGTTTGGTGATCTTAATTACCGTCTGGAGAATGAAGTTCAGGTATGTTTTGTGTTATAAGATATACAGGGTGTCCGGAAAGTAAAGATACAAATGCTCTAATTTCAATAGATTTACCTGTTGTGAGATGAAATTGCTACAGATTATAGAATGACATTATAATAATTTATCCTGCAACTGTCATGACAAATTGTTTAAAAATAAAAAAGTTATGGTTGTAATGGTAACAGGAGTCGCGGGTATGTGGAGCAGCATCACAATAATGTTTTATAATTCTTTTCTTCTGTTCATATCATCTTGACACTCCATCGTCTGTTGCTATTTATTCATCAAATTATGTACCACAACAGCAAAGGATTAGTACTGTAACATTATTGATTTATTTGACACTACTACTGTTATCCAGTATTATGTATTTCCCACCATTATCTAAACATTCTTTGTGCATTTTGATCAGAGATTCAAAGACTTGATAAAAACACTGCTGTCAATCTCTAAGATTGCTGATAACATTGGCTTCCAGCTGAGTCTCATTTTTATGTTGAACTTCTAACATGTCTAACAAATATTGCTTTAAACTATTCATTGATGTAGAAGTCCAACAGGCCATTATCAGGGAAATATGGGCCATTGTGCAAAAAGGTTTAATGTCAAGACATCCAATTGTAAAATTTGTTTTCTTTTGCTTTGTGAATTGGTGCATTGACTGAGTAGGTGGACTGTTGACTTTCCTATTAATCCAGGGACCCCTTTTCTAAGCACTCATATACTTTTTCTATGATTGTACTGGTGACATTACATAGTTATGATATGTATTAATGATATCATTATACTAAAGAGAATACTATGGCAGCAAGAATACAATATCGAACTAAACAAAACATTGATAAAAAATACAATAATAAACACTGTTTCAAACAGTTATATTTTTGCAATTCATCACAATTTAGCGATTTCCTGGAACTGCTCCGCATACCCCTCACCACCGTAACTATGACAACCGTAACTTTAACGCGTTTAGACTATATGTTATAAAAGTTGGTAGATGTATTGTAATATAGTTCCTCTACAGTCTGTAGCAATTTCATTACAACAAACCTAAATCTATTAAAATTAGAGTGTTTGTATCTTTACTTTCCGGACACCCTATATTACCAGACCATTTTTATTAAAACCATGGGAGAGTCCTGAAAAAATGTTGTGGCAACCCAAATGATATGCCAGGGGTGTGCCAAGGATTTTTTAAGGGGGTGAAAGCAAAAAACAGTCTCTATCATCATAGCTTACACTTCTAGCTTCTCTAATTCTTTTGCCGAAGCACATGGTTCTACTTTCCTCCAAGGCATCTTCTCAGCACCATGAACAAAATCCCTTGGAGATCAATGTATACAACTGATCTTTTTTTCAGCTGATTTTAAAACAAGTGAGCAACAAGAACCATACTATGTTTTATAACTCAACCTATCTTTATTTCAGCTGATTTTAAAACAAGTGAGCAACAAGAACCATACTATGTTTTATAACTCAACCTATCTTTATTTCAGCTGATTTTAAAACAAGTGAGCAACAAGAACCATACTATGTTTTATAACTCAACCTATCTTTATTTCAGCTGATTTTAAAACAAGTGAGCAACAAGAACCATACTATGTTTTATAACTCAACCTATCTTTATTTCAGCTGATTTTAAAACAAGTGAGCAACAAGAACCATACTATGTTTTATAACTCAACCTATCTTTATTTCAGCTGATTTTAAAACAAGTGAGCAACAAGAACCATACTATGTTTTATAACTCAACCTATCTTTATTTCAGCTGATTTTAAAACAAGTGAGCAACAAGAACTATACTATGTTGCTAAATGATGACCAGTTAAAGAAGTCCCAGCACAACAAAGAGGCCTTTATACACTTTAGTAAGTTTGAAACAACATATTACGAAGCTTTTGTGTATTCTCTCTCATGCTCTCCCTTTAAATGCAAACAAATTGATGACTTATGATTGTGTGTGAATTCCAGAAATTCACAGACTGATGTTAAGCAGATGTTAAAATTCAGACATTATTCTATCATATAATTTTAACTAAATCTGAATTCATTGTCTAATTTTCTTGCACATCCATACAGCATTAATATTTATATTGTGGCTTGTCATGTTAACAACAATGTTTGTTTTGATGTTGAATTAAAAAGCATTGTTAATCCATTGACAAAAATCCTGAGCCAATTCCCTGATACAAACACCCATAGCATCGGAGCATTTCAGCATTAGTGCCCTTTGTTGGCCAAACTCAGGTTCACTGCTTTAGAGTGATAATAGTCATTATGCAAATCCAGCAAATTTAATTCATTGGGCTTAATCAGTTTTTTTACTTTGCAGATGAGGAGGAAATCCAGTTCCCACCCACCTACAGGTTTGAGAAGGGTGGCCAAGGTTATGTTTGGCAGAAATTTAAGAAAACTGGGGTAAGTAAAACTTTTCATTTGTTGAGAATGGGTGACATTTTGTTAATGTCAGCATTTTTGTGTCAGGCAATTACTGTTTTGGTGTTGATGTTTATTTAACAACCACAAATTGTTTATTTTTTTGTAATTTGGAAGCATTCTCTGTTCTTTAGATTTATTTTTATGGAATTCTTACTCATCTTACAAAATGAAGGATTCACAGTTTTTACTACAAAGTACAAGTTCTGGAATAAAACTGGAATAAGCTTTATTTCATTTGCACAATTTGAAAGATATTAGGTCATTGCTGAACTTTTACCATCATTTTTACCACCATTGTCACCATCAAGAGGTGATGGGATATTGTAAAACGCTCAATTTTGGTTTTTAGTCTCCATATGCTTTTACACTTTTCGAGGCAATGACATTTTGACATGTTAATATGTTTTGTGTTATATCGACATTGTATTTGTCTTGTTACTTTGTTTCTTGTGCATATCACATTTGTGGCATTAAGTGCACAGCAGTCAAAAACTGTATGGATTCATGATCCACCAAAAATATTTTGTATTGTCTTGGTCATAATCTTTTCTGAATGATGCTCAGTGTTTGCCTTAAATGCTGGTGTTTGGTAGTCATTTGTGACACATTGTATCTATTATACAATTGTATGCATACCGGTATTTTATTAATTAGATATAGACGACTAATGCCTAAAATGCTGATCTTGATAGGTCAAAATATTAAGTTACCCAATCTTATTCTATAGCTAAGTAGGATATAATATATAAAAATAAAGCTTTCTAAAACATAAAACAGGGCAAGTTGTCATAATGTGTGATCTCTTTATTTTACATATTATAAAATTGCATAATATTTATATGAAAAGAATGAGATTGGTTTCTGTAGATATGTATACTAGTATTGAGATCTGTTGATAATATTGATGAATATAATCAGTCATGTCACAATTTTCAATGCAGGTTACATACATTTTTCCAAATATGTGTAACATTAAGAATATTGAGTTATTCAAATTCAATTCTATTAAGAATGTATTGTATATATTCCTTTAACAGTCCCTTTAAGAAGTCAGAATAAAATGTTGGCAAATTGATCTTAGTTCACGCTGTAGATCAGCTGTACTATACCAATCATAGTATATTGAGGGGCTCAATGCATGATTGTCACGGATTGTTACATAACCAGTTTGACTGTGTCCCGTCCCTTCCCAAAACTTTGTGTAGTTGAAAGGTTCAGTTGTTGTTGTCCACACCCAAGTGCCATCCATGACATTTTGTCCACTGGTCCAGTACTGATTGTATGAACCGGCTGGTGCTCTTAGCTCTATTACATCATAAAGTATTAAGTAATAAATAATGTTATTATTTTGGAAATAAAATTTTAATAAAAAAATATGTAAGTGTAGCTGCCAAAAAGGGGAAAGATGAACAATTATTACAAGAGAAACATGAAAGAGCGCAACCAATAAAGGAACGCAAACCCATAATATCCTCATAATGTAATTATTTTTTCTGACAATTTATTATGGGATGATTGTGTTAATGTACATATTGTGATTAATCATGAACATTTTGGTTGGCAAACCAGTATACCAAAGTTTTAAAGAGTTTTAACGTTGCCTCTATGGAGATTTGGCCAACACTTTTTAGAACTAAGTTGAAGTCATGGAAAATGATGAAATAACATAAGTTATTATTGTGGAAAACTTTTCACTGAATTCAAATATGCAATTAAAAAGTAGAAAAAGTATGTCATCTGATGTTTAATATGCAAAAACGAGAATTCAAGCAAGATTCCAAAGCTATATAGAAACTCTTGGGATTTACCTTTTTGCATTACAATCTGGCCAACAATGAATGCATGATGTAACTCAGTTGGTATAGCAACCAGACCATTTCCAAGTGCGGCTTCTGTGCAAAATGAATGGGCGTCATTACGGAGTAATTCTGTGGTCACAAACATGTAGCAGTTGTCATTTTCCCAAAACATCTTGAAGAATCCAGGTAAGCAGTCATCAGATTCAGCTAAAATAATAAAATTCAGGCACATGCATTTCAAACTTGCAACCTTTTAAATGCTATAATATCTTCATCTAGTTTTACTTGTATATATCCAATGCCCTAGACTACTCCGATCATTTAGGTCTTTACATGTAATTACAATTGATATCATTAAATGATAGAATGAAAAATAGTGATTTGTTTTGCCGATAGTATAAAGCCTCTGGAATCTCTAAGTTTATTACAGTGTGCTATTATATAAAATGTGGAAAGGCACACATTGAATTAAAATTTGAAATGAAAAAATGATGGTAAAAATTTACCAAATAATGCTGTAGCCTTATTAAAATAATGAATAGTCTGGCGTTTCCATTCCATTGTGCCAATGTCTGATGCAGAGCATCCTTCTATTAATCCCAACACCAAAACAATCTTTGTTAGCATCAGCATGTTTTATGTCCTGACTTTTTCCTGCTGGTTTATTGTTCTGTTGTTTCTTGGTTGTGATTGCTGACTCTTGTGAATTGTGGACTCACACCTGTGAGTGTTTTGTTTTTATGCTGTATTAAAATCATATTTTATATTTGACAGCTCCTTGAGATTGTAAAGGGCTTGAGCACACTCATATGATTATGTATTGAATACCTTCTGCTTGAGGATCCTACTGAGGTTATGGGCATATGATGTTTTGAAATATGTACTGTCCCTGAGATCCCATGACTACACAGATTTTCCTTTGGGTAAACTCTTTATCCATACCATTATGGATAACCCCTATTATCTTGCCAGATAGTCCCATTCTCTAAAAGCTTCCAAATTATCCGAGTTGAGCAATCTTTATTCAGTTTGGGGTAACAAGTTTGTGTCATTAACTCTTAATATTATCAAATGTTTGACCCTACATAGTACATAATAAGTGCAAAATACGTTTAAGTCATTTGAGGTGAATTTGGTAAATCTTGTGTATCAATTAATAACATGCTGATATTCAAGAGAATGTGCCATGTGTTGATGAAGGAATGCGATGATTCTATAATAAATGAGAAACACGAAAACAATAACACTTAAAAAAACAGGTCATAACAATTACAAATACAGATATATATCAGGCCAAGGTTTTACTTCACGTGTGGGGCATAATACCTTTATGTACTATAATAAAATATGATGGACAAAGAAAATTGGCTTTATTTTTTGTCAATCATAGTCATGTATTTATTTATTCATTTATTTAAGTGTCACCTTCTAAGATAGCCAGCCCTATTTGGGCTTATGAGACACATTTTACATAAGTTACATAATAATAATACATAATAATTTTAACAATACAAATATAAAATTAGTGCAGTTCAGCTCAACATCATTATTGATTTTGATTTTTAAATAAAACTCTTTTCCTTATATAGAATATTTTTTGCAAATACTTTCCAAAGCATTTAATATATTTTTTATTTTCAAAGATATCTTTAAAGGAATTGTCTTTGATTTCTTGAAGGAAAGATTTTCGAGCTTCTGAATAATATGAACACTCAAATACAAAATGCGTTTCATTTTCAATTTCATTTGAGTTACAAATTTGGCACTGTCTTTGGTTTACTGGAGTTTTCGGTTGAGTAAATCTCCCCGTTTCTATTGCTAAAGGAAGTATACCAGTTCTTAACTGAGCTATTAGAGAGCGTTCACCCCTTGTCAATGATGATGTAAGTAAATACTGTTCTATTGGACAGTCATGTTTAAAAGTTAGGTAAGTCCTCAATTTGGGTTGTGATTCAATATCTGTACGTAATTTTTCTTGTAATTTTAATTTTAGTTTTCTCTTAACAATGCTGATATTAACATATTGTTTCTGGTTATAATGATTCATCCCTAACTCATTGAAAATTGATTTTATATCTGAACACCATCCATTAGGTTGATTATATTAAGTCAATATTAAATATTTTTTTGGTGAGTCTATTATTTTCCATGAATGTGAATCTATTCCATAGACGCACAATATCTAGTGTGTTGTCTAATGTAGATTTGTTGTAGTTCTATTATTAATTGTCAATCATGGTAATTATTAATTCTGAATCCCAGATTTATATTTAATGATAATATATATTTGTGAAATCTATACTATGCGTCTGAGGTGTTGAACCTCAGACACATAGCAGAGAACTAAAGTAGAATATATTTAGACACACTTTTAGCCACTAAAGCAATGACGTAAGCATACAGCATGTACATACATGGAAATACAAGTGCTATAAAGTGCTACATAGTGTTCTAGTGTCTTTCGGGGTAAGCCAGCCAGAATCGCTATATAGAGCAGGAATTGAAGCATATCTATGAACGCCCATAAATGCACGTATGGCACGTTGGTGAATATAGTCACATTTTTGATAAGGTTTCGCTCCCATAATACCAGCACTATAGTTCATAATAGGTAATACACATGTGTCATACAGTTTACTGAATGTCTGGAATGATAGTCCTTCATGTGATCTGAATTTAGAAATAAGACCAACAAGTCCTCTGCTTGCTGCTGAGCTCAGATGTTTTGCTGTAAATGTATAGTCTAATGTTTCGTTGAAGAAGCAACCCAGATATTTGTAGCTTGACACTTTTTCGATTTCAGAATCATTGAAGACAAAATTATAGTTCGTTTTAGGCATGGTTTTCCTTCTGAAATGTACAATTTTAGTTTTTCCCATATTTATAGATATTCTCCACTGATTGCACCACATTTTAACAATATCGAGCAGCTTTTGTAGATCGGTTTCGCTTTCACAAATCAGAGCAATGTCATCTGCATATAATAAAACGTTTATAAGTTCATCACCATATTTTACGCCAATTTGACTAGAGATTATTGTCTTTGCTAGGTCATTTAGGAAGATATTACACAAACAAGAAGAAAGATTATCTCCTTGTTTTAATCCAACTGTAGAAGGGAACCAGTTTGTTGTTTTACCATTGAGATTTACTATGTTAGAAGTTCTACTATACATTGTCCTTAAAGCTCTATACATACGGCCATCAATACCTGCCTTTGTCAGTTGCATAAATAAACAGTCCCTGTCGATTTTATCAAAACATTTTTCTACATCTATGAAGCATATAAATGTTGATTGTTTTAAATTTTTCTGTGGCGTATAATTGTTGTCAATACATACAGATGATCAATACAGGCTCTAAGTTTTCTGAAGCCGTTTTGCTCATCAGCTAGGAAAGATTCACTGAAGCACATTAGTCTATTACTCAATACTGAACTGTATAACTTACTCATTGAGCACAACAGACTTATTCCTCTATAGTTAAGTGGTATTCTAGGGTCATTTTTGTGATTTTTAGGAATCGGTTTAATTATGGCTCTTCTCCATTGTGAAGGGTATAATCCATGTTTAAAGCATTTATTAAATAAAACTGTTAATAATGATACTGAGGTGGCATTTTGGAATACTTCACCCGGAAGATAATCAATTCCTATGGCTTTTCCTTCTTTTATTTTGTTTACTGCTGTAATGATTTCATCCATATTTATGTCACTGTTAATTTCCTTTTCAGGGTCATCATTGTTTTCAAAAATATGCATGTTGTTATCAACCTCTGTTTTGAGGTGTACTAGTTTAGAATAAAATTCATCATCAAATTCATCTTTATTTGACACTTCATATAGTTCTCGTGATTTTCCCATGCTAACAAGATCTCATTTTTCTCTTAATATCTTGCCATTTATAAGTACTTCATTAGGGATTTCAATTTTTTGTTTAGGACCTAATTTACTTATTTCATACCAAAATTCCTTTGGGTTGTTTGTCTTTAATTCATTTATATATATTTGGGTTTTTATGTTAAAATCTCTTTTAGCTTTTCTTACTGCTTTGTCAAAAGTTGCTTGAGCTAATTTATATTCTCTTAAGAGCTCTTTTTTATTCCTGTCTCTTTTGAAGTGACATCTATATTTTCTATATCGATTTTCATTCTGACAAAGTTTTTTAAAAAGTTCGTTAAGATTGGAATCCCACCATGGTTTTGGTTTAAATCTTGATTTACGTTTTGTGTTTTTTGAAATGTCATGAGAGGGTAGCATATTTAACATTTCATCATAGTAGATTTCACACACTTTTATTTTTTGTGTCATCAATTATGCTGCCTCTAGGTGGTACTGGATCCAGGTCAATTACATAGTCATCTAAATCACTTATTCTGGCATTTAGGTCCCCACATATGATTAATCTATCAATGTCGCTATAGGTGTAAGTCAATTGAAGTAGGTGATCAAAGAAATTATCACCATTTCGGCCTCTTTCCCCGCCTTCAGGAGGTGAATAAGCAGCAAATATCGTGAAGGTGGGTAAGTTTTACAGCTAAAATCCCTTCATATGATTTTTCAATAATTTCCGATGAGAATTCTTGTAATAATTGGTTTTTAATTAGAATGGCCACCCCACCTGATCCACATTTTGCAGTTTTCATTAGTGACATGCGATTGTGGCCATAAAATATGTATCCCTCAAGACTTATTTTTTGATCATCTTGAAGCTTAGTTTCGTTGAGGCAAATTATATCGGGGTTAAGTTTTTGAATTATTTGAGATCTAATTGGGCCATTTGAGTTGGTCCATGAGTTTACATTCCAGTGCATACATTTAATGTTAAAGGGCTGGCAATCATCCTATGCCCATTGGTTATCATTTTCATTTGGTTGTCTGCTTCTGTGAATAGTTCCTCTTCCTCTGTTTTGTCCTCGTCCTTGTCCACCTCGGGGTCCAGATCCTCTTCCTCTCCAAGCTTGTCCCGGATCCAGGTTCCAGTTCTCATTTTCTTTCTCTTGCTCGGGAGATTTTTTCGCTAGTCTTCCACTCCCTGGGATGCATTTCAACATTTCTCTGGTGTTCAGCTCCAATAATCTTTCTTGGTGAGATTTGGCTCCATTAATATAAATATTGTGGAATTTTTGTTTTTCATTCAGAATTTTCTTTCTTCTGAGAAGAGCTATTTTATTTTCCTTTGTTTTCAGTTGGACTTTGATAACTCCAGGTTTATCATTCCGTGACTTTGTTCTTTCTGCTTTAACAAGCATTTTACTCTCCATTCCGAGACCTTCGCAGATGACCATGTTGGCTTTTTTAGTAACATCTTCGTTGTTTTGATAGGGGACATTTCTAATGATCACACTTGTTTCAGGTGCGAAGTCTTCTGTTTGAGTGATCTTTTTTGGAATATTTGATTCAAAGTCATGCATTCTTTTGTCTATTTCCTTGCACTGTTTATCAATTTTATGTTCAAAGGCTAAAGCTCCCTGTTTAAAGGAGTCCACCTCGGTTTCAAACTTCGTTTCAACCCCTTTTACGAAGGATTTTATTTCTCTTAACTCTCGTTGTACTTCAGTTTTGATGGTCTTGACCAGTTCATCCTTAATAGATTGTATTAATTTATCCTTCACACAGGCTACTAATTCTGTTTTAACTGACTCAATCAATTCATGTTTTATACTTTTAAGTAAATCGTTTTTTAGATCTGGGAGAAAGTCAGCAATGGAGCTGGAGTTTGGATTTGGGAAATTAAGGGTCTTTGGGGGTAGGGAATATGCAGCATCAGGAGTGTTAATTTCAGGATTTTTGCAGGGTGTATGATTATCCTTCGATTGGTCGTTGTCATCAGTTGAGATTCCTGGTGTTGTAAGGCTTTCGGATATACGATGATGCTTGGCTGCAGGAGTGGATGTGGTACTTTCATCATCCCAAGATGATGGCGTTGATGACCAAGCTTTCTTCCAGCTTTTCAGCTTAGTGCGCTAACGTTTGCTACCACTACCTCTGCTCATGGTTGGAACCTGTACGCCTGTGCGTTACACACCTGTGTAAAGTGTTTGTATAAGTAGCTTGAGTCAATTATAGGCTCACTGTAAGGTTGTCCTTTATATGCTAGTATATAGTTACTAACATGGGCTAATTAATCCATGTGCTTGTTAGTATATACAGTTATATGTTCTGATATTTTACAATATGTCCTGAGAAATATGTTCTAAATTCTCTTTAGTTATTCAGAGTTTTTTCCTCAGAACTTCGTGTTTGTGATCTCTGTATATTCATGTAGATCTCTGTCGAAGAACATGTATCAACTCTTTTCAATTATTGCGTTTTATCTAATTTTTTTGGAGCAAACTATAACACAGCCTTTTTCACTTTCACAGTATGTCACCATCACCATCATGATATGTTTTATCATGATGATGCATGCATGGGTGGATCTTGCACATTGTTCCACCTGTGACACCAACGTCTCACTTCAGCATGGAATTTCCGAGCCTTGACTGCTTGCAGATTATAAGACATCTTTTGAAAGAGTGCATCAAGATCAATATTTGCAAAAATAAATGGACCACTCTGTCATAAAACGAAAACATGACTTATTCTCGGTGTTATATCAGCGATTGTGTATTTTTTATAATTTTACCTGTCAATATTTGAAAAACACAATTTTCCCACAAAATTAACCTTACGCCATGGCCTATTGGTGTACATTGTAAGGACGCAACTGTATCTATTTAATCACATTAAGTCCATGCACATGAATGTGTTTACATCTTATTATCACCTCTTCTAAAATAAAGAATTTGAGCACAGGAATATTTGCATATACAATAGGGCAAATCATCGCTTTGGAGTTAATTTCCATGTTAATACTTGTTCCATCTCAGATAATTGACCAGCTTAAAGGAACAAAAACAAAATTGATCTTCATAGTATTTCCAATGGATTAATAAGTACCATATCTTTCATTTGACACCAAAAACAGCTCAAACAGATCACATCAGAGTTGACATTAGATCGTGAAAAAAGTATTTTCGATCTATCAATTTATATATTTTAAGTTTTTAGCAATGCCATTGAAAGATGGCATTGTTGTTTGCATTAATTATCAATTCATTTTTGAGAGGAATTTTAACCGTACGCCATCTTTTAATCCAAGAGTTATTTAAAACATACACTTTGTGAAAATTGGTAATTCACTTCTTTTGATCTCTGAACTTCAAATGCTGTTTTCTATGCAAATAATTTTTTTTCACTTCAGTATTGACCCAAATTAAAATTTTTATCATATTTGATTGAGTGTGTGAGGAAAATGTCTCAAATAATATTTTGTCCCCTTTCCTTCAAAAATAGGCACATTGCCTGTTTAATATACAAAGTACATCAAAGGGCCTGACATGGAGAGCACTGCAGATTTTGACCATTTCCTTCAATACTGTAGAGCTATCAAAGCTGCATGCACCGAATTAGGTGTATGTACTTTAGTTTTTAGGTTGAGTTCACAAGTGTTAAGTGAGTCTTCAGAATGAAGCTGGAGTTCCTTTTGTGAGGACTTTCCTTGATTTTAGACCATGTGAAGATTCACAGTTTTCTTTTTAACTTGCAAGACCATGAGTTGTATGACAATGAGTTGTATGATATAAATTTAAACATGATCAGTTAATTACTTTGTTTAATTCTATCTCATGTGATTAACAACCATCTGTTGCTTTCCTGTTGTGATTATAGAATTTACCTCTGCCGTTTTATTGCCGAATTTTGTCACAAGTATTTTCTATAAATCCTCCAAATTCTGAAAAGCTAATAATTTTTACATTTTTGTGTTCATTTTTATATTTTTGAAAATTTATTTATGTTTGTACTTCGAATCAACTTCACAATTTGATGAGATCTCCACAAATCTTTTGTTAGATATTATATACATCAGTGCTCAATTGTTCAAATTGTGAGCAATATTTCACCTCTATATTTCTATGACTCTGCCTTAGAATCAGAATTCACAATAAAATGTTGACAAATAGATCTATGTACTTCTTCGACAGCGAAAGAAGGAAACCAGTCATAGTAAAGAGAGGGGTTGCTTGCACGATTGTCATACAATGAGACAAAGCCACTTGGATCCTGACCCGTTCCTTCCCAAAATTTTGTGTAGTTAAAAGGTCGAAGTGTTGTTGTCCATGTCCATGTACCATCAGCAACATTTGAGCCACTTGTCCAGTATTGATTTAAAGTATTGAATGGTGCTCTGAGCTCTGCAAAATAGAAATAATACAAAGTACATGTAGCTTTTATGTATGGTATTTAACTTAGGCCTATTCAATAATTTTGTCTAAAACAAATTTTTGGACAAGAAATGTGGTGTTATAAATCTTGTTCTACACAGGCACAAAATAGCTATGCTTTAAATATGAATATTTCCTCCACTCTTTTCTTGATGCCTTCCTCAGAATTAGGCCGATCCATCTGTACCTCGATCAACTTTTTTTTTTTTTTTTACATACTTCATATTTATTTCTAAAAATCAATCGGTTACATTTTTACAAATTGCCATTGTTGACAGGACAACATTAACGGCAACCTCTTTCTGAAGTGTGAATGTTCCCCACACTCGGGCATTGCTAGGCACTGTTTCCCTGTATGATAGATCAGATGGCAGGAGTTTGTTTTCCACAAGAGATGTTTTTCGACTTGGGATTCTTCTTTTTGTCTTTTGATAAGGTTTTACGAGGCATAAAATGAGCTATTACCTCTCTGCATTACAATCTGGCCAACTATGAATGCATGATGTAACTCAGTTTCAACTGCAACAAGACCATTTCCAAGTGCGCCTTCTGTGCAAAATGCACTTGCTTCACCCCTTGGTAGTAAAGCCGTCACAAACATATAGCAGCTCTCATTTTGCATGATCATCTTGTAGAATCCAGGTAGGCAGTCAGCTGATTGAGCTGGAATACATTATTCAAATTGATAGTTGGGGAAAATGATGTTGATTATGCATTGGCCTTTGATAGCAAGTTACTATTAAAGTCTCTGCTGTAGTGGCTAGCCCTTATGACTCAGGTGTAGAGAGTCTGGCTTGTGAGTGGAGGGTGCTGGGTTTGATTCCCGTAGGGGCATTGAATTTAGCACACTCCCTCTCATGTCTAGTATCTGGGTCTTTGCACTTCAGCTTCCCTAATTACAGACCTGTGTGGTCATTACAATTAAGTATCACACTAAAGCAAGAAACAGAAGCAGACACTATTTGTGTGTTTATGCATCTCTTTAGGAACTTTGGTTTCAGAATTACATACACCTATATATGGATCACAATATTTTGGGCGCTAGAGGTTAATTTTTCTATGTCAGGCTATACTCTTAAATTTACTTTTTCATTTTTGTTGTTTGAAATCTTTCTGGATTTACAAGTACTATACTTCCACTTATTTTTTAAGATAAAATTTTATGTATTTTCTGGAATGCCCATTTGTTGCCTATTTACTGTGTGAGTTCTTATGTTGTTCTGATGTATTATAATAGAGACTAATTAGCAAATGTTGAAAATAATTTGTCCTATCTTCAAATTATGACCACATTATCCCGCATGTGAAAAAGGCAATTGCATACGGTAACATATAGAAAAGCAGTCAGACAAATAAATTGTAAAACAGATGTACCAAATAAAGCTGTAGGTCTGTTGAAGTACTGAATATTCTTTCCCTTCCATTCCATCGAGTCAACATTTGAGGCAAGGCATCCTTCCAATCCCATCAGCATCAAAACATATCCAAGACACAACATCATACCTCTGAATTTCAATTTTACATTAAGTTTTTGAAAATACCATTACAGGCATATGTGTAGTTAAGAGCATTAATTAAAGAAATGTCCAATGGTACTTGGCAGGCTGTAACATTTGACAATATTGGATTTGATGGAATCAGAAATCAGATTGATCAGATTTGGCTTGTGATTTAGATATTACAGTAATTTTACTCTTATTTCAGGTGAATCACCATATTATTGATTCCTGTCATATGAGCATTATGTGTGAATGTAACAACTTGTTAATTTGATCATAAAATGTGGCCAAAAAAACTTCAAAGTTCTCAATCATTAAATGGCAAGTCCCTTCATTGAAGTGTGCAAGATAAGATCTTTATAAATGAGATATTCTATACAGTTATCACCCTCACACTTAATATTACTTCTTACTCTGCTTGATAACAGAAATAAATTGACACAATCCTTTAATGCAAATTGGAATGCAAATAATATACATATATAACAACACCATGTCTGGTTGACACTGGTATCTTACTCAAAGCTGGAATTGTAAAGATGGAAGAAGAGCAAAATGAACTTTGCAAAAAATGCTCACATGTTATCCCTCTGAAGAAACCTGGTACTCCCAATGAGATTGCAGAGCTTATTGCATATCAGGTGTCTTAAGACAACAAACAGTGCTAAGATTTGTACATGATAGTTGGGCTAACTCTTTTGGGACTTGATGCATTAACTTTTGAGAATGCTGAAGTGTACCAGTGAATAAACCATATATAAACACAGTGTGTGATTAAAGTTAAGAATACATATTTATCATCTATGTATAGATGGCATTTAAGTAATTAGATGATTAGGTTGAACTTGATTTTGAAGGAACTTTGTTTGGCAGAGTTTCAATCGATGTTAGGACAATGTACAGATCTCATATCATATGTTAATTAGTTCTGAAATATGTATTCAAATTAATATTGTGTATAAGTGCAATAAAAATCAACTTTTGAATGTTAAAAGGTAATGCATATCGTTTAGCAAATCAAACGCTCGTTTTTGGCAGAGTTTCCATCGATGCTAGGGTAATGTGTATAGTGTACAGATCTCATACCATGTGTTAATTAGTTCTGAAATATATATTCAAATTAATATTGTGTATAAATGCAATAAAAATCAACTTTTGAATATTAAGGTCTACAAAAAGTCATAGTCCTCTTTGATTGTAAAGTTCTTACTGTTGTTGTTTGAAATATTTATATAAATGTAATGTAACGAGAGACATATGAAAGCATAAAAATCAAGCTCCCTTTAAACTGAATTATCTGAAAGTTTTATTTCCCTTTGATATATTATAAAGTATTTCTAATAAATATGCAAACTAACTCTCAACAGACAAGAGCTATCATTGTATTTATATAAAATAATCATGTTTTTTTTCTGTTGCAGTTTATTCATTTTAACGACTTACAATAAAATGTTGACATATGGATCTGTATGAATTTGCAGCATTTGTTGTGGCATACCAATCATAGTAAGGCGATGGGCTCATTGAGCGACGTTCATACAATGAGACATAACCAGTAGAAGGTGTGTGTCCTTCCCAAAACTTTGTGTAGTTGAAGGGTTGAACTGTGGTTGACCAAGTCCAAACTCCATCAATCACATTCTCTCCACTGGTCCAGAATTTCTGGTAGTCTGCTGTCCTGAGCTCTACAGTAGACCAATGCATTGCTATTTTCATTAATATTACATCAATTCAAATATTGTCATTATATTGCATCAATCAAATACTGTCATTATATTGCATCAATCAAATGCCATATCGTTATTATTGCATCAATCAAATGCCATATCATTATTATTGCTTCAATCAAATGCACATATAATTGATATTGCATCAATCAAATGCTGTATCATTATTATTGCATCAATCAAATGCACATATCATTATTATTGCATCAATGAAATGCACATATCATTATTATTGCATCAATCAAATGCCGTATCATTATTATTGCATCAATCAAATTGAACATTTCGTTATAATTGCAGCAATCAAATGCACATATAATTGATATTGCACAGATAAATCAAGCGGATTCATTATGATGATATGATATAATATGTAAATATGACATGTATTTCTTCACTTTTACCTGGTTGCATAACTATTTGGCTAACAATATATGCATGATGTAACTCAGTTGGTATAGCAACCAGACCATTTCCAAGTGCAGCTTCCGTGCAAAATGCACTTGCTTCACTTCTTGTTAATTGTGAAGTCACAAACATGTAGCAGTTGTCATTTTGCCAAAATCCCCTAAAGAATCCTGGTAGGCATTCTTCTGATTGAACTGAAATGTTTTTATAAGAAATACAGGGAAACATAGGAAACGCAGGTTATGAAAATATTGACAAATTAATTAATTTTTCCACCCAGTATGCTATTGCTATGTTTAATCATATAAATGTATCAGTTATGTTACCAAATAATGCAGTTTCCCTGTTGAAGTACTGAATACTTTGTCCTCTCCACTGCATTGAGCCTATATTTGTGTCAGAACATTCTCCCGAGATCATCAGACCACATACAAAGGCATAAATCACAAGCAACATTGTTTCACTGTAGCCCCAACATAAACTGAATGACATCATTTCCGCTTGCCATTACTGAATTTTGTAATTGAATCAGTTTGTTATCATGTTGACTATAAACTATTTATCAGAATATAATCAGGGGCTATACAAGAAAAAACGTAAAGCATTTGGCATATGCCTGACTGCAATGTTTAAGGTACATTTTATGGGATTGCACTATATTTTTTAATTTATATCAATTACTCAGAATTTAGAAAGCATGATATGTAAATATAAGTGCAGAAGGTGAGAGATCACATGTGTAATTTTCTTATCTAATATCAACTGTTTAAATTTAAAAATAGAGGTTGTAAATCAAGGTTGGGCTAAGCTTATTGATGATCAGCAACAGGTCAAGTGAAATGTCCATATGGATGCATACATGTAGTTGTTAGATAAAATCATGTAAAATCAAATTATATTATAAAGAATGCCGAATGACTTATTTAAAACTTACTATATATCTTGTACAGATATGCATATTTTTTTTTCTTATTTCAAGAGTGTCACATTCACAGATTTTTTGTCATCTTTATATTCATGCAAAGTACAAATAGAAAAATGTATTGTATTACAGTAAGAAAAGCATCTGTGTGTTCAGTGCAACTCCTGCAACCATCAGATGATTGTAATCATAATCTACCGGGGTCTTGTGTTCAGTTGTTTGATCTTATGTCAAAACATTGGCTGGTATATTGTGATCAGTTTGCCAGGCAAGCAGGACAACAGGTTATGGATGTTGGTTGATAGACATCCCATTGGCACCTTGCCTGATGGTTTCAATACAAACAGTTTCAGTTTCAAAGATTGATTTTAGATTTCACGGAATCTTCCAGAGCATAAATGTCTCGAACAAGTTATTTTTTCATATGATGGGTGCATTTTTAAGGTGGTCATTTTAGGACTTTGCATGGTAACATTCTATCTATGCTGGCTTAAGTCAGCTAATTCTCAGGCAAGTGTATGCATTTGAGGAGAGAAAGAAACATTCTAGATTCTGAATTAATTTGGAATAAATTATCTCTGAAGTCTTTGAGCATCTTGGCTTGAAATTATTTTGGTTTGATAGATATTCTTAATATCTGCATATTTAATAATATTTGCATTTTGCAAACAAAACAGCAAGATGGTAGCCAGTCATTAGGGAAAATAAAACCCTAGTATCCCAAAACTATGATCTTACACACATGTATTTACAATGTACAAACACAATAACCTTAATGACACATTGACACACCAATATATTAACAAAAGAACATAACTCAAATATTATTAGGGTTTGCAACAATATTTGCATTTCTACTTTTTATTGTAATTTTTATGAGTTAATACACTTAACGAGACACAATGAAGTGTTGGCAAATTGATCTGTATGCATTAGTAATTGAGGTTGTGCTTATCCAGTCATAGTACGGAGAGGGACTAGCACTACGGCTTTCATACAAGGCTAGAAAACCAGTACTAGGGGTACTCCCTGTCCAAAATTTTGTGTAGTTAAAAGGTTCAAGTGATGTACCCCATGTCCAAAGACCTGAGAAATTCTCTCCACTGGTCCAATAGTACTGGCTTGAACTGGATGATGCTCGGAGTTCTACAGAACATTAATCAAATACTAAACATTATTATGTTGTCATGGGATTGGAGCATTTACAAGCAAGAACCATTTTGAAAAAGCCATTATTATATAATAGTTATGTACTGGACTGGAATTTTATGGACTATTTTTGTATTTTTATAGTTCATACCTGTTTGCATAACAATTTGGCCAACAATGTGTGCATGATGTAACTCAGTTGGTATAGCAACAAGACCATTTCCAAGTGCGCCTTCTGTGCAAAATGTACTTGCTTCACTCCTGGTTAGTTCAGCTGTCACAAACATGTAGCAAGTTTCATTTTGCCAAACTCCTTTGAAGAATCCAGGTAGGCAGTCCTCAGATTGCTCTTAAATTTTAAAGTTGCAAGTTTGCAACAATGAATCATATAAGATGAAACCTTTGAAGACATACAGAAGGTAAATTAATAAAGAATAAATTTAAGGACACTTCCAACAATAGTTCATGTACCACAAAATATATTGAAAATAGCACATCAGGTTTTCTTCTTTCATTGACAATTAGCCCTTAATATCTAGAAATTACCAAATAATGCTGTTGCTCTGTCGAAGTACTGGATTTTCTTTCCATTCCACTGCATCGTGGCGATGTCTGTTCCTATACATAATGTCACAACTAGCCCCAACACAAAGATTGGAGTCAGAGACAACATCATTTCCATATTCGATTTTCTGCTGAGCTCTTTTCAGTAAAGTTTTGCAACAGAGACTGATTTTGATGAAAAAGTTATGATAGTTTATCAGTTGGACCATAAACTGTAAGTTTCAGAATAATCAGGGGGCATATCAATAACTGAAAATGTTTTTGCACCATGATATCAATGCCAAATAAAGTGCACATATGTCTATACAAGTTCTTAGTAGTGCATACATAAATAATTAGATTTGTTCATTTATTGTTTAATGAGATAGCAAAAATATATCAAGAAAAACTCTTTTTTCAAATCAAAAGTAATCTTAAATTATCCTATGGATACTAAATATATATAGGGATAACAACAAAAGATAATTTTGGTATGCACTTCTAAAATCATATCTAACTGGATACTTCATTTTTATTAGTTTTGAATTTATCACCATGCCAAAATTGGTCTGACAAATTACTGCTTTACCTAGTTGAGGGAATATAGGGTGTCTCGAAAGAATGCAACCCCCCACTCTAGGCAGGCATATACCAATGTCTCCATAGTATGTGTCAAATGACATCTTAAACCTTGACTGTTTTCGAAAAGGCAATAAGCTGACATATATAACTTTTTACATTTTAATACAACTGACAAGATAATAAATCTTTTAATAAAAAGTTGATGTAGTTATAAAGGTTTTTAAGCGTAAATCAAAGCCAACAATATAACTAGAAAAAATTCAAAATTGGGGCGGGATTCGAACCTGGGACGTCCGCGTGCTGAAAAATCAAATAGCCAGCCTATCATCCGAGCAATCGAAGTACCAATCATCATAATAACACCTTTATCATGAGTATTTTTGCATAGCATTTTCCCCATTTGTTTATTATTGTATATTCTCTCTTTATAGCTCAAAATATCACTCAGGACCCCTGGAACAACCCAAGATTGCGTTTTTTCAAAAAAGGCAGCTTTTAAGCTTATCCAAAGTTACATTGATTTGCCAAGTATCATGGTTCGACGCAAAAATGAGAAAGAGTAACAGGAATTTCAAAATATAGTTTAGTCAGAATGTTCTGTCATGTTAACAGCAACAATTATTTGCGGATATGACCTTAAAAGGGCTTCAAATAAAAGTGTGCTATTTTGAAATTCTCTTATAACCTTTTTAAGGCCCTTTAGAAGAGTTTCCTTGGAGTCCCCACCTTCCTCTTTTGTTTTCCAATTCAATATTTTAGCGCTGTTAGACCTTTCTGAAAATAATGATTTTTTGTGGTAGAATTGTTGACAGTTGACGGCTCAAACTAATTCTTTAAGAAGTTCAAAACTCCATTGGGGAGACCAATGAATCAATCAATATGTTTTGCACAACTGGTAAAAATTTCAAATACATAGCTGAGTGATTTCAATGCGAATTAACCAGAGTTTCATGATAAGTATTATGACTGCTTAGAATCCAATATGGCATCAACGTTATATTTGGCGCAAAATTATAGTTTGCAGTACAATATGTTGCAATCTGGCCTGGTGTGATAATTGATCAAAATTGTGGACATATTGAATGTCTGTTTATGTAAAAAAAATTGACAAAACATGGTTTTTGCAAGTTTTGGAAAACCTGTTTTAAAACGAAAATGATGTCATTTATATTATGGACTCTGGTTGACAGACATTATAATCAATTTGAACTTATGATATACCAAATTAAATAAAAAAGTAAATTCCCTATCCACTGGTTTATGATATGACATGTTTGCATCAATTAAATCAATATTTATTATTCTACCAATTCTTGAGAATGAAATAAAAGATATTTTCGAACCTTGTTGGAACAAAATAGCATATACATGTACAACATTTTCTTAGAGCTCTCAGTATTATAGGTATACAATTAAGCAAAATCTATTAAAAAGATTAAAACAAAAACCCCAAAATAGATACAAATTAAAGTAAACCTTTTGTTTCATTAACAAGATACTTTTTTAAAATGAACCACACTTTCCTTTGAACAATTACAATATTGAGAAATCTAAACACGTTTTGTTCCAGTAAGGTTCGGATAGATGTTCCATTTCATTCCAAACATATAATACCGAGAACAAAAAAAACGTCTGGTGTTTTTCCTGGTGTGTTTTCTAAAACAATAGAGCGAAGAGAAAAGTGTTTTTTTCAAATTTAATTGATACCATTCAAAAGATGATCATTTTCTGATAACTCAGGTTTAAGAGAAACATGTGTTCAATTCAGTTCGCCATATCGATACCAATTTTTTGTACTTAAAATTCAGTGTATTTTTCAGTGTATGAATTTGTACTGAAAAAAAATCAGTATATTTTTTCAGTATATAAATATACTTAAATTTCGAGTAAAAACAAGTACATTTTTCAGTACAAATTTGTACTGAAATGCTCCTTTTAACACAAATGATCTGCCCTAGTGATAAATGGAGTTCATCTTCAGGTAAAGCAGTTTTAGTAAATTATGTATGTTTTTGTAAATTAGCTGAGAAAAAGGCACAAAAAAGCCTAACAATGAATGCGTAAAATATAATGCGAATGGTGCTTCTGGAGTAGTAAGTATTCAAATCAATAACATTTTAGTTCCTATATGAGATCATCGTCGGTTCCCACGCTCAATCACTATGAGGATAGGTCCGAAGGTTGATGAAGCAAGATGATATGAGATATTAAGTTGGCATTTCTATTATTCATTGTTCCTTTTCGCAATGTTTCATAGTGGGAGGACAATTTAAATAATAATGTTAACAGAACTGGAGACATAATAAATAGCCTTTTATGAATATCAAAAATTGTTTCAAAGCTAGGATAGATACTAGTGTGGCTGCCATATAATCTGACATGATCAAAAAATGTCCAAAGACATAGTCAACAAAAAGAATAATGCAAGAGCACATATATGTGATAAAACAAACAACATAGTTAGTTATAACAAGCTTCTGTTTTATTTGAATGCAATTTATACACTAAGAACTCAAAACAAAATGCTGGCATATAGATCTCTGTGAAGTTTCTGGACTCAGCCTGCTATCCCAGTCATAGTAAGGAGAGGGATTAATATTACGGTTGTCATACAATGACACATAACCAGTTGAGGGGTTGTGTTCTGGCCAAAATTTTGTGTAGTTGAAGGGTTGAAGTGTGGTTGACCATGTCCAAACTCCATCAATCACATTCTCTCCACTGGTCCAATAGTCATTGTATGAGGTAGATGAGTTTACCCTGAGTTCTATAATTCATAAATCATCTTTGACGAAGCAAAAAGTGTCAGGGTTTGTTGGAAAGGTTATTACAAAGCTTTTTCTTTCTGTGCAAAGGCTGCATCCCGGGGGCTACGTCTAACATTTTTTAACTGAACAGTTCTGGCATACATTTTGCTACATGTTTCTTAAGAAAATTAATATCTTGTAAAGTCTCATGGTCTCTGATGTGTATTTTTGAAATAAAGATAAACATGGATTTACAATGAAATATTATTTTTATTTTGAATATCACTTTAATTCAATTATGGGATTTCCTCTTTCAGAAGCCCATGACCTAATGTGATTGTTACCTGGTTGCATAGCAATTTGGCTAACAATGTATGCATGATGTAACTCAGTCGGTATAGCAACCAGACCATTTCCAAGTGCAGCTTCTGTGCAGATTGCACTTGCTTCACTTCTGGTCTGTCGACTGATCACAAACATATAACAGCTCTCATTCTACCAGAATCCCTTGAAGAATCCTGGTAGGCAATCATCAGATTGAACTAAAAGATTGATGTTTTAACACAATAGAATCTGCCTTATCTTAATACCACTGGGACTAGATAACACTTTTCAGATTAGGAGGTGATCACATCCAAAGATTGTTAATGTGTTATTGGGAGATAACAAAATTGACACCAAGAAAGTCGGTCCAGGTTAGAGAGGTACATGTATTTTTATATACAGGATTGATTTAGATACAATATGATGATGTGATTTGTATGGTGTGATCTATGGTTATACTGTATTCAATAAAATAAGTGAATTGTTTGAAGGGAGATTATAGAAATGGATCCCTTTTTGTACATGTGGTGTACAAATAGACAACAAGTCTTAGTATTTTTGTCATCACATGGTTTTTAACAAATTTTCAGATATTTGTGTCGAAAAAAGAAGTAATTTGATATCTAAATACTATAAGTTACCAAATAATGCTGTAGGTCTGTTGAAGAACTCAATATTCTGTCCTCTCCACTGCATTGAGCCAATATTTGTTTCCAGACATTCTCCTGAGATCATCTGTCCAAACAGGAAGGTATAAATCAGAAACAACATTGTTTCACTCAAGATTCTTTGCTAATGCATGTAATGTATGTACTCGGGAATTGTACAAAGACGAAACCAGTTAGGCAGTTGAATTATAACCTTTATCGGTTAGACCATAAACAATTGTCAGAATTTTACTTAGGGGTTATATCAATAGCATAGTACTCTATTGTGTAATAATAATGTGGTGCTCTTTCAGGGATAAATTCACATACTGGATGATTGATATCACAAGTTTGAATTGAACAACACACTGTGATACATATACAAGTATGTCACAAATCTATAGATGATGGAGGTATATGTGTAATTACATAATCTACATGTTCTGAAAAAATGAAAAGGATATGTGAAAAATCACAAAATGAGAGCATTTTTATCAGAATATATGGATCGCCCCTTGTATTACCACACTTATACACCATGACAAAGCACACTAGCTCAACTGTACTGTCCTAAGCAATCCAAATTGGGCAACTTCATTGTAACTGAAAGCTTTAAGTCAAAAAGCATAAATTTCTATATTTTATTATTGTGATCAGTTTGTTGGGTGCAGAGCTGTCAAGTGTCCCGCGAATGGCGGGATTATCCCGCGAATTTGATCAAAATTAGGCTAATTCGCGTGTCCCGCAATGTCCCGCGAAGTCCCGCAAATGTGGTTTTGACCTCCGAGAATTTCCGAAATTGTTGCAATCCCCTATATTGTGGTTATCTTATCTTATATAAGAAGCCAAGATTTTGCACTTTTGAGGAGTAAAGTTTACCTAATTTTAAGTACCTTGCATGCTGTTGTTTGGTATCAAAATAAAGAGGAAGGGTTCAACTTTCATTTTAATTACGAAAATAGGGATGTAGGTCAAAAATAGTTCTAAGGTTGGCCTTTTTACTATCCGTGTGGCCTTCATCTCAGAACTGAGCAAATGTTAGCAAACGCGAGTTACAATAAATGGACGCTGATATCTAGAAAGGGTTTGTAGAAAAACCGGGTACCGGGTAGTAAATCATCCATGCTGGGTTCAAACTTGGTACCCCTTGCCCGTAGCCAGCTTTTACCAGGGGGGGAGCTTTTTTCCAGGGGGGGGAGCTTTTTCACAATTTAGGCTAAAAATCATGCAAAAAATTCTCAGAATGGTGAAAAACTGCATGATTTTGAAAGAATTTCTGGCCAGGGGGGGAGCTTCCGCTCCCCCATCTCCCCCTCTGGCTGCGGGCCTGGTACCCGGTACCCGGTCAAAAAAACGGGTACCCAAAAAACGAAAAATACGAATATATAACATAATTAGATTATGAGAAAACGTGTAAGATTTGTTTTGAATTCACAAAAATGTATGTATCCTTCAAAATTGAGCTAGAAGCTTCAAATAAAAAGCATATTTAAGGCTCTTTTCTTCCTCTATCGTCATGGCCATATTTTCATTGGTTAAGGGGGGGGGGGTGCGATCGCACCATCTCCTGGCTACGCCTATGACATTGTAAGACATAACAATTTACAATTCAGTGGACATTTTGTCGAATTAAATTATGATTAATAATCAAAATCATGTAAATTAACACACGTCACCTCCCTGCTAAAGCAACGATAGCTATTTACAGATTTAAATCATAATCAAAACAATTCACGTACCAACAAACGAACTATTGAAAATAGAGTAAGATTGATTTGTCTTGTTTTTCAAATCGTCTTACAATGTCATTGGCGTAGCCAGGAGGGGGTGCGATCGCACCCCCCCCCCTTCATAACCAATGGAAATATGACCATGATGATAGAGGACGAAAAGAGCCTTAAAATGCTTTTTCTTTGAAGCTTCTAGCTCAATTTTGAAGGAAGTTACATGCATTTTTGTAAATTCAAAACAAATCTTACACGTTTTCTAATGATCTAATTATGTTGTATATTCGTATATTTCGTTTTTTGGGTACCCGTTTTTTTCGACCGGGTACCAAGTTTGAACCCAGCATGGAGGATTTACTACCCGGTACCCATTTTTTTCTACAAACCCTATCTAGAAAAGTAACCCCATTCCCTATAATTTGATGTAGATTAATCGAACCCCTATATCATGGGCTTTCAATATACCAATACGCGATAACGTTTAATTTAGTTCAGTTTAGCTACCTCCCGTTTGAAGAGCTCTCATATATGGTACAACTTCGTCTACATCCGGGTTCTTTCCCATTGGATTACACAGGGATGCTATTTTCAAAGCCGCACTGCGACTATATTAAACATTTATGTAGCGTTTCATTTGCACAAACGATAGGTATGTATGTAATTAAGATATATGACAACGTTTTTTGAACCATAATCCCCAAATCCGAAGAAATCTGTAGTTGAAAATGCCGTCCAATTCCAATGACGTCACTTATACAGGCCTGTCAACTTGGGAACCCCTAACATGAGTGACTTGGAAATGTTGAACACCTCCCCTCAAAATGTGGACACCTTGGTCCAAATCTGAACAACTTGATCCAAATTTTGAACACCTTGGTTTAAATTTTATTACATCTTGCCAAATTTTGAACACCTCAAATTTTTCGCGCTCGCTACGTCCGCGTTTCGTACATCCATCAACGGGGGGGGGGGGGGGGGGGGGGGGGGGGTAGGTACGAAAAATTTCGAACGGAATGCGTGACATACACGTAATTCGCGTGAAAAGTCCGAACGAAATGAGTACATTTTTTCCCGGCTTTCGTATTTTTGCTGTGTAGACGATCTTTTTTAGAAATTTTTCTACAGAAAAATTTTTGCTTGACAATTACCAGGTAAAATGCGTATTTGCGTGACATTTTCTGTCACGCAAAAATTACTGGCGTGACTTCAAATTCTTCAGGTAGGTACGAAAAATTTCGAACGGAATGCGTGACATACACGTAATTCGCGTGAAAAGTCCGAACGAAATGAGTACATTTTTTCCCGGCTTTCGTATTTTTGCTGTGTAGACGATCTTTTTTAGAAATTTTTCTACAGAAAAATTTTTGCTTGACAATTACCAGGTAAAATGCGTATTTGCGTGACATTTTCTGTCACGCAAAAATAACTGGCGTGACTTCAAATTCTTCAGCAAATGCGTGACAAATACGCAAATTGCGGGACAGTTGACAGGCCTGCTTATATCCCAGAAATTGCTCAGACATCACCGAAGATCGAAAAAAATATAAATAATGTTACTTTGAATCTCCGATTATCTTTCTGATTATTGAATAGATTGGATCATATAACTATGCTTGAGGCGCTGATGGAAGATCAGAAGCTGAGAAACGTTCAGAGTAATCGACTCGTTCGGCGGGCCAATGAAAATTTGTCCCTTCCAAAGCGATGCATCATGGGAGATATTTATGTAAATTACCACCTGGACTCTTATCGCGAATAGGAGTATTGAAAGAAAATGCCTACAGTATATGAATAGGTACATTTTAATATATAACATTATGGGGGTAAGCGTTTCATAATTGTTCACGACGCCAGAAATGCAAAGTATTGTTCCGAATTTTTGAATTTCGTGTTAGATTACGGTACTCACACCTGAAGCATGGTTTTTGCTTTTGAAAAATTACAATAAAGTTTAATAATATTCCTATATGTATTTTGTGAAATTGTGTTGACGTTTATTTAAGTTACAATACAACGGTGCATTGTATTTGATTAATCAGTATTTGGAAGTTTGATTTAAGTACTTTTACACGCTTTTACATAAGTCCCAATCACGCAAATCCTTGAATGTCCCGGGACATCCCGCAAATTTGAAGAAAAAAAGTTGGCCTATTAGCGCAATCACGCAAATCCCTTAAATGTCCCGCGAAATCCCGCGAATTTAGTAGATGTCCCGCAAAATCCCGCGAATTTTGGGCACTGGGTCTAAAAACTCTGTCCTGCGAGAAAATCTTTAGGGGTTGACAGTACTGTGGGTGGGTGTTCCAAAATCTTGTCTTCAGGTTTCCAGCCAAACCATTTGAGGAATTCATCTGAAATTTTCATATGCCATGATATTTCAGTCCCACTTTAGGCCACCCAACAATATTTAGGTCCAATTAGTATGCCTTGTACATTCATGCCTGTATATAGGAATAGCTGTACAAAAAGAAAATGAAACAGTATGTTACATGCACTGAACAAAACAAAGATATATGAATATTGCACATGTTGATGTTAACACCTGGCTTTTCACATCTAAATTGTATGATGTATTTTGTTATTTAACCTCTATTACTTAGAGCAACAGGAAAACTAGTCACAACATTTTTCTCTAGCGTTGTCATTGTAAATATAATTCATGTTTTAAATGTTTGTAATTATCTATGCTAACAACAAATGTGTCAAAATATGATAAATATCCTGGTATCCAAGAGGTTTAAAACACTGCAGATAGAAAATTAAATAACATTTATCACCATAACATAAAATAGGATGAATCTCCATGAGCTTCCAGGTACAGATCAATGTACCATCTTGGTATTGTATTGTGTAATAATAAGAGTCTGATAAGCAAAAATACAATGTTATTAGCCTATCATGTAAATTAAAGTCTGATGTTATCCCCATTTAAGGCCATAACATTTAATAGGATGTATGTCTATGTGATTTCAGGTGAGGATTAATGTACCATCCTGGTGTGATAGGATACTTTGGAAGAGTCACCCAGAGACATACATACTAAGTACATCTTATGGTATGCTGTTTATTAAAATAACATGATTACAGTCAAACCTGTATAATAAGAATGCGGAAAATACATACTCAGTACATCTTATGGTATGCTGTTAATTAAAATAACATGATTACAGTCAAACCTGTATAATAAGAATGCGGAAAATACATACTCAGTACATCTTATGGTATGCTGTTTATTTAAAATAACATGATTACAGTCAAACCTGTATAATAAGAATGCGGAAAATACATATTCAGTACCTCTTTTGGTATGCTGTTTATTTAAAATAACATGATTACAGTCAAACCTGTATAATAAGAATGCGGAAAATACATATTCAGTACATCTTATGGTATGCTGTTTATTTAAAATAACATGATTACAGTCAAACCTGTATAATAAGAATGCGGAAAATACATATTCAGTACATCTTATGGTATGCTGTTTATTTTAAATAACATGGTTACAGTCAAACCTGAATAATAAGAATGCGGAAAATACATACTCAGTACATCTTATGGTATGCTGTTAATTAAAATAACATGATTACAGTCAAACCTGTATAATAAGAATGCGGAAAATACATATTCAGTACCTCTTTTGGTATGCTGTTTATTTAAAATAACATGATTACAGTCAAACCTGTATAATAAGAATGCGGAAAATACATATTCAGTACCTCTTTTGGTATGCTGTTTATTTAAAATAACATGATTACAGTCAAACCTGTATAATAAGAATGCGGAAAATACATACTCAGTTCATCTTTTGGTATGCTGTTTATTTAAAATACATTAACATGATTACATTCAAACCTGTATAATAAGAATGCGGAAAATACATATTCAGTACATCTTATGGTATGCTGTTTATTTAAAATACATTAACATGATTACATTCAAACCTGTATAATAAGAATGCGGAAAATACATACTCAGTTCATCTTTTGGTATGCTGTTTATTTAAAATACATTAACATGATTACATTCAAACCTGTATAATAAGAATGCGGAAAATACATACTCAGTACATCTTATGGTATGCTGTTTATTTAAAATACATTAACATGATTACATTCAAACCTGTATAATAAGAATGCGGAAAATACATACTCAGTTCATCTTATGGTATGCTGTTTATTTAAAATACATTAACATGATTACATTCAAACCTGTATAATAAGAATGCGGAAAATACATATTCAGTACCTCTTTTGGTATGCTGTTTATTTAAAATACATTAACATGATTACATTCAAACCTGTATAATAAGAATGCGGAAAATACATACTCAGTACATCTTATGGTATGCTGTTTATTTAAAATAACATGATTACAGTCAAACCTGTATAATAAGAATGCGGAAAGTGATCAGATTGGCATATGTTCACATTTTGATGTGTTTAACGTGAAAGTATATGAAGCATAAAAAATGTGACCATAAAGCAAACATATTAACTGAGATGTTCAGATTAGTCAGCATTTCGTAATTTCAAATTGTCCTTCCTTATCGTTTGAAATTTTTATTGATTCTGCAAATGCATACTTTAAAATTCAGCATATTAATTAAGATGTTAAGAAGTGGGATTGAAATGCTTTTGATTATCAAAAAAGTTTAGCCTCGTTCCATTTCGTTAAATCTTCTCTTTCAGGATGTGCCGAAGACATTAGTACCAGTGACCATAAACCAGTTTTTGCCAGTTTTGACATCGGGCTGGCCCCGGTGTGTGCCTCATCTCAAACAGAGGCTGGCGATAAGAGTGTCCAGATATACTTTGAAAACGTAGAAACAGAGGTAAAATATGATGTGTTACTAAGTTAACCTGTGACGTCCTCAAATGTAGAGCTCATGTTATCATTCACAATTCTTATTTTATATAAGGTGAATCATAGAGGGGATTGGCTTTACTCACTTATTAGTTTGATGTTTAATGAGAACTTCATACTTTTGAACTGATAACAATTAGTAAGGGGTGTGTAACTAATTGAATTGTAGTTAAATTTAAAGGCTCCACAAAAACAATATTTTAATTCATTTTTCATGAAAACAGTTTTGCTCTGAGGTATCATGAAAAGGTTTTACAGGAATATTTGATTTTGACTTACACTTTGTGTATCTTCCAGATAAAAACCAGTTGTAAACAGACATTTGTGTTGGAATTCCACTCTGATTGTTTGGAAGGTAAGTTGACCACAAGGCAACCAGATCTATTGTATATGTCTTCTATTGTATTGCATTGTATTGTATCTATTGTATGGTATGTCTTCATGCTCAACTCATAAATTGTACACCTTTATGGTTTTTCAAATTTTGATAATGCACTGATATGCCCCCTATGGGTATCTAGTGTGTAAATGTAATACTTGATCATAATTATATTACATGAATACCATGAGCATTTGAGAATCCACATTTAGCTGAACATACTACAGAGCTTGCTTATATTGAACTATTTTCAAAAGTTTTAAGGAGACAAAATGTCAAGAAATATATATGATTTACATGCCTGTTATAGCTTGTTATGTCCAAAAAGCATCATGAAAATGCTGTTTTCATTATTTGCTATTTCAATTAGATATCATTGTTGTTATTCCATGTATTAGTTGTCATGGGATAAAAACCATATCTTAATACTAGGAGTATAAGATATTCATGTTTAATTTTACATTCAAGCCCCAGTATCGAGCAAGCCAAACCTGTCTTATGGCAGTAAACCAGGCTATTGTTGTCCAAAATGGCTCAGCCCTTCACAGATATTACCAACTGTAAGTATAACTTGTATTAATGATGTATCTATTGATGCACATGTATGTACATTTTGTATCCATTGGGAAAATATCAAATATGTTAAAGCATGATGGTATGGTACCATATTTGATGGTTAACAGTTTTTTTATACTTGACTCAAAACTAGTCTGATGAGTAGCAATGGACATTTGGAAATGTTTGACAAGCTTTTGCGGATTTCATGATATCCATTCATAAATAAATCACTCATAAATCATAAGATATCCTCTATATCTCATTTGCAAAATACATGCTTAAATGTACTGCATTAATCATAAATTTGTTTCAACTTAATTTGAGTTTTTACTTATGAACATTTTTCCATATTTTAAATGGCAATTGGTGGTAGAGTTTCCATGGGATAATTTTCCAGCCACATCAGCATTAATTGTAGATCTTGATGGTTTATGTAGATTATATACAGACTATTCTAAAATATTTTGTCAGATGCAATTCTCAAAGTACATGTATATGCTGCCTTAAACTCATGTAACAGAACATGACATTTCTATTATTTGCCTTTCAGTTGCACCCAATAATTACAGACTGACTATCTGGCAAACCATTATATTACAGTGGCTGTATAACAGAACATGACATTTCTATTATTTGCCTTTCAGTTGCACCCAATAATAACAGACTGACTATCTGGCAAACCATTATATTACAGTGGCTGTATAACAGAACATGACATTTCTATTTGTGCCTTTCAGTTACACCCAATTATAACTGACTGTGACTACCTGGCAGATCACTATTACAGTGGCTGTATAACAGAAAATGACATTTCTATAACTTTGTTTCAGTTGCACCCAATAATAACTGACTGTGACTACCTGGCAGACCACTATTACAGTTAATCAACTTCATACATATGAATATGATTGATGAGGATAAAGTTGAAATTTCAGGGTAGTATAACAGAACATGACATTTCTATAACTTTGTTTCAGTTGCACCCAATAATAACTGACTGTGACTACCTGGCAGATCAGTATATTACAGTGGCTGTATAACAGAACATGACATTTCTATTACTTTGTTTCAGTTGCACCCAATAATAACTGACTGTGACTACCTAGCAGATCAGTATATTACAGTGGCTGTATAACAGAACATGACATTTCTATTACTTTGTTTCAGTTGCACACAATAATAACTGACTGTGACTACCTAGCAGATCAGTATATTACAGTGGCTGTATAACAGAACATGACATTTCTATTACTTTGTTTCAGTTACACCCAATAATAACTGACTGTGACTACCTAGCAGATCAGTATATTACAGTGGCTGTATAACAGAACATGACATTTCTATTACTTTGTTTCAGTTACACCCAATAATAACTGACTGTGACTACCTGGCAGACCAGTATATTACAGTGGCTGTATGCTGTGCAGATGGAGATGAATATTATGGTAAGAAATACAGGTGTTGAAGCAATTGAAAAATGGTGCTTTCGCCTATAATTCAGGGGTGTCCCCAGGATTTTTCCAAGGGGGCATCTACATTTAAACAAAAGAGACAGTCTCCATTATCATAGTTTGCACTTGAAGTCTTCTTTCCTTTGAAGCGTCTCCTTAGTGCCATGAATGAAATCCCCCTTTGGACATCAATGTAATTGAGGGAGGACCTAAGTTGGAATAATTTGAATTTAGAATGATATTATTTATACAACATTATATTTGCAGACATGGTTGATTGTAGAGAATTTATTATTACCTTTCAATTCATATGGTTTTAAAAGAGGGAGTACACCTCGGGTTGACCAATAAAAACAGAACACTTTTAAAGTGTGCGCCTGACCCGGCTACGTATAGCACAGAGTTTATACTGGCGGATTAGACTAGTTCATTTTTTATATGTGTGTGAAAGCTTTCTCTTATTTGCGTTTTTTCGTTTAGTACGGTTTTGTTATAATTGCCGAGGTCATATAACCGGGATGAAACAATGATTATCGTTGACTGCCCACACACAAAACATACGTTGAGTGAACAGTGTTATTACAAACAACAGGCTTTAGAATACAAAGCCCAGTAGTGTGATAATAAGCTGTACACTACCACTGCTGCATGTACATATTAGTAGGGCTCCCAAAGAGTGGATAGGGAGGTTGTGTTTGTCACTTTTAAATTTTACATTTCAAAATTGTCATTTTACATGTCATAATTTGTTGGTTTCATTCGTTTAGCCAATCAAAACATTGTAAAACAATAAATTGTCTGTTACGTACAATCAATTTTGTTCAGTTTTGATAAGTTGTCAGAATAAAGTTACGTTCATCTGAATCCATGTATCAAAACAAAAATCTTATTTTCACTTCAAAATACTTCAGTGAGATGAATGCTCGGAATTGTCACATGCAATAACTTATTGTCGTATTCGTTATTTTATCTTCTCGATAGTAGCATTTAGTCGCACATTTGATGCCAAGTCACCTTGTCGCGTACCTCTTGGGGAGCCCCACATTTATGTGTGTACTCATGGAAGTAAATTCCCCGGTGTAGCCGAGAGCCACAAACTTTTCAACAGCTTCGAAATGGCCAATTTCTCTCATATATACTCTAAATATTTTATTATTTAGCACCTACAAAGTATTGCTAATAACCATATGTAATTTCAATAAGGAAACTTATCTGGCTACATGTAAATTCAATATCAACACTAGCTGTTCTTTCAACACGCCCTGGCTTACCTTGTGGTGACAAACCCTGGATTTTCGCTATTTATAGTTTATCAACACCTGGACGCATGCACATTTTATAGTTTATCGGGCACTTTAAGACAGACTTCGGATTTGGTGTACCTCTAATTTACTACATTAGAGATATATTTATAAGTACTAAAATGTTGTTTTACTTGTAGGGGAAAGTGTTTTATCCCTGAGGTCAAAGTTCAGTATTACTCCCCAGAGGTTTGAAGCATGTTTGATGCACCAAGGGGAGGAGACGGGGAGAATCAAGTAAGTCATTTTCAAAATGATTGATGAACTAAGGGGAATTGTACATGTACATGGAGTCTCACGTAAGTCATTTTCAAAATGTTTGATACACCAAGGGGGAGATGTGAAGAATTCAGTAATTTTTAAAGAAAATATTGCTCTGAATTGTAAAGGGGCGTTTCTGATGGTAGTTTAGGGAATACTTATTCTCAGTTCAAAATGGCCAATAAAAGGGTGACTAAATTATTTTTCAGAAATCAAACCATTAAAGGACAACTGAAATAGCTTTTCTCAACTTGCAGCTACAAAAATGCGGTTTTCTCCATTGTAAGCCCAACGTAGAGTTCTTGCGATGGCCATTATAAAATAAATGTTAGATAACTGCTAACGGTCATAGATAACGAAATAAAAACTAACTGATCAATCAAATTGGCCCCCACGTGATTAGTAACGTCATACAAAATATAGCTTTGGTTTATTGGTGTCTTAGTAATCACAACGTCACGGCAACCATAGGATTGTTGTGTAAACAAATAACAAAACATTTTGGCATTATGACGCCATTATCTAATGGACCAAAACGGGCCACGTGGGGACCAGTGAGAGATCACGTGGGGGCCAATAACGTCACAACCAATTCGAATATTGCTTATTAAGCAGCTATAACGATCGTTAGAGTGAAATAATTTTCACACTACTGATTAGAAAACATGTCCAAATAGCAATACATCTATCAAAAAATTATAGTGATTCCTCTAGGTTAAAAATACCATTTCATATCTGCTTTAAGTTGGAATAGAAGGCGTCAGTTGAATATAACTTGAATTCCAAGGTGTCACAAAGCAAAATTATTTTTACATCCCCTTTCCAAATGTGATCATTCATAATTTTACTACAGTGTGACTGTCTACACGAGATATAGCATTATTTTTATCCATCGCATATTCCCTGTAATCATGACAGTATTTATATAATTTTAGAGGCTACATGCATGTGAAGTCAGATTCTATGAGGACCTCTAACCCAGGAAGGAGAAGTTATGGTGAGTCATTTATATTGTTATTCTTGTTCACTTGATTAATTCATACCGTCTTCACTTGATTAATTCACATTTCCTCTCTCAGATATAAATAAACAACTATTTTTTATTTTGATTTATTTTTACAGCTAACAAATGACTGTTTTCTTTGTTCATTTCTAATTCTACTCATGCACATAGGCCCGGGAACATGTATAAACATGTATAAAAATCATGTTGAGTACTGTACAAGTTCTGTTCTGTATGGCGTTCCATACAGAACTCACACCGATTTTTTATTATACATGTTCCCGGGCCTATGAGTTTGGAATTAAAAACATGATGATTATTAATACACACTACTATACCTTGCATTTGGTGTTCATGAGCAACCCATTTGGCTTATTAGTAATGATTATGTATTTGTTTTTATTTGTCTGTTCCTTATGAATGGTTTATCGGTTGAAAATTAGATGCTAGTAAGGCACTTTCAAAAATATATTAAACAATTCAATTAGACAAACAAAGTATCTTATGCATTTCTAGGTGTTAGGTATAGTAGTGTGTAATAGCATGACTGTTACTCAAAACTTGATCTTTAAATAATCTGATTATATTATTTTTCAGAGCTTATATACATGGACTTCCAAATCAAGAGTGACCCAGAAGTCATTGCTCCTCTTCCAACACTACATGAGGGAAATACCCACAAGTCTCTCAGTAAATCCATTTCCCATGAGTCCTCACTGGGCCGGAGACCTCCTGTGCCAAGGCCAGGATCAATGACTTCAAATGAGTATGTTAATGTTATATTCCTAACAGATAAAGACAGTTGGTCCTTCACCTTTTTCTGTGTTCTGCAAGCAATCGTCTGTTTAATGATAGTTTTAACCAAGAGAGGTCCAATGGTTTCATGAAGAGATGAAACACAGAAGAACATATTTAAAAACAGATCTGAAGCTTTATCTTCAGATTATTTTTGTATTTTAGTTGGCTGACTAATTTTAATTAGAGAAATCTCATTATACTTCTTCACCAGCCACTAAAAAGTACTCTAGAACTCCATAGCTTTGTAAGAGTATTTTTATGTGATTCTTTTTCCCTTTTCAGGTTGTATTCAACTCCCGACGATTCTCCTCCATCAAACATATCAAGACAGAAGAATGACCTTGACATTCAGTCTACACCACCAGTTCCAGATCACGCAAAACCAGCCCCACCACCACGCAAACCACGCCTTGGACAATCAAGTCTCAACCAATCAAGTGTCTTTCCTGTGTCTTCACCTAGTGCTTCGCCAAAGTCATCCCCGAGCGGACCATTACCAAAAGTTCCACCCAGCGGGAAAAAAATCGTCACAAGCCAAAGTTGTGATTCAATTACAGTAGTTAAAACTCCCGCTAATTCAACAATTTCTGATTCAGTTTTGTACCAAGATGTTCCCTCTGGGGTGCCTCTGTATAATGATGCAGCAGAAGTTATCCCAGAGAGTGCAGTTTATTCAGAGGTTGCTGTGGAAACCAGACCCCAACCCTCAAACCCCTTGCCACCAACTCAAAGAAAGCCAACACAGGTATTAGTATTTTTCAATTCTCAATATCTCGTACACTGTGTTTTTAAAAAGATATAACTTCAGGTTCAATTCAGAACATCCATGTTTTTATCTGTTTTTTGGTTTGAACATTACAAATGTCTTTATGAATGAAGGCAATGTGAAAGTGGTTGAGCTTAAAATGTATTTTTTATTTATTTTTTTTTTATTACTTTTTTATTCATAGAAAACATTTGAAATTTATCATGTTTCATTTGATGAATAATTTTTAAAAAAATGTTTGGAAAAAATTAATTACGTTTCTGCGCAGGAGGGTGCAGGTCGTTATGCAACTGTACATCTTTTGTTCTGAATTATTAATAATTTCTGGGGGGGAATTTGAACATTTGCTAATCTTATTGCAGGAAAAGAGTGAAGAGATAGCATCATATGAAACCCTAGAGGCCCCTGCGACTATCAATGAATGGCTTTTGAACTTAGGATTGCCCCAATACATCAATAACTTCCTTCAATCAGGCTGGGACCAGTTGCAATTTTGCACAGGGATAACAGCACAGGACTTGGTGCAGATCAAAATATTCAATTTAGAGCACAGGAATCGCATCTTGACAAGTTTGAAAGAAATGTCATTGAATTCTACATAATGATGATGAATTAAAGTATTTAAGCACGTGGACCTACATGTATAGTGGGGACCATGCATGAAAACAAATGTACACAAACAACATTCAGTACCATGTAATATTGATGGAGCCATGTATTTGACTTAGACCATGCATAGTTTTACTGCATTCTTATTGTTTTTAGGCCTCGTAGAAAAATCAAGGGCCATTAGCCACCACTTATTAGATATAATATTTATAAACACGAAGGTTTTATTTCCAAAATCACTTTCAGAAATTGCCATGTTGAGGTCTTTATTTTCCTAAACATGCTGAAAAGGAAGCCCATTCAAATCGAAGAAAGTTGCATTTTATAATTTGGGTCTGAACTCGCACTTATATCACACCCTACAATGTAACCATTCGAGCTAAAATGAAATAATGAATAAACAGGAAAACCTGTTCAAGTGGAACACAATTGGAACCTTTAAAAGTGTTCCACTTGGGTGATGTTTCATTTATAGAGGTTCATTTATCAGTTGGTCTCGGGACTCTGAAAAATGTTCCACTAACAGAGGTGTTCCACTTCTAGAGCTGTTCCACATGTTTCACCCTACTCGTACATGTATGTTAATCATGTAGACTAAGTTGTTAGACTTAAGCATTTCATTTGTGTGATTCACTATTGTAAAGAGATTGCAAAATAATGTATGGTAAATGTAGAGCAATATGTATGTCATTCCTTATGATCGGAAAGTGAGATGAGGACTGAATGTACACTCTTCTCAATAAAATTGACAGCAACGAGAGGTTTTGTAGATCAGTATTCAAATAGGTTTTACACAAAATCCACTTTGGATGCGACAATTGTTATATTCATCAACTTTTTGTGAACTATATTCAGTGATTGGTGTTTGGCAGTTGGTGGTCGGCAGTCGGCATTCAGCCATTGGCGTCTGTAACAAAAGGTAGGTGGTGACATTTGTCTAGATTTATGGAGGGGAGTGTACTCGATTTTCTCTCTTTGTAGCAAGCTGTGATAAATGGGCAAAGGAGGTGCTTTCCCATAATTCAGATCTTTTAACAATCAAGTATTTTTAGTCTATTAGTCGCTGTAGCTTAGATTTAAAGCTTTTTACCAGGGTATATTGCTGGTACTTCATGTATTATATCATAGATAACTGGTTAGATTAAAGTCTAACTACAATCAATTTTTATTAATTTAAGTCAGTCCTTTCCATTGTTTTCAATATTTACAAAGAGTAGGCAATTACCCAGAATGGCCTTCAGGACTGTCAATAGATGGCGAAAAATTCAGTAGGTTTAATAGCATACTTTAACATGTAAAAAATGTTCGAAAAATCTCCAAAGATAAATTTTATTGAAAATATCCAAAACTTCTAATTTTGAATCTTAAAACATGTTTGTAAATAATGATGAAGGAAAATATGATATTTATTTGATATATGTAGAGAATTTGAAGTTTCAAAACAGCAATATTTACACATAAACCAATGGGCCAGTTGTGGAGAACAACCTAGTAGTTAACTGCCATCTATATGAGTCCTGGCTCCCATTCAAAAAGGAACTACCTTCATGAAATATTTACTTTTTATTTCTAATTCTGTACTTAATGCATTTAGTCTCAAATTTTATGAAAAATGCTCAATGGGAAAATGTCTTCTCTTAAGGAAATCCATTAATTTTTTGGGTCAATTCTTCATGGGATAACTTTATAATGGGGTTATTTTGACCTATCCAAGCTCAAATTTTGGATTAAGACATGCTAAAATGAAGACACAATGGACTATATTTCAGTATTAACAAAACTGAAGTTCTGAGAGGAAAATCAACTTTATGAAATCAACTTACAATTACGATATTAGAAATAAATCAAAATTTAATATTATTATGAAATCAAATTGGAATGAAATCATAGTATTAACATGTGTTATAATGGCCAGTTTGCCACGTGCTGTTTTGCTGGGAATTAATGAAACAACGTATGAAACCAATTGTCATATTAGCGACAACTGTGTGTTATAGATTAATTAGTATGAATTAATGCAATTATGTAATCATGAGATTGTATCGAATTTTGGATATTATTATTGGGTTATAAAGAATTATTTTATAAATGTCAAATAAAATATTTTCTTAACATTACATGTGCTGTTTTAATGTACATAGATATGTACAATGATTACTGAGTATTTCTATACTACATCTACATTGTGTAAAATAATGTACTTTAAGCGTTATGTACCATATTTGCAAAATGTATTTTTAGGTACATTGACTGATTTAATATATAAATAAATATCCATTGGTATTGAATAGATATGAGCTTGTTTTGTTATTTACATTTACAAATCAAAACCTTTTTATAATGGAAATATCTTGGACTTCGCCGGAGCAATCAGGTCTTAACGAGAAGACCTTCTGTATCATTAGAATATATGTATTGTTTTCCAAATGTATGTTTTAATGATATGCATATCTGTGATTTCGGTGCCCGGCTGGGAAAATAGGTTTGGTAGTATCATTTTGTTCCAGACACTCAAGCGGAAATTTATTTTTAGTGGAATAAAAATATGGGGAATATAACAGTGAAATAAAACTAATGTTCAATTCTATTTTCGGGGAATACGTGTGACACTTTAACTAGATGATAGTCCACTAGCCCCCCCCCCCGGGCTTCATGGAATAGGACTTGTGAAAGATGCACAGGTATTCACCTCAACAGAATTAAATATTTGTATAATATTCTCAATATATATCTATAGTTCTTTTGATCACATAGCTTTATGACAATCCGGTAATTTGAAATACGGCCCCATTGTAATTGAGATTATTGGAATTCTTTTCCAAAAGTTTTGATATCATGAAAAATCAGTGTTGAACATTGAGTGATGTTGTGTTTATTTAGTTTCTCCAAAATGCACCGAATCAGTGCAGCAGTGAAGGTGAACCGATCCTCCTTTAACTTGCAGCAAATTATCGATGATGGGGTTATCTCCGGGGGTTATCTAAAGTAACAAAGATTATTATGCACCTCATTAAAATACTCAAATCTGATTGGTTATGAGCTGCAGGGTCTATTGCCATATGTGGCAGAGAGATCTAGTTCTATCCAGTATTGAAGCAACGAGATCTCCAACCATCCCGTATGCCAGAGTACCTATCTTCGAAAAAAATACTAGGCTCGGCTTCTGTTTTAGTAGACCCATTCTTTAAAATAAAGTATTTCTTGACAATTTAACACCATCTTTTATTTATCTACAGTAAATTAATAGTAGGAATATTATGTTAACCCAGGGAGGTGCTTTGAACTATAGAACATTGAATTTAACATTATTTTTTCTTATTCAAAATACGTTTTTCTAATTTGAAGTTCTCAACATTTACTTTGATTTTTTTCCTTATTTGATGTTTTTGAAAAAATTGCTTTGATAACAGATATTTTTCAATTTGAAATATATATTTTTTATTTGATGTTTTAAATATATTTTGACTATATCAAATGTGAAACTAACATTGAATTTTGAGCCATTTCTGACACCATAGGTGCATAATAAAATTAATACTGGATGACCAAGAGGTGGATATGCCAGAATACCTATCCGAGGAAAAATATCTATGCACAAGTGTCAAAGAGAATGGGTTAAATTCTGTAATGGATCCCACAAAGAAAAGGCAAATACCAGTCATAAGAAAAACGAACCCCATATATCCCGAAACCGTGATCTAACGTGAAGCTTTCTACCACGGAACAAATATAAGAGCAATTGCATATGCACGAAATTATTATTAATGAATACATGTAGGTTGTAGTCGCAGTCAGTGCGACGTCGCACGGCAGTCGTCGCACGGCAGACGTCGCACGGCAGTCGCGATGACTTTGACGTCGCAGTGACTGCGACAGCTTGACGAAATACCCCTCTGCAATCTCCCTGCGTATAGCGTTCTAACTGCTTCATTATCCGTTTGTAATAAATTCCCTTATACGAATATCGTTAATGTAAGATCTAAAAATCTATCCTAAAATGGGTGCATTTTATATTTGTAAGGACTAGAAATATTTGTAACTATTACTTTATTATTCACCAACTATAGCTAACAATTCGTAAAGGAGTGGTATCGAAATGGAGAACTGAATTCAACAATGTTTTTGTTAACATTTTTTGTTTTTTTTAGTGCAATTGTTTTTGCCCCTTTCTACCAAGTCTTGAAAATGAAATAAAATGTCTTTCCGAACCTTGTTGGAACGAAATAGCATATACAACATGTTTTCAGACCTCTCAATATTATAGTTATTCAAAGGAATTTTTGGTTGATTTTAAAAAAGTATTCAAAAAATTAAAACAAAACCCCCCCAAAATAGATAAAAATCAAGATAAGCCTTTTATTTCATTAACAAGATACTTTTTAAAAATCAACCAAAATTTCCTTTGTACAATTACAATATTGAGAGACCTAAACATGTTGTGTTTATGTCGTTTTGTTCCAATGAGGTTCAGAAAGATGTTTCATTTCACTCTGGAAACATGATACCAAGAACAAAACAAGTGTTTGGTGTGTTTTCTAAAACAATATACAGGGCGGGCCAAAAAAACCACCCCCTAGCCATTATTTCTGATAAATATTTATTTTTTAACATGTACACCAACAATGATATATCATTTTAAAGATAATTTAATTTGCAACAAAATGATATATAATAGCATCATTTTCAACAACCCCATATAGAAATATAACCAATTATGTGACACGGGGGTCAAAAAACACCTTTTCTATTTTCATCGATTTTGCGAACAATAGCCTATTTCTACCAAATTTTACTGTTAAGTTAAAAATTGCAAAATTGTCATGAGTCTTTCATAATTGGATATTATATATTGTTTTCATTCAGTTTTTGTGAAGTGAAAGTGAAGTAAAATAGCATATACAACATGTTTTCAGACCTCTCAATATTATAGTTATACAAAGGAATTTTTGGTTGATTTTAAAAAAAGTATTCAAAAAATTAAAACAAAATCCCCCCCAAAATAGATAAAAATCAAGATAAGCCTTTTATTTCATTAACAAGATACTTTTTAAAAATCAACCAAAATTTCCTTTGTACAATTACAATATTGAGAGACCTAAACATTTTGTGTTTATGACGTTTTGTTCCAATGAGGTTCAGAAAGATGTTTCATTTCACTCTGGAAACATGATACCAAGAACAAAACAAGTGTTTGGTGTGTTTTCTAAAACAATATACAGGGTGGGCCAAAAGAAACCACCCCCTAGCCATTATTTCTGATAAATATTTATTTTTTAACATGTACACCAACAATGATATATCATTTTAAAGATAATTTGATTTGCAACAAAATGATATATAATAGCATCATTTTCAACAGCCCCATATAGAAATATAATCAATTATGTGACATGGGGGTCAAAAAACACCTTTTCTATTTTCAGCGATTTTGCGAACAATAGCCTATTTCTACCAAATTTTACTGTTAAGTTAAAAATTGCAAAATTGTCATGAGTCTTTCATAATTGGATATTATATATTGTTTTCATTCAGTTTTTGTGAAGTGAAAGTGAAGTAAAGTCAGCTCTGTCTAATGGCAAAATCTGGTGCTATGGAACATATTGTGATGATAGCGGGAAGAAAGTGAATTTGATTAACTTTGACTGTGGACTTACCACTAAACCACCAATTACAACTGAACCTACAACATAACCCACTACTGAATCTATGACCACGCATAAAGTTCCAAAACCAGATACAGTCGCTTTTAGAGTATTTATAAGAGATTTTTCATGAGAAAATCATCAATATTAAAGTGTGATCTGCCTTTGTATTTCAAAATCAACCTTATGTTAGTCAAAATTTGAATTTAGCTACTGCGGCAAAGCTATGACTAGTACTAGAGTAGTGGACAGACGTGGATAACAGTGAATGTATAAACAGCTAAAACAGCGTTGACTTTTTTGTTTATTTAGATTCTCAAAAAAGCACTGAACCACTACATCAGTAATAGAGTCCCCCTTTACTTCTTATTTTACAAGATGTATTCAGGATGGGGCTATCTACAAAAACAAAGTGTTCCACCAAGGAGCAAATGTCGAACAAAGGCCTGTAGAAAAAGTAGGCAAATGTGATGATAATGGCCCAAAAAACTGATATCATTAAATATTCATGATGATATAAATGTTTTTGTTCTACTTCATTCAATATTGATAAAATTCGACGAAAAGGAGTCTGTATACAATGAAATGTATTTCAATTTGGTCTCATACAATTTATGCAATAAACTACTAATGTAGAGGATTCGTTTTTTATTTTATTTGGAGCCCTGGCCAATGCAGTCATGCCATAAAATGTTCAGTTACTAAATACAAATTACAATGCCATACTGCACAAATATAAATTCATACTGAAGCATAAATTACGAGAAACTGACATACACATATATACAGGGTGGGCAAAAAATACAATACCAAAGTTTAAAGATGAATGATTCATATTATATATATTAAGCCATGCCGTGAATAATATATATCATTTTAAAGATAAATCATTTCCTAAGAAATTGACACCATCCAAATGAATCACCTTTGTTTTTCTCGTGAAGTTAGAGACTAAAATTGACACCAGGGGTGCCGTGTGCGACCAAAAATCAAATAATGAAAAATCCCAAATTTCCTTCCATGTTGCAAATATATAAGTATTATTGCTGAATTTTGCACTATACCTGTATAAATGTACCTCTTTTGAAGGTGCCCGAGTTCAAATTTCCCTCCATTTTCCACAACTTGGAAATCAGCAGTGAATAATTTTTTGGTCGCTCATGACATCCCCGGTGTCAACTTTAAACTCCGCAAGAAAACAACAGCTTTTCAATCAGATGGTGTCATATTGTTAGGGAATGATTTATTTTTAAAATGATATACAATACATGGCATAGTTTAACGTTATATCATATGATAGTCATCCTTAAATTTGGGTATTGTTTTTTTGGCCCACCCTGTATATCACCATTACATGTTTATATTGATAACAACATTTATGCATGTAATATATCTTACATCGTGTTCTATACTATATCATCATCTTAATCTACACTGAACAGCATTATGTTTCGAAAATTCCTGAGATCGGTGAATACCGCTAGTTATTCACCGCGGGTTGTCTATAATGTCTACTTTAATAAGCGTGAAAATAAATGAAATGTTTTCGATGAGTAATTTTTAAGCTCCGAAATGTCCCATTTCATGATTTCACCCGCCTTTGGTGTCAAATAATAGTTCGAGTTCTTATCAATCCATTAGAAATACTAGGATCATGCTCTAGATTGGAATCTATTTAGGTAAGACATTTTTGTAAAGACGGCCTGGGATACTTGACTGAGTATCCGCGGACAGTCGCGTTCAATCAGACGCTCACAGTCTCGATCGTCCTGGAAATCAGTCAAATGAAACCATCACTTGCAGTTCCGTTTTAAAAGAACTGTATTGTTGTGAAACATTCGTTTGTTTCCAATATCTGTAGTGAGCTAGTCCATTGAAGCCCCAATCGTTTTCAGTTTTAAAGCAACCAGAAATGCTTTTTTGTACTTCTTATGAAACATGACAAAGATCCACGGGTTGACCCCACTGTTTAGTCGCATTATTATCGCGGATATCTGCCAAATTGTCGTGAACCATTCGGTGTCAAGTTTGAGCGGATCTATTACCATATACTGGCCATACATGATTATGAAAATAACATTTACGATGGTTGTAGCTTTCATTATAGAGTGTTCATTTTTATATGCAACGGCACTAGCATTGTCGATACTAGCAAGTTCATTAATAATCTTTGTTCTTTGTTTAAATGCTACATACAAGATCTTCCCGTTAAGGACAAAGATTATGAAAACCGGGATTAAAAGGTTTAGTTTAATGAAAATGAAATAAGATGAATTGAGAGTATCGCCCATTGCACAGCCTTGTCCAGGTTGATAGACATTGACGCCATCTATAAACATCACGGCCGTGATTGACAGTATGTAGGCCCATTTGCACACTAGCATGATCTTCGCTTTTGTGACGTTCATTATGGATACGTAACGTAATGGATGCACAATCGCTACGTAGCGGTCTACGGCGACCCCTATCAACCCGAAAAGGGATGCCATGAACAGGAATCCCAAGAAAAATGCTCTGCCTATACATAAGAACTTTTTTGGTGTATAGGTGTCATATGCAAGCGGCATTATAGTATCTGTCACGATTATAAACAGTATAAATACCCCCACCAAAAGATCAACTACGGAAAGGTTGACGATAAACATGCTTGTAACAGTGCGCAGAGCCTCTATTTTGTAAACCGTCCACAGAACGAGCCCATTACTGACGATAATGAAAAGACTGACGAGGATGTTAATAGACAAAAACACCCATACAAGTTGGCGTCCTCCATAGTTTAGTGAATTTGTAATGTTGTTTCCTATATCAGTATTATTGAGCTGAATATCGAATCCCGTCCTGTTGTTCATCTTGTGTCTGTGATTGTCAGAAATCAAATCCTAGATTCAGTTTTTTCTGTAACAAAAAATACTATTAATACCCATTTCTCAAAAAGAATTATTTAAATATTTGTCCAAGAATAAATTTGGATGAGGACAATCTGGACACACAATCTCGAAATATTTTTATGATATTTTGTAAATCGAATCTCTGGGCATGTGCAATGGGGCAAACCCTGAGAGGGAATCACGTGTAAAGGGGTTAGATCTTGTGTAAATCATAATTTCCTATATTTCTAATTTTTCTGAAAATGTGATGTCTGATCAAAGTATAACTGATTTGAGGTGCAAAAATGTCAAAATTAATTAAAATCGAAAATGGAATGTTGCCTTTGATATTTCTTAATTTAAACCTTTAAAGTAAAGATATTTTACTTTTCACCCAACGCTATATCCCTACTTTGAAGTTAGAACCGCACAAAAAATCATTTAATTGAATTATATAACTATGCTTTTACAAGCGTTTAAACTCGATTGATTCACTCACTTAACTACAAGTTGTACACCCTTCCCGAAATTGAAGAAAATAGCCTCAAATCATGCAATGATTTGGCTCGTTGTAAGAGTGAATAACTCATTTTTAAGGCCAGGGTTTTATTTTTATTTACAAAATCGTATTTTGCGGCAAATTGATTTCCCCACAAATGTATCATTGACGGACTGATGTCACCGATCGCCTCCATACAAGATCACTCTAAAAAATGAATTACTTGAGTATTTTCCAAGTATAAAAATTACTTAAAGTTAAATACTTAGTTTTACTTCATTTTACTTAGGCTTTACTTATATTGTCATTTTTAGTTTTTTAATTGCTTAATTATGTAAATGAGTATTACAATTACTATAGTAAGTATTTCAATTTCTCTCCTTGTATTAGTAAATTCACCATAAATTCAGTGTGCCTGTGAAGTCATTTTAATTTTTTTTAATTAATATCATTGTTTTAAATTACTTATAATTACTTGTAATTACTTTGAATTACTTAAAAATTATTCAGTAGTTCAAGATTATTTAAGTAATTTTTTACTTAAAATGAGTAGAACAAGTTCTCAATATAAGGAAATCCAAGTAATATTTTTTAAGAGTGATAGCATAAATATAATCTTAATTGAGAAATTGGTTTTATAACACTTTTCAGCTTTGATTCTCCTGCGTATTTTATTATCGCGTCTAGGTTTCAAAGTACGTAGAGGTAAACGAATGTACGTATGTGACATTGCCGTTTTAAAATATCATCAGTAGACATCACAAGCAATTACTGTACATCAGTGCTGGGGTAAAATATCGGATCACCCAACCGACCTAATACTTAAAATTTGACCAAAAGTGGTGACATATTGTTATGGTCTCCTTTTTTGTGACGGCGTCTAGCGGTTAGCGTCCGACGGTCGGCGTCTATAACAAATGGCAAGTGGTGACATTTTGCATGTTAATGTCTTATTGCTTTTATTGAATTCGAATGGTTTCTTGGCTAAAATTCTCTTCATTAGTCATTTTCAAAGAATGCTCCCTTTGAATGACATGTTCTATCTCGGTAGTACGATTTTCTAATTTTGTAAAACGGATTTCATTAGTGAACCATATTTTGCATGATGACATGATTAATCAAAGGGAAATGGCGTTAAAATTGCATTAAATTCCTATCTGTTAAAAGAGTATGACACTTTTTAGTAACATGCAACGCCACAATGGGTAATAATGTCATCATGTTATTGTTTATAATTTTCAAATCAGAATTTGTAGCTGTCGTTACTTTTTAGTTTAAATAATGTAATTACACAATTCTTACCTTATTATTGACATGTGCTTGTGTAAGCTATACATAAAACATTTATTTACGTCATTGTGTTTATTTTCATATAACCAAGGTAAAATCATGTTTCATTTCAAGTTTTTATTCAAAAAGTAGATTTCTAACCTTAATTACTGTATTATTAGTAGTGGTATTACTTTTTGCCTTGTGCCCAGCTACGCCCATTGTATGTATCTGTGATTTTTTCTGAGAACTTTGCAAGGCGGTTGCCTCGCCTGTCTCATACCTGAGACAATGTTATAGTCTCATTTCATACCTAGTTGGCTACGGCAAGAGGAGGGAGCACTCTAGACTGGCTTAGAGATGACAGACGTAATTGTCGATTTGACCAATCGGCGACGATGTCTTCTCAATATACATTGACATCATAGAGAAGAGACGTATGTCTTCTTTAATTACCCTGTCGTTTTTCCCACCCTTGGATAAGGCCATGCTGACTGTGATCTCTGCCGGAATCTGACACTAGCATTTAAATCTGATAGGGTAATGGGGCAGTTTAAGAATAATCGACTTCTTGTAGGTACCAATTAGTAATTGGCAATTACAGCTAATGCCCTCTGAGAGTTAAATGTAACTTGAACTTGTATCTTTGTAACAGTGTGTGACAACCAAATTTACAAACTTGCTATGAAGATGGCGTTCACTGTTATTATTCACGTTGTCACATCATTATAAAGAGCTCAGTTTAGCTTCTTTCAAGGGCATGGGGGTTTCTTCTAATTAGCATCATTATAATCCCCAATGGTTACCGGAAAATATTATTCTAATTATCATCATTAAAATCCCCATGGCAACCGGAAATATCATCGCTCTAATTATTTTTATTATAATATCCATATTAGGTTGATAAACATTACAAAATTTTCTTAAACATGTTCTTCAGGTTGGATTATCAAATCACAAAAATATTTTTTTCTTCTTTTCACAACCTTTATTTTACTAAACAGGATCCGAAACGTCCTGTTTGGTAAAATAAAGGTAGTGAAAAGAAGAAAAAATATTTTTGTGATCACAAAATTTGTTTCTCTCACTCTTCATCTTATTGATTCACTAAAAAACATCCTCTGATATTATGGCACATATTCTTTCATTTTCAGCTCACAGTGATAAGAAGAGCTACAATTGGCGTCAAGTCTGATGGTTATCATATAATCATTTCTTTTAGTAACTGTTCAAACAGTCTATAATAGCCATTGTGTTATATTGTCAGTGTCATTAGATATTAACGCAAGCCTGTATGTGGTATCATTTTCACATGTTTTATTACTCTTAATTAGATGAAATATAGCAGAGGAACGTACACTACCCGCCATAAGTATGGCAACTGGATAACTTATCCAAACCTGTCACGTTATGTTTTGCGATTCATAAAATCATCAAATCATACGTCTTTCGAACTATTGTAATTAAGTTTAAGATTTAAACATTGGCAGGTTTTGCAATGCTACCCAATGAAAATTTCCTATTGCAGAACTTATGAACATGAGTGGATGTATGATAGAACTATGTCGTAGAACTGTTTTGCGACGTCGCAAAGACTGATCGATATTTTTATATTGTATACTATACTTGAATGGAATAGTAGCTGCTGAGGGGTATTAGACAATGTTTTTCTTCACGTTGAATTATGATTTTGGGATAGTTGGGGCTTGTTTTCTTTACTCTTTCTATCACTTGCACTATCTTGAAATATTATTTCCAGGAAAAATGTCACTCGCAGTGTTTTCTAGTATTTCACAAAAAATATTTTCTTTCATGACAATATGTCATATTTTCATTTTCATGACAATATGCCATCTGTGACCTGGAATCAACAACTGGTTTCTATCATTGGTGTTTGCGAAAGTCACTGAGTCGTGGGGAAAAAGATCCCCTATTATGATTAATGATGCCCACAATGTGACATTGTACATAATTATGAAACATCGTTTTGAAAAGTCCATGATATAATGCGAATATACTCTATATACTACTTAGCGCGTTTTAGGTGTGTCCTTTAATGCTCCGTGGCGCTGTTATAACATTTCCTGAGCCTCTTCGATATATATGACTTGTCAATCAAACCACGTGATTGATGACGAAAACATAGTATTCCTCAGATTAAATTAGATGGTCAAATGTTACATGAACATGAATAGATTAAAAATTAGAAGAGGAAATTAAAACTAAAACTAGGAATCTAATGACTGTAGGACCTTTACAATGTCGTGATTAAAATGTGTTTAACAATTTTAAATCACGATGAAAAACAATCGATTGTAGTTTTTTGTTTAAAACATATTTCAACTTGCTTTAAATTGACCAAATTTTTTTAAATCATGTACAAGATCCCAGGAACTTACTGACTTCAAAGGATAGGTATCGATATGCTGAACTGAATTCCACAATGTTTTTCTCTTAAACCAATAATTGAAACATTCTGTAAAAATTACGGTCCTTTATGTAATGTTGACTGATTGACAACAATTCAATGCGAAAATTATTTAGAGATATTTAATACTTGTATAACCGTTTTTGTTAACATTTCTTTTTTAGTTTTTGCTCCTTTCTACCATTTCTTGAGAATGAAATAAAATGTCTTCCCGAACCTTGTTGGAACAAAATAGCATATACAACATTTTCTTAGACCTCTCATTATTATAGTTATACAAAAGAATTTTTGGTTGATTAAAAAAGTATTCAAAAATTAAAACAAACCCCCCAAAAAAGATAAAAATCAAGATAAACCTTTTATTTCATTTTTTTCATTCATTTTTTTAATCAACAAAGTTTTTTTGTATAATTACAATATTGAGATACCTAAACATGTTGTGTTTATGTTGTTTTGTTCCAATGAGATTCGTAAAGTTGTTTCATTTCATTCTAAACATATGATACCAAGAACAAAATAAGTATTTGATATGTTTTCTAAAACAATATAGAAAATAGTATGTATATATTTTCCAAATTATATTGTGAACATTAAAAGATGACCATTGAATTGACGATGTGTAACATTTTTATATTTTTTTTGATGACTGGTTTAAGAGAAATGTGTGGTCAAAAAGTTCATCATATCGATACCAATCCTTTGAGATTTGACCTTCAATTTCAAATTAATGTGATATAACATTCATATAAAATTACGCCGGGTGATAGGGAAAATGGGACGGAAAGTTTACAATGGGCGCACGGTATGCACTGTTTCACAACTAGTTACCTCAACGGAGCGTCAATGTAATAAAATGGATTTTTACATAAAGCTGTAATTCATGCATTTAGATTTTTGGGCCATTTTTTGGGCCCAATTTTTTCTTGGCCCACCCGGCCTGGCCCCCATGAACAAAAATAAATTCATCTGATTTTTCAAAAAGAATATACTGCTTTTATTAGTCTACTAGCCATGTGTACCCACAAACGTATGCAAGTCCTTGGCAGGGACAAATCTCGCTGCATCATATTAATATGCAGCAACTACAAAATACACGATCCACAATTTCAGTTGCAACCAACACCAGTTCAATATAACCACCCATCCCAATACTTTGCACATAATCTAAGACATAATCTTATATTCTACGTAGTGTTGTTAATGCAGCACAAATTTGTGATTTAATTGAATAATGCATTTGATTAGTGAACATGTTCGCATGTATTACCAGATAAAACGGTGTGTTACAGTCACCGTATACAACTTCTTTACAGCATCTCAAATATATGTTGTTTTATATTTAGATAACTAATATTAATCCATCGCATCATATCTACACTGTTGCTCATAAATATTGAATATTTTACAGATGTTAGTTGTTTTGAATAATTTCTACAAAATAATCATATTTTGTTAATAATGATTAACGTATTCTAATTCCCTACTCAGTTTTGCATATAAATCTGGTTGGCATGAAAAATTAAATCATTTTTATGGTTGATTAAATTTGCATTCACTCACGTGACCCTATGACCTCATGATATTGATAATTTGAAGGAGGTATCTAAATCTTAGCTGTAGTAATTGTACGCATTTTATACAAATTGTGTTCTAAGAGTTTCTAGAAGATAAATCCTATAGAATAAGTGAAAACGGTAAAAGGGATGGCGATTGATGCCGTGAGACCTTTAAAGAGACCAAAGCTGACTGATCATAACGAAGAAAGGTGCCTTCAATGGGCAAGAGGGCACCAAAACGTTGGACTTAATTGCTGATGTCGTATGACATCATGTGATGGAAGAAGATGCATTCTCCACAAAGTTAATAATCGTGTTCGTTTCTGTCGTAGAGCCAAGGGAAAGACACTTGGAGGTGTGATAGCCCATGGAACCAGTCCTCTTCATTTAAGGAACATTATTACAGAGGTTGTTTTGGGCAGTACTACAGAGATCGCACCACCTTGGTGATTCCCAACAATAATGTCAGAGTAATGTGACCTTTTAGACCTACATCTAGTACCACATGCAAACAGAGTGTTTTGGGGTAACTTTCAACTGCAGCATGATCATGCTAGCTCTTACATAAGATAGTGGCATTGCTGGATTACCCCAGGGCAGGTTATGTGGACCAGCTTCCCTTGGCACAAAAGTCACCAAATCAGGCTCCTGTAGAGCACATGTTAGACAACCTTGATAGGGCAAACAGTGAAATGGATCCCTACCTCAGAATTTAGACAAGTTACGCACTATCCCGATTGAGGGTTTGGGCCTTATTTCATGTAGAAAGGTCAGATGTTTAATTTAAATTTGGCCCGGCCCTGCAGGGTTAATGCTCTGATTGTAAAAAAGGAGGGCATACCACATATAACTGCTATTTTTGGATAGAGGACACTTCAATCATCATGACCTGATATTTGCCTTGTTTGATCTGCTTTACATTACAATTTGGATCGGGGTGTTTTTGAAAATGCAAAATTTCGTAGAGGACCCCTAGTTAAATGGCAGTAATTTTCTAAACTTATATGTAAATATTTTTTCTCTAAAAAATATTAATTTGTAGAAGAAATATGTGATTATTATTGGTCTAGAAAATAAATTGTTGAACTAAATCCAAATAAATGCTGTCTTCTTCCAAAGTTTGAATTCTGATCTGCCAAATATAATATTCCATATTTATGAGCAACAGTGTATATACAGCAATTACAAATCTCAAATTATTTAAATGAACTTTAATCATTTTATAGTCTGTAGATATTATACCGAGATTTTCGATCATTTAGTATAGTCTGTATTTATCATAGACTAAGATCTTTTTTGAACAGATACACTGCTAAGATATGAGATCTATTAAAAAGGCACAAGGCCACCAACGTGTAAAACTCAATGTATTTGCTATAAATCAAGCAACAGTGTTTTAAACGACCTGTAATCACGGTGTTATAGCAAGACGGTTACGACAAGGCGATTTGCAAAATTTTGCGGAAACGATAACAAAAAATGGCGGATGGGAAAGACAGCATGTCCTCTTTCTCGCCTGAAGGCAAGATTCACAGATAAGATTTCCTTATTAACTAGTTCCATATATCCACGTATATATGGATGGTTATAAAGACTGGGTCAAATCTGCCAGGTGGTTTACTAGAAGCGGAATATAAGCTGTAAACTTACCGACTGAGATGTCCAAGTTCATAATTTTTAGTCCATTCTCGTGATTTCTCAGTATATGTGCCTCATAACCACTCAAACTATTAACAGTGTAAACTGTGTATCAACAAGCCATAAAATGACAAATCCAGAACAGGAACGTGGTCATATTGTAAATAATAAGGTTTCAAACGCAATCTCGTTAGACGACTACGTATGGATTCTATGGACGGTAACGTATTGTATTAGATGTACATTAGATATTTAGCGGACGGTTACGTGCATGTACATCTTTCAAGTTAAGTTTGCTAGCTCTGAAAGCCTCTTTCCATGAAATTGTTATAATGGGTAAGAAATGGAATATTGAATTGCTTGTATTTGTTTTCAGGACTCGCAAGAGACGCTCTTGTTTGAGCCTCTATAGGGCAAGGAAAAAATTGTTTCTTGCTTTATTAATGAAACCATTTAAGTCAAAAAGATAGCAATGAAGAGGCAAAAGAATAATTAGCATCAAGTACTGATGAATATGACAAAATTAATAACAATGAATCTGGTTTACATATTTGAACGAGGTTCGCGTAACCGTCAATCAATTTTTGGCGTGACCGCAAATTAAAAATACAATATTATGGCTTAAGTAGGATATATTAGGTGGTTTCCAATGCTCAATTGGCTTTTTATGATCGTATGTAGGTTACATCTCTACACTCCCCTCCATAAGTTTGGCAACCTTTTTTCCCCCATTGAACTACGTGTTAAAGTCTCTTTACCTTTGAATTTTTATTTACTTAACCTGCGATGAAAATACTTATACTATTGATGGAAACGTAATTTGACTTTAATTCCAAGACCTCCAAATTTTCTCAATTTTTTTCCTCTGTTACAATGGGTCGAAAATTGATGATAAATTTGATGAATTTTTGAAAATCGACATTCCCATGTTAACCAATGGGAAATGGTAGGTTTGCCGCAAGTCATATGACAGAATATCCATCCATCCGAGTCCTTGCAAAAAATACGAGTTAGGCAGGCAATTGAATTTGCTAACTTTATTTAACAGAAAATTGATATGTTTCTTCAGGTTCAACAAAGTAATAGGGCTTTAAAGTCAAAATTGTTTTTCAAAAAACCTCTCCCATTGAAATAACACAGGAGGCGAAAAATTATTTTCAAAAATGACTTTGAAGCGCTGTAACTTTAATATTCATCAAATAAACTAAACACTTAGTGTTCAAAAAAGTTAGACAATTCAATTTTCTATATAAAAATATTTTTTGCTGAATCTTTTACTGAAAAGATATTCTGATTTCTGATTTGCCCCGAACCCTCCATTTCCCATTGGATTACATGGGAATGACGATTTTCAAAAATTCATCAAATTTATCCTCAATTTTCGAACTATTGTAATTGAGGAAAAAAATTGAGAAAATTTGGTATTGGAAATAAAGTCAAGTTACGTTTCCATTAATATTATACGTTATTTCATCGCCGGTTAAGTAAATAAAAATTCAAACGTAAAGAGGCTTTAACACATAGTTCAATGGGGAAAAAAGGTTGCCAAACTTATGGAGGGGAGTGTATACCCCGAGGTCGTTAGGCAATGTAGACCATGTCCTAACGACAAAAATAAACAAATTACTATATTTTGTGTAGTTTTGAATTTTAAACTCAACAGTTTTCGCTTATTTTATGTTATCCCCGGGCATCAATTTGCAAAGAATACGTTCAAAATATACATTACTAAGTGCATCACCGAATGCGATGCCTACAAAAGTCGTTCATCCTTTCATTGATAGAAGAAAATAATGCACCAACCTTAGTTTTCCGTTCCATCGCGGCCATTTTATTGGATAAATCAGTGATCGTAGTCGACTAATCTCGTTTTCAGAGGTGTCATAACCGTCATGCTATACCACCGTGGTAACGTTATCATAACAAAATTGATGCCATTGTGATTTTACAATATCACATGACAATATCCAGACTCAAGCGAACTTCAAACCAGATTCTCAATTCCTATCGTTTTTGTCTTCAGGAAAATTCTACATGACATGAAACATCGTGTAATGATCATTTCCTTGTATCCATATTATTGAGCCCAGGTAGCCTCCAGAGATACAGTACATCATGTGTAGCAGGGTAACCATATGGCCGTCTACGGATAACCATCTCACCGACATTGTTGCCCTAGAATTGGCTCCCTATGCGTCATTTTAAGATTTTCAACATCTGATGCTTGGTAGTTTATAAGTGATGCACCAAACAGCATGGTCGGAATAGAGAATGCCCAGTGCAGTTGTAACACTGTTAAATGTGACAAACCACCTGTTTTGTGCCCCAGTCCCAAAAAGTGAGCTGAGATTCTAACTACAGTTCTTTTACATCTTTAAGGTTGCTACTTGTTTAGTTTACTTTACAAAAGGTGTCTGGTCAGAGATATTCTAACCGAGTTCAACTTAAAGAAAATAAATCAATGTTTCCAGGAAACGGTTTCTGTTTTTGAATCTCTCGATTTTGTCGATCCTGTTTCTTTTCATTTTCTCCTGGATTTTGTCCTACTTGAGCCTTGGTTCTATTTGATCTGATTTATTTTGTTTAAGTTGAGTATCGTCCACAATCCAGGACCGAGGGTCAGCTTATGAAGGCTCTTGTCTTGAACAATGCAAGTTCACGGTAATTTGCACCACTTCTAAATTATTTCTGTAAACGTGCAATTTTAGAGGTTGTTTTTTTCGGAAAAAACTCAAAAAACAAATATAAATCCCTTTATGGAATGATTTATACATTTTATGTGATAAAACATGTGTGTTCAAGTACATAACGATTGTATTTTGAAAGAAGCATGCATGTTAATGGGTGAATTAACACGAATTATGAGATAATCCAGTTGGTCTTGGAACCATTCTTTGTACTTTTCTTGACAATTATGCATTTGTCTTTCATATGCATTTATTTTTTACAGCCAGAAACTACTCGCAAAAAAGTATCAACTGTCAAAAATCGTTTGCACTAATTTCCGTCATTCTTTTAGTATTTAAAAACAAAGGAGAAATTCGAGATTCACGCAATATGTCTTAAGAAAAGGAAAGATCATATAACATTTCAATTATCTCTATCTTTCAAATATGATGATGTTGAAAGTTGAAAAGGATAAATACCTTCATCAGCCGGATATTTTTTCAGTTCATGATTTTCAGTTCATGATTTGTAGAAAGTGCATTGAGACATTAAACCATACTCCCTTTGTCTTTATTATTTCAAAAGAAGTTAAACATCAAAGAAGTCACTCATAAGCGATAGATGAGAGTGGGAACTCACAATTGAAATTGATGCGTTTAAGGTGTCTGTAACCCGTTCAGAAAATCCCAATTTCTAATCTAAAACTGAATGATAAAAGCTCACCTTATTGTGGTTATACTCTAACATGGGGGCTCAAATTGTTTTCTAGCTGAAAAAACAAAGTCAGTGGCCATCTTTAGAATTTGATTCAAATACCAACCAAACGAAGTAAAGGCATTGACTTTACCATACTCCCTTTGTCTTTATAATTTCAAAAGAAGTTAAACATCAAAGAAGTCACTCATAAGCGATAGATGAGAGTGGGAACTCACAATTGAAATTGATGCGTTTAAGGTGTCTGTAACCCGTTCAGAAAATCCCAATTTCTAATCTAAAACTGAATGATAAAAGCTCACCTTATTGTGGTTATATTTCTAACATGGGGGCTCAAATTGTTTTCTAGCTGAAAAAACAAAGTCAGTGGCCATCTTTAGAATTTGATTCAAATACCAACCAAACGAAGTAAAGGCATTGACTTTACATTGTAGGAAAAAATACAAAAATAGATGAACCGCAGAAATATGTCGAAAATGAAAAAACGCCAAAATGGTAATTAATATCCGACAGTCGTTTAGGAATAAATAATGATAGCCCATTAGATATGATGAAATTCAGCACAAGTTGGACAAAGTACGAACAGAAGACATTTTGTCCAACGAGTGTAGAATTTCACCATATCGAATGGCAGGCCTATCATTGTTGATTCCTTAATTCAAACATGACCAACGCGTGTACAATTTCACCATATTGGATACCCTTTAATTACTTATTTATTCCGATTCAAACATAAAAACGAAACTTTTGGGTTTGGGGTCCATAAAATAACCAAACTTGCTGTTATTTTCGCCATTAATAGGTTTGACTTCACAATATATAGATCCCCGGATGATTGAATATAACACGGCCGTGCATGTTAAATTCAATTAGAGCACGCTCATATTTGAAAATGAATCAAGGGGACCATTTTGTTTACAGTAGTCATTTTGAAAATTCATTGAGCAGATGTTATGTCTCCGTGGCACCAGTACATAAATGAACCAAACCTCAAATTGTATTTTTGTTATCAAAGAATACATTTGTAACAAAAATTCTCGCTATTTAAAATAAAGTTGTTATTTTGTAAATTCCTTATTTAGCAGAGGTACTTCGTTTTCTGTTCAATCCGGATTGATTCTAAATATGCTCTATAATTGCTGCATGCCAAACAGAAAACTGTGTTCGTTTCCTCAGGAAACTGAGTAAATCTCGAAATGATTACTTTATCAATTTCTGAGATGTAATCATATTTCAAAACCAGAATCTACGTTCTACCTTTTGGCCATATAGTAAATTAAAATTTGATGGATAAGGGTGACAAAATTTTTCTCCAACCGAAAGTCGGCAATACTGTAACGAGGACATTATGTTTTCAATTCCAGTTAATTCAAGTGGTGTGAGCAATATATTACTAATGATCCTTTGTAATCTAAATAACATCATTTATGTTATGTACTGTGTATGTTTAAAACCTTTTTACACTGGCCATTGTCAAAAAGCCCTATATTTGACCATGGGTATATTCTAACAATGGTTACTGAGATATTCTTCAAAAATAATCTGTTGTCTCTATGTATAGTTCCTTCGATGATTAAAACATAACTTGAATTAACTCATACAGAAACCATTACAATATATTTTGAAGAATAAATATAAATTGATAAACCAACACTCATAACGTCAAAAGTAGTTGAAGATATTATTAATATAAGAAAAGGCATTCAGTCTCAAATCACGTGGGACCGACAACATCCAGTCTCGAAGCCCATATACATACATCAACAAACATAGAATTGCAGTTGCACTCAATATTCTTAACATCAACAATCTTTATTTTGTTCATGTACAGAATATCATGAATAGCACATTAAAATAATCTGTAGCTTGCTAGTGTCCTTTAAGCATTTTGCAAAATCTACATGGCACATATTTTGATCTTTTGTCCATGTGGCCAACAGTGCATTCCTACGCCACATGCGAAGTAATACGCCTTTGCCTCGTTTAGCTCCTTCATAACAGGTCCTCTCCGTCTTGCCTTGTCAACAAAATTGCTACACGTTTCGAAATCTTCTTTAGTCATTTCGTTTACATTGTGATTATTTGGGAATGAAAATGTTACTGTAGAACCTGAAATCAACCACATTGTGATCAAGGCAGTACAGATCGCGAATGACTACTAATCTGAATAAGGTAAAACAGATAAAATACAATGTATGGGAGGTAATTGGACGATGTTACCTGAGCTATTAATGTTTTATGTCCCCATTTAATATAATTTGGTTGTCTTCATATGTATAGTATATTTGTAATTACGGTTGATAAAAAGTCTCTGTTGAGACAAGCTTCTCAATGCAATATGAAATTCAACTACAACACATTTTATTTGTGAACATAAAAGTGTACAGAATCTATCTATTAAAGGTCAAATAAATGTCCTTTGTAATTGTGTTCCTACGTACCCTTTCTTACACACATAGGGGCGTATTTCTTTACAAGCCACGGAATGGAAATTATAGGTCCTTCCTTAACCATTTCATCTTTACAGAACTGACAGTCTGAAAGTCAAAACACAAAGTTGGAATTTCAAGCATACTTTTAAAACCAATTTCGGAAAAGATGAGCTGCGCTGAATCTGCGCTTGGCCAAGTTACAACTGTTACCAATCGATTTTAAGCTTCGTGTATATTTTTACGTATGATTTAATTGGGGTGCTCTTCTAGGATTGAAAGTAAGAAGGAATCTAGTTAAATTGGTTAAATCAAAGCTTGACCATCGTCCCATAGAACTATTTAAAACCATATTTAAAAATGTTGGTAAAATAAAGGTCACCCAGTCTTAATTCAGTCTTACAGAAGTTACATGGCATCAACAGACATGCCTGATAAATGGGTGATGTGCTCAATCCATGCTTCACGGTTCTGGATAACTGCTGTAATGCGAATGTTGAAGTTGTTTACTGCTCAAAAACATTAGATATAGTCAATCCACATCCACATGGAACCTTTACCACGAGGAACCATCTGGAATCCTCGTAAAGCCCACATATGGATTCCACGTGAAATCCGCATGAATTTTTAGGCACGTGGAATAGGGAAAGATTTTCCATGTTTATTCCCATGGAATCCTTGCGAAAAATCCCTATTGAAACATGTGACAATAATGAGGATCCATGTGGATCAAATTCACTTGCAAAAAAGTGTGGATTCCATGTGGAATATACGTTTATTGCCACATATATCCAAGTGGATTCCACGTGGATCATATAAAGGATGTTCAACAATTCTTTCCTTCAAATAAAGAAAAATGTTAAAAAACTACATAGCACCCCTGGATATACTGGAACTAGCAGTGGATAGCTTCAACATTCGCGTTGAAGCAGTTATTTAGAACTGTAGAGCATAGATTGAGCACATCACCTATTTATCAATCATGTCTGGTGATGCCATGTAACTTCTGCTAGACTTGCTAGAGTGACCTTTGTGATACCCGCAAAAGATTTCGACCTTCCTCTTAGAATATCAGCCCATTAATGCAAGAAATAACTGAGATATAGCTTGTTGCCAGGGTTCACCTTTTTGGACCACCCTGTATATAACTTTTTTTGAACGATAGATCCCCAGTATATCATGCAAGTGTTTTCATGAATTATTTTTGCATGTTTTACCTTCGTCGTCATTATCATCATTATCTTCTTCTTCTCCTTCTTCTTCCTTTGTTGAAGTCTCCATAGCTTCAGTAGTTGTCTTGTCGTCATCTGTTGTTGTTGTTATTGTTGTAGTAGTTGTTGTTTCGTCGTCATTAGCATCATTTTCTTCCACTTCTTCTTCCTTTGTTGAAGTCTCCATAGCTTCAGTAGTTGTCTTGTCGTCATCTGTTGTTGTTGTTATTGTGGTAGTAGTTGTTTTGTCGTCGTCATTATCATCATTATCTCCTTCTTCTTCTTCTTCTTCTTCTTCTTCTTCTTCTTCTTTTGTTGAAGTCTCCATAGCTTCAGTAGTTGTTTTGTCGTCATCTGTTGTTGTTGTTGTTGTTGTTATTGTTGAAATAGTTGTTGTTTTGTCTTCTTCTTCTTCCTCTTCTTCTTCTTCATCTTCTTCTTCGTTTTCTTCTACTACTATAATTTTAATCTTCATGCCCCCAACGCTACAATGTTTCCCTACTCCACATACAAAGTAATATGTTCCTTCCTTTTCAAATGTTATCGATTTAGTACCAGCATCATCTTTGCCTGACATTGTGACACCACAATTCATGTATTCGTCATGATCTAATTGTTCAACATTGTGGTTCCCATCTCCCCAGACGAATGTTACTGTTGAACCTAAAAATGTCAAAATGTGACAACTTATTTTGAACGAATGATCCATACATCAATATGCTACAATATCTTGTTATATGTGACATAAAAAGCTAAATGGAGTTATGTGTTACAGACAATTCGATACAGATTTATAGCTCTTTTGTTTTTTCGTTATAGATGGTTCAAAACGGATACATAGCCTATGACCTTTTGTGTTTTGAGCTTAATGAAATTGATACTTACAAAATGCATCAGTTTTGTATTTAAGACGAAATGGAATGGTGACACGTATGCAGTTTTGTGTTATAAATAGACTAATACTGAACTGGGTACATACTGTATGTAATTCTGTTTTATTGACCAATTTAAATATATATAAAGCTTTAACCTGTTTTGCATTATAGACTACTAGCAATTTGTCAAATTATCTGGATACATACGCTTTTCATGATTATAGACTAATAACTAGATTATAGTAACTTAGTGCAGTTTTGTGTTATGAGACAACTAGATATAATAGTAATTGAACTGGATACAAAGGCGTTTTGTGTTATAGGCTAACTAGTAACTATGCGTTTTTTTTGTTATAGACTACTAGTAATTAAACTGGATACATAGGCTATGTGGTTTTGTGTTATGGGCAATTAACTGACTTGCTAATTCGTTAAATAACTAATGGCTAGGAACTAAATGCAATGTCGTTAATATCCTTTGATATCTAGGATCAAATTGTAGATAAATAAGGGTTATGTACTGGGAGGTTTTGTATATGGGGTTTATCCAGAGGGAGATATACATATCTACCTGAGGGACCGTAGGGACCGAAGGTAGATGTGCATATCTCACGAGGGAAGAACCCAATATCCAAACCGACCGTACATAACTGCTTTATCCTATACCAAGTTTTCTAATTTTCTTTCAATTTTTTTTCAATTTTTTTTTATTTTTTCAATTTTTTTTCACATTTTTCTAATTTTTTTCAATTTTTTCGATTTTTTTAAAATTTTTATTTTTTTTTATTTTTTTCACATTTTTTCTTTTTTTTCAATTTTTAAAATTTTTTTTTTCGGAGCGGGAATTTATGCCTGGAGCGGGAGATATGGCGGGAGATATGGAGGTTCAGGATATGGAAACCTCAAAATCAAGATACGGGATATATCTTACCAACTTATCTCCCTAAAACTCGACTTGGCATAGGATAAATATGTATATCTTATAGAAATAGCAGTAGAAATATTCGCCCATCCGGTCTTGTGTTATAGATTTACTGAAATTGTTGCATAACAATTTATGTTTTATGATATAGACGGTTCGGTATGGATTAATTGTATTAGTATATAGGAATTGTTGGACACATCAACATACCTTCTTTAACACATATGGATTCGTATTCTTCATTGCCCGCATTCCAATTCCAATCTATCGTTTTTCCATCCAGCACCTCATTGCAAGCTACATAGAGGGAGTAGAAGGGATTTTTTAAAATTTCTCCAAATTCTTATTTTATTCCAGAAGAATATTTAGAATTTTAACATTAGATGTATTCATCCAGAATATTGAAAGAAGGGGACGCCCTCATTTACATTCTTTTAAAATAAGCTGAATTGCAAATCACTTTCGAGAAAATTAGTATTGTTTTTTCCAACGTGGAATGAAAATTAATATGTGTAGGAGGGAGTATAGTAGCTTTGCCGGTATTATTAGGAGGCCCCGACAGGGGGCCTCCTATAGATTTTATAGATATTATTTATTATTCTTTATTATTAGACTCCAGATGAAAATCTGGAGTCTATTGCTTTTGCCAGTTTTCTTTATTATTAGACTCCAGATGAAAATCTGGAGTCTATTGCTTTTGCCAGTTTTCTTCTTATTATTAGACTCCAGATGAAATCTGGAGTCTATTGTTTTCGTCAGTTTTCTTATTCTTATTAGACTCCAGATGAAATCTGGAGTCTATTGTTTTCGTCAGTTTTCTTATTATTCTTTTTCTGCTTATTATTATTAGACTCCAGATGAAATCTGGAGTCTATTGTTTTCGTCAGTTTTCTTATTATTCTTTTTATTCTTATTCTTATTCTAAACAAGTTTTCTCAATAACCGTAAGGTTTTTAGTAAAGTCAGTCATTTGGTCAATTTAGGTTCAGAATCTAGTTCCTCGGAAATTGGGTCAAATTTTTATCTAGGTCAAAGGTCAAGAACTAGGTCAAATCCAGTACTTTGTCACTTTTTTTGATTTTCTCAGTCGTCCTTCAATATTTTCGATCCGTTTTTTTTTCATTGTGTTCCTCATAAAAAGGTAGAAAACCTAGGGTCGATTTAGTTTTTTGATATCTCAAACCGATTTCGAGATATCAGTGTCCGAAAACGAGGTCCAAAAAAAAGTTCTCCGAATCAAATGTCAAGGATATAAGTCTTATAGGAAATTTCCTCAGGATTCCGAATCTGAAAACCAAATTCGAATCAAACTTCCGGTTCGGAAGTTATGGCGTTTTGAAAGCTCAAAAATCGATAAATTTGGTGCCCATGTTAAGTCAATGGGAAAAAATATTTTTTTGAAGTGAAAAATACGAAATATAGACTGAGTTCAGCTAAATATAATGAAAGCTTTTAAAAGAATGGGACCTCAAAAGCCATCTAGCTTCAAAATTTGGACACCAAAATGCCTAGGTCAAAATCTAGGTCAAATTCAAAGTTTTTCCTTATTTTTGCTATTCTGACACTACAGATTAATTATATTCTTCGAAATTTTGTATGCATGTAGCCAAGAGTGTGGTTATAGTGTTAGCCTTTTGCCGTCAGAAGGTATTTTGCCCCACTTTTGAGATATGGTGTCCGAAAAGTAGGTCAAAATAAAAAATTCTCCAAATTTAACGTGTGAGTTACGAACTGAGTATAGAATTTTCTCAGGAATCCGAATCTGCAAACCAAATTTCGATTCGACTTCGAGTTCGGAAGTTATGACATTTTGAAAGCTCAAAAATCGCTAAATTTAGTGCCCCATGTTATGTTAATGGGAAAAAAGATTTTTTTGAAGTGTAAAATACGAGATATAGACTAAGTACATCTTAAAATAATGAAAGCCTATGAAAGAAGGGAACCTTGAAGGCTACCTAACTTCAAAATTTGGACACCAAAATCCCTAGGTCAAAATCTAGGTCAAATTCATAGTTTATCCTTATTTTTGCGATTCTGACACTACACTTTAGTTATATTCCTCGAAATTGTGTATACATGTAGCCAAGAGTGTGCTTATAGCGTTAGCCTTTTGCCGTCAGAAAGTATTTTGACCCACTTTTGAGATACGGTGTCCGAAAAGTAGGTCAAAATAAAAAGTTCTCCAAATTTAACGTTTGAGTTATGAATTAAGAATAGAATTTTCTCAGAAAACCAAATCTGCTAACCAAATTTCGATTCGACTTCCGGTTCCGAAGTTATGTCCGAAAGGTAGGTCAAAATTTAACGTATGAGTTATGAATTAGGGGTAGAATTTTGTCGGGAATCCGAATCTGCAAATCAAATTTCGATCCGACTTCCGGTTCGGAAGTTATGGTGTTTTGAAATTTCAAGAAAAATCGATCTGATGGTATCCTGATAGAAAGTCAAGAGTAGAGAAGAAAATATTGAAAAATGCATCCATCCTTCCTTTCTGATCCTATCTTATCCTTCCTATCTACCCTTGCTTCGTATCCTCTCCTTCCTACCCTTCCTATTATATCCCTTCCTTCCTATTCTATTCTATCCTTCTTTCCTATTCTATCCTATCGTTCCTTCCTTTTCTATCGTATCCTTCCTTCCTTTTTCATCCATCCATCTTTTTCTGGATGACTTAGCTTATTTTGGATGACTTGGCTTATTCTGGATAACTCGGCTAAAAAAAGTCTAGATCTGGAGTCTGAAATTGAACTCGTTCAATTTCCAAAATCTAGTTATTATTATTAGACTCCAGATGAAATCTGGAGTCTATTGTTTTCGTCAGTTTTCTTATTCTTCTTCTTCTTATTATTATTATTCTAACCCAGTTTTCTCAATGACCATTAGGCTCTCAGTAAAGTCAGTCATTTGGTCAATTTAGGTTCAGAATCTAGTTCCTCGGAAATTGGGTCAAATTTTTATCTAGGTCAAAGGTCAAGAACTAGGTCAAATCCAGTACTTTGCCACTTTTTTCGATTTTCTCGGTCGTCCTTCAATATTTTCGATCCGGGTTTTTTTCATTGTGTTCCTTATAAAAAAGTAGGAAACCTAGGGTCGATTTAGTTTTTTAATATCTCAAACCGATTTCGAGATATCAGTGTCCGCAAACAAGGTCCAAAAAAAAGTTCTCCGAATCAAAGGTCCAGGATATTAGTCATATAGGAAATTTTCTCAGGATTCCGAATCTGAAAACCAAATTTAGATCGGACTTCCGGTTCAGAAGTTATGGCGTTTTGAAAGCTCAAAAATCGCTTAATTTGGTGCCCATGTTAAGTCAATGGGAAAAAAGATTTTTTTGAAGTAAAAAATATGAAATATAGACTGAGTTTAGCTAAATATAATGAAAGCTTTTAAAAGAATGGGACCTCAAAAGCCATCTAGCTTCAAAATTTGGACACCAAAATGCCTAGGTCAAAATCTAGGTCAAATTCAAAGTTTTTCCTTATTTTTGCGATTCTGACACTACAGATTAATTATATTCTTCGAAATTTTGTATACATGTAGCCAAGAGTACGCTAATAGTGTTAGCCTTTTGCCGTCAGAAAGTATTTTGACCCACTTTTGAGATATGGTGTCTGAAAAGTAGGTCAAAATAAAAAGTTCTCCAAATTGAATATATGAGTTATGAATTAAGGGTAGAATTCTGTCAGGAATCCGAATCTGCAAACCAAATTTCGATCCAACTTCCGGTTCGGAAGTTATGGCGTGTCCGAAAAGTAGGTCAAAATAAAAAATCTCCAAATTTAACGTATGAGTTATTAATTAGGGGTAGAATTTTGTCAGGAATCCGAATCTGCAAACCAAATTTCGATCCGACTTCCAGTTCGGAAGTGATAGCGTTTTGAAATTTCGAGAAAAATCGATCTGATGGTATCCTGATAGAAAGTCAAGAGTAGAGAAGAAAATATTGAAAAATTCATCCATCCTTCCTATCTCATCCTACCCTATCCTTCCTATCTATCCTTCCTTCATATCTTTTCCTTTCTATCCTATCCTATCCTTTCTTCCTATTCTATTCTATCCTATCCTTCTTTCTTATTCTATCCTATCGTTCTTTCCTATTCTATCCTATCCTACCTTCCTATTTTATTTATCCATCTCTTTCTAGATGACTCAGCTTATTCTGGATGACTCGGCTTATTCTGGATGACTCGGCTAAAAAAAGTCTAGATCTGGAGTCTGAAATTGAACTTCGTTCAATTTCCAAAATCTAGTTATTATTCTAAGCAAGTTTTCTCAATAACCGTAAGGTTTTCAGTAAAATCAGTCATTTGGTCAATTTAGGTCCAGAATCTAGTTCCTTGGAAATTGGGTCAAATTTTTATCTAGGTCAAAAGTCAAGAACTAGGTCAAATCCAGTACTTTGTCACTTTTTTCGATTTTCTCGGTCGTCCTTCAATATTTTCGATCCGAGTTTTTTTCATTGTGTTCCTTATAAAAAAGTAGGAAACCTAGGATCGATTTAGTTTTTTGATATCTCAAACCGATTTCGAGATATCAGTGTCCGAAAACGAGGTCCAAAAAAAAGTTCTCCGAATCAAATGTCCAGGATATTAATCTTATAGGAAATTTTCTCAGGATTCCGAATCTGAAAACGAAATTTCGATCCGACTTCCGGTTCGGAAGTTATGGCGTTTTGAAAACTCAAAAATCGCTAAATTTGGTGCCCATGTTAAGTCAATGGGAAAAAATATTTTTTTGAAGTGAAAAATACGGAATAAAGACTGAGTTCAGCTTCATATAATCAAAGCCTTTAAAAGAAGGGGACCTCAAAAGCCATCTAGCTTTAAAATTTGTACACCGAAATGCCTAGGTCAAAATCTAGGTCAAATTCATAGGTTTTCCTTATTTTTGCGATTCTGACACTACACTTTAATTATATTCTTCGAAATTGTGTATACATGTAGCCAAGAATATGCTAATAGTGTTAGCCTTTTGCCGTCAGAAAGTATTTTGACCCACTTTTGAGATATGGTGTCCGAAAAGTAGGTCAAAATAAAAAGTTCTCCAAATTTAACGTTTGAGTTATGAATTAAGAATAGAATCTTCTCAGAAATCCGAATCTGCAAACCAAATTTTAATTCGACTTCCGGTTCCGAAGTTATGGCGTGTCCGAAAAGTAGCTCAAAATAAAAATTCGCCAAATTTAACGTATGAGTTATGAATTAGGAGTAGAATTTTGTCAGGAATCCGAATCTGCAAATCAAATTTCAATCCGACTTCCGGTTCGGAAGTTATGGCGTGTCCGAAAAGTAGATCAAAATAAAAAATCTCCAAATTTAACGTATGAGTTATGAATTAGGTATAGAATTTTCTCAGGAATCCGGATCTGCAAACCAAATTTCGATCCGACTTCCGGTTCGGAAGTTATGGCATGTCAGAAAAGTAGGTCAAAATAAAAAATCTCCAAATTTAACGTATGAGTTATGAATTAGGGGTAGAATTTTGTCAGGAATCCGGAACTGCAAACCAAATTTCGATCCAACTACCGGTTCGGAAGTTATGGCGTGTCCGAAAAGTAGGTCAAAATAAAAAATCTCCAAATTTAACGTATGAGTTATGAATTAGAGGTAGAATTCGGTAAGGAATCCGGATCTGCAAACCAAATTTCGATCCGACTTCCGGTTCGGAAGTTATGGCGTGTCCGAAAAGTAGGTCAAAATAAAAAATCTCCAAATTTAACGTATGTGTTATGAATTAGGGGTAGAATTTTGTCAGGAATCCGAATCTGCAAACCAAGTTATAGCGTTTTGAAATTTCGAGAAAAATCGATCTGATGGTATCCTGATAGAAAGTCAAGAGTAGAGAAGAAAATATTGAAAAATTCATCCATCCTTCCTATCTCATCCTATCCTATCCTTCCTATCTATCCTTTCTTCATATCTTTTCCTTCCTATCCTTCCTATCCTATCCTATCCTTTCTTCCTATTCTATTCTATCCTATCCTATCCTTCTTTCTTATTCTATCCTATCGTTCTTTCCTATTCTATCCTATCCTACCTTCCTTTTTTATTTATCCATCTCTTTCTAGATGACTCAGCTTATTCTGGATGACTCGGCTTATTCTGGATGACTCGGCTAAAAAAAGTCTAGATCTGGAGTCTGAAATTGAACTTCGTTCAATTTTCAAAATCTAGTTATTAGACTCCAGATTGAAAATCTGGAGTCTATTGTTTTCGTCAGTTTTCTTATTATTATTCTTATTCTTATTATTCTAAGCAAGTTTTCTCAATAACCATAAGGTCTTCAGTAAAGTCAATCATTTGGTCAATTTAGGTTCAGTATCTAGTTCCTCGGAAATTGGGTCAAATTTTTATCTAGGTCAAAGGTCAAGAACTAGGTCAAATCCAGTACTTTGTCACTTTTTTCGATTTTCTCGGTCGTTCTTCAATATTTTCGATCCGGGTTTTTTTCATTGTGTTCCTTATAAAAAAGTAGGAAATCTAGGGTCGATTTAGTTTTTTGATATCTCAAACCGATTTCGAGATATCAGTGTCCGAAAACGAGGTCCAAAAAAAAGTACTCCGAATCAAATGTCCAGGATATTCGTCTTATAGGAAATTCTCTCAGGATTCCGAATCTGAAAACGAAATTTCGATCCGATTTCCGATTCGGAAGTTATGGCGTTTTGAAAACTCAAAAATCGCTAAATTTGGTGCCCATGTTAAGTCAATGGGAAAAAATATTTTTTTGAAGTGAAAAATACGGAATATAGACTGAGTTCAGCTTCATATAATCAAAGCCTTTAAAAGAAGGGGACCTCAAAAGCCATCTTGCTTCAAAATTTGGACACCGAAATGCCTAGGTCAAAATCTAGGTCAAATTCATAGGTTTTCCTTATTTTTTCGATTCTGACACTACACTTTAATTATATTCTTCGAAATTGTGTATACATGTAGCCAAGAATATGCTAATAGTGTTAGCCTTTTGCCGTCAGAAAGTATTTTGACCCACTTTTGAGATATGGTGTCCGAAAAGTAGGTCAAAATAAAAAGTTCTCCAAATTTAATATCTGAGTTATGAATTAAGAGTAGAATTCTGTCAGGAATCCGAATCTGCAAACCAAATTTCGATCCGACTTCCGGTTCGGAAGTTATGGCGTGTCCAAAAAGTAGGTCAAAATAAAAAATCTCCAAATTTAACGTATGAGTTATGAATTTGGGGTAGAATTTTGTCAGGAATCCGAATCTGCAAATCAAATTTCGATCCGACTTCCGGTTTGGAAGTTATGGCGTTTTGAAATTTCGAGAAAAATCGATCTGATGGTATCCTGATAGAAAGTCAAGAGTAGAGAAGAAAATATTGAAAAATTCATCCATCCTTCCTATCTCATACTATCCTATCCTTCCTATCTACCCTTCCTTCATATCTTTTCCTTCCTATCCTTCCTATCCTATCCTTTCTTCCTATTCTATTCTATCCTATCCTTCTTTCTTATTCTATCCTATCGTTCTTTCCTATTCTATCCTATCCTACCTTCCTATTTTATTTATCCATCTCTTTCTAGATGACTCAGCTTATTCTGGATGACTCGGCTTATTCTGGATGACTCGGCTAAAAAAAGTCTAGATCTGGAGTCTGAAATTGAACTTCGTTCAATTTCCAAAATCTAGTTATTATTCTTATTATTATTCTAAACCAGTTTTCTCAATAACCATAAGGTTTTCAGTAAAGTCAGTCATTTGGTCAATTTAGGTCCAGAATCTAGTTCCTCGGAAATTGGGTCAAATTTTTATCTAGGTCAAAGGTCAAGAACTAGGTCAAATCCAGTACTTTGTCACTTTTTTCGATTTTCTCGGTCGTCCTTCAATATTTTCGATCCGGGTTTTTTTCATTGTGTTCCTTATAAAAAAGTAGGAAACCTAGGATCGATTTAGTTTTTTGATATCTCAAACCGATTTCGAGATATCAGTGTCCGAAAACGAGGTCCAAAAAAAGTTCTCCGAATCAAATGTCCAGGATATTAGTCTTATAGGAAACTTTCTCAGAATTCCGAATCTGAAAACGAAATTTGGATCTGACTTCCGGTTCGGAAGTTATGGCGTTTTGAAAACTCAAAAATCGCTAAATTTGGTGCCCATGTTAAGTCAATGGGAAAAAATATTTTTTTGAAGTGAAAAATACGGAATATAGACTGAGTTCAGCTTCATATAATCAAAGCCTTTAAAAGAAGGGGACCTCAAAAGCCATCTAGCTTCACAATTTGGACACCGAAATGCCTAGGTCAAAATCTAGGTCAAATTCATAGGTTTTCCTTATTTTTTCGATTCTGACACTACACTTTAATTATATTCTTCGAAATTGTGTATACATGTAGCCAAGAATATGCTTATAGTGTTAGCCTTTTGCCGCCAGAAAGTATTTTGACCCACTTTTGAGATATGGTGTCCTAAAAGTAGGTCAAAATAAAAAGTTCTCCAAATTTGACGTTTGAGTTATGAATTAAGTATAGAATTTTCTCAGGAATCCGAATCTGCAAACCAAATTTCGATCCGACTTCCAGTTTGGAAGTTATGGCGTGTCCGAAAAGTAGGTCAAAATAAAAAATCTCCAAATTTAACGTATGAGTTATGAATTAGGGGTAGAATTTTGTCAGGAATCCGAATCTGCAAACCAAATTTCTATCCGACTTCCGGTTCGGAAGTGATAGCGTTTTGAAATTTCAAGAAAAATCGATCTGATGGTATCCTGATAGAAAGTCAAGAGTAGAGAAGAAAATATTGAAAAATTCATCCATCCTTCCTATCTCATCCTACCCTATCCTTCCTATCTATCCTTCCTTCATATCTTTTCCTTCCTATCCTTCCTATCCTATCCTATCCTTTCTTCCTATTCTATTCTATCCTATCCTTCTTTCTTATTCTATCCTATCGTTCTTTCCTATTCTATCCTATCCTACCTTCCTATTTTATTTATCCATCTCTCTAGATGACTCAGCTTATTCTGGATGACTCGGCTTATTCTGGATGACTCGGCTAAAAAAAGTCTAGATCTGGAGTCTGAAATTGAACTTCGTTCAATTTCCAAAATCTAGTTATTATTAGACTCCAGATGAAATCTGGAGTCTATTGTTTTCGTCAGTTTTCTTATTATTAGACTCCAGATGAAATCTGGAGTCTATTGTTTTCGTCAGTTTTCTTATTCTTCTTCTTCTTCTTTTTCTAAACCAGTTTTCTCAATAACCATTAGGTCTTCAGTAAAGTCAATCATTTGGTCAATTTAGGTTCAGTATCTAGTTCCTCGGAAATTGGGTCAAATTTTTATCTAGGTCAAAGGTCAAGAACTAGGTCAAATCCAGTACTTTGTCACTTTTTTCGATTTTCTCGGTCGTCCTTCAATATTTTTGATCCGGTTTTTTTTCATTGTGTTCCTCATAAAAAAGTAGGAAATCTAGAGTCGATTTAGTTTTTTGATATCTCAAACCAATTTCGAGATATCAGTGTCCGAAAACGAGGTCCAAAAAAAAGTTCTCCGAATCAAATGTCTAGGATATTAGTCTTATAGCATATTTTCTCAGGATTCCGAATCTGAAAACCAAATTCGGATCGGACTTCCGGTTCGGAAGTTATGGCGTTTTGAAAGCTCAAAAATCTCTAAATTTGGTGCCCATGTAAAGTCAATGGGAAAAAAGATTTTTTTGAAGTGAAAAATACGAAATATAGACTGAGTTCAGCTAAATATAATGAAAGCTTTTAAAAGAAAGGGACATCAAAAGCCATCTAGCTTCAAAATTTGGACACCAAAATGCCTAGGTCAAAATCTAGGTCAAATTCAAAGTTTTTCCTTATTTTTGCTATTCTGACACTACAGATTGATGATATTCTTCGAAATTTTGTATACATGTAGCCAAGAGTGCTCTAATAGTGTTAGCCTTTTGCCGTCAGAAAGTATTTTGCCCCACTTTTGAGATATGGTGTCCGAAAAGTAGGTCAAAATAAAAAATTCTCCAAATTTAACGTGTGAGTTATGAACTAAGTATAGAATTTTCTCAGGAATCCTAATCTGCAAACCAAATTTCGATCCGACTTCCAGTTCGGAAGTTATGGCGTTTTGAAAGCTCAAAAATCGCTAAATTTGGTGCCCCATGTTATGTCAATGGGAAAAAAGATTTTTTTGAAGTGTAAAATACGAGATATAGACTAAGTACAGCTTAAAATAATGAAAGCCTATGAAAGAAGGGAACCTCGAAGGCTACCTAACTTCAAAATTTGGACACCAAAATCCCTAGGTCAAAATCTAGGTCAAATTCATAGTTTATCTTTATTTTTGCGATTCTGACACTACAGTTTAATTATATTCCTTGAAATTGTGTATACATGTAGCCAAGAGTGTGGTTATAGCGTTAGCCTTTTGCCGTCAGAAAGTATTTTGACCCACTTTTGAGATACGGTGTCCGAAAAGTAGGTCAAAATAAAAAGTTCTCCAAATGTAACGTTTGAGTTATGAATTAAGTATAGAATTTTCTCAGAAATCCGAATCTGTAAACCAAATTTCGATTCGACTTCCGGTTCTGAAGTTATGGCGTGTCCAAAAAGTAGGTCAAAATAAAAATTCGCCAAATTTAACGTAGGAGTTATGAATTAGGGGTAGAATTTTGTAAGGAATCCGAATCTGCAAATCAAATTTCGATCCGACTTCCGGTTCGGAAGTTATGGCGTTTTGAAATTTCAAGAAAAATCAATCTGATGGTATCCTGATAGAAAGTCAAGAGTAGAGAAGAAAATATTGAAAAATGCATCCACCCTTCCTTTCTGATCCTATCCTATCCTTCCTATCTACCCTTGCTTCGTATCCTCTCCTTCCTATCCTTCCTATTCTATCCCTTCTTCCTATTCTATTCCATCCTTCTTTCCTATTCTATCCTATCGTTCCTTCCTATTCTATCCTATCCTTCCTTCATTTTTCATCCATCCATCCATCCATCTTTTGCTGGATGACTTAGCTTATTTTGGATGACTGGGCTTATTCTTGATGACTCGGCTAAAAAAAGTCTAGATCTGGAGTCTGAAATTGAACTCGTTCAATTTCCAAAATCTAGTTATTATTCTTCTTCTTATTATTCTATCCCAGTTTTCTCAATAACCATAAGGTCTTCAGTAAAGTCAATCATTTGGTCAATTTAGGTTCAGTATCTAGTTCTCTGGAAATTGGGTCAAATTTTTATCTAGGTCAAAGGTCAAGATCTAGGTCAAATCCAGTACTTTGTCACTTTTTTCGATTTTCTCGGTCATCCTTCAATATTTTTGATCCGGGTTTTTTTCATTGTGTTCCTTATAAAAAAGTAGGAAACCTAGGTTCGATTTAGTTTTTTGATATCTCAAACCGATTTCGAGATATCAGTGTCCGAAAACGAGGTCCAAAAAAAAGTTCTCCGAATCAAATGTCCAGGATATTAGTCTTATAGGAAATTTTCTCAGAATTCCGAATCTGAAAACGAAATTTCGATCCGACTTCCAGTTCGGAAGTTATGGCGTTTTGAAAACTCAAAAATCGCTAAATTTGGTGCCCATGTTAAGTCAATGGGAAAAAATATTTTTTTGAAGTGAAAAATACGGAATAAAGACTGAGTTCAGCTTCATATAATCAAAGCCTTTAAAAGAAGGAGACCTCAAAAGCCATCTAGCTTCAAAATTTGGACACCGAAATGCCTAGGCCAAAATCTAGGTCAAATTCATAGGTTTTCCTTATTTTTTCGATTTTGACACTACACTTTAATTATATTCTTCGAAATTGTGTATACATGTAGCCAAGAATATGCTAATAGTGTTAGCCTTTTGCCGTCAGAAAGTATTTTGACCCACTTTTGAGATATGGTGTCCGAAAAGTAGGTCAAAATAAAAAGTTCTCCAAATTGAATAGATGAGTTATGAATTAAAGGTAGAATTCTGTCAGGAATCCGAATCTGCAAACCAAATGTCGATCCGACTTCCGGTTCGGAAGTTATGGCGTGTCCGAAAACTAGGTCAAAATCAAAAATCTCCAAATTTAACGTATGAGTTATGAATTAGGGGTAGAATTTTGTCAGGAATCCGAATCTGCAAATCAAATTTCGATCCGACTACCGGTTCGGAAGTGATAGCGTTTTGAAATTTCGAAAAAATCGATCTGATGGTATCCTGATAGAAAGTCAAGAGTAGAGAAGAAAATATTGAAAAATTCATCCATCCTTCCTATCTCATCCTACCCTTTCCTTCCTATCTATCCTTCCTTCATATCTTTTCCTTCCTATCCTTCCTATCCTATCCTATCCTTTCTTCCTATTCTATTCTATCCTATCCTTCTTTCTTATTCTATCCTATCATTCTTTCCTATTCTATCCTATCCTACCTTCCTATTTTATTTATCCATCTCTTTCTAGATGACTCAGCTTATTCTGGATGACTCGGCTTATTCTGGATGACTCGGCTAAAAAAAGTCTAGATCTGGAGTCTGAAATTGAACTTCGTTCAATTTCCAAAATCTAGTTATTATTTTTTTTCTTATTCTTCCTCCTTACAAGATTTCTCACCAACTAGAAGAACTTACTTTAAGCTGCTTACATGATCAACTAGGGAATGTATCTGGGATTATGGGAAATTAGGTCAAATTTTTATCTAGGTCAAAGGTCAAGAACTAGGTCAAATCCAGTACTTTGTCACTTTTTCCCATTATCTCGGTCGTCCTTCAATATTTTTGATCCTGGTTTTTTTCATTGTGTTCCTCATAAAAAAGTAGAAAACCTAGGGTCGATTTAGTTTTTTGGTATCTCAAACCGATTTCGTAATCAGTGTCCGAAAACGAGGTCCAAAAAAAATGTCACCAATGTCCAGGATATCAGTCTTATAGGGAATTTTCTCAGGATTCCGAATCTGAAAACCAAATTTCGATCTGATTTCCGGTTCAGAAGTTATGGCGTTTTAAATTTCAAAAATCGCTAAATTTGGTGCCCCATGTTAATTCAATGGGAAAAAATATTTTTTTGAAGTGTAAAATACGAGATATAGACTAAGCACAGCTAAACATAATGGAAGCCCATAAAAGAAAGGGACCACAAGACCTTCTTTTCATAAAAATTTGGACACCAAAATGCCTAGGTCAAAATCTAGGTCAAATTCAAAGTTTTTCCTTAATTTTGCGATTCTGACACTACAGATTATTTATATTCTTCGAAAATTTGTATACATGTAGCCAAGAGTGTGCTTATAGTGTTAGCCTTTTGCCGTCAGAAAGTATTTTGACCCACTTTTGAGATAAGCATACTCTTTGCTACCTGTATACAACATTTTAAAGCAAATCATTTAAATATAGTGTCAGAATCGCAAAAATAAGGGAAAACTATAAATTTGACCTAGATTTTGACCTAGGCATTTTGGTGTCCAAATTTTGGAGCTAAGTAGCCTTTGAGGTCCCCTTCTTTAATAGGCTTTCATTATATTAAGCTGTAAATTGAAAGAATGTTGTTGTGCTTATAGTGTTAGCCTTTTGCCGTCAGAAAGTATTTTGACCCACTTTTGAGATATGGTGTCCGAAAAGTAGGTCAAACTAAAAAATTCTCCAAATTTAACGTATGAGTTATGAATTAAGGGTAGAATTTTCTCAGAAATCCAAATCTGCAAACCAAATTTCAATCCGACTTTTGGTTTGGAATTTATGTCGTTTTGATAGCTCAAAAATCGCTAAATTTGGTGCCCCATGTTATGGCAATGGGAAAAAAGATTTTTTTGAAGTGTAAAATACAAGATATAGACTGAGTACAGCTTAATATAATGAAAGCCTATTAAAGAAGGGGACCTCAAAGGCTACTTAGCTCCAAAATTTGGACACCAAAATGCCTAGGTCAAAATCTAGGTCAAATTTATAGTTTTCCCTTATTTTTGCGATTCTGACACTATATTTAAATGATTTGCTTTAAAATGTTGTATACAGGTAGCAAAGAGTATGCTGTTAGCGTTTTGCCGTCAGAAAGTATTTTGACCCACTTTTGAGATATGGTGTCCAAAAAGTAGGCCAAGGTAAAAAGTTTTCCAAATTTAACGTATGAGTTATGAATTAAGGGTAGAATTTTCTCAGAAATCTAGATCTGCAAACCAAATTTCGATCCGACTACTTGTTCTGAAGTTATGGCGTTTTGAGATCTCAAAAATCGCTAAATTTGGTGCCCTATGTTAAATCAATGGGACCGAATAATTTTTTGATGTGTAAAAATACGAGATAAAGAATGAGTACAGCTAAACATAATGAAAGCCCATAGAAGAAGGGAACCTCAAAAGCTACTTTCCTTCAAAGTTTGGACACCAAAATACCTAGTTCAAAATCTAGGTCAAATTCATATTTTTTTTATTTTGCAATTCTGACACTACACTTCAATGATATTCTCCGAAATTTTGTATACCTGTAGCAAAGAGTGTGCTAATAATGTAACATTTTGCCGTCAATAAGTTTTTTGACCCACTTTTGAGATATGGTGTCCAAAATATAGGTCAAAATAAAAAAATCTCCAATTTTAAAGTATGAGTTATGAATTAGGGGTAGAATTTCCTCAGGAATCCGGATCTGAAATTAAAATTGCAATCCGACCCCCGGTTTAGATTCTACGCCATTTTGAAGTTTGAAATTCGCACTTGCCAGTATTCACGATGCAGATTGATCAAATATACTTTCAAAAATTCCTGCATACCCTACTTTACCTCTCTACCTACTCAGCTTTTTACTCAGTTACTTACTCAGCTACTTACTCAACTACTACTAAGGTACTTACTCAGCTAATTACTGATCTATCTAGGTCAAATAAATCTGGAGTCTTAAATTGAACTTGTTCAATTTCACAAATCTAGTTATTCTTCCTCTTCCTCCTTACAAGATTTCTCACCAACTAGAAGAGCTTACTTTAAGCTGCTTACATGATCAATTAGGGAATGTATCTGGGATGATGGGAAATTAGGTCAAATTTTTATCTAGGTCAAAGGTCAAGAACTAGGTCAAATCTTGCATTTTCAACATTCTTTCAATTATCTTCGTCGTTATTTATTGAAACAACTTTGTCTTTTTTTCATCATGTAGCTTAGAAACAGCTCTTTCAAAGATATGCCATCAGATTTTTAATTACTCGTACCGATTTTGAGATATGGCGTCCGGAAAGTAGGTCAGAACAAAAAGTTCTCCAAATTCAACATGTGAGCTATGAAATAAGTGTAGAATGATCTCAGGAACCTGAATCTGCAAACCAAATTTTGATCCGACATCTAGTACGGAAGTTATGGCGTTTTGACAGCTCAAAAATCGCTAAATTTGGTGCCCATGTTAAGTCAATGGGAAAAAAGATTTTTTTGAAGTGAAAAATACGAAATATAGACTGAGTTCAGCTAAATATAATGGAAGCTTTTAAAAGAAGGGGACCTCAAAAGGCATCTAGCTTAAAAATTTGGACACAAAAATGCCTAGGTCAAAATCTAGGTCAAATTCAAAGTTTTTCCTTATTTTTGCGATTCTGACACTACACTTTAATTATATTCTTCGAAATTGTGTATACATGTAGCCAAGAGTGTGCTCATAGTGTTAGCCTTTTGCCGTCAGGAAGTATTTTGACCCACTTTTGAGATATGGTGTCCCAAAAGTAGGTCAAAATAAAAAATTCTTCAAATTTAACTTATGAGTTATGAATTAGGGGTAGAATTTTATCAGGAATCCGAATCTGCAAACCATATTTCGATCCCACTTCCGGTTCGGAAGTTATGGCGTGTCCAAAAAGTAGGTCAAAATAAAAAAATCTAAATTTAACGTATGAGTTATGAATTAGGGGTAGAATTTTGTCAGGAATCCGAATCTGCAAACCAAATTTCGATCTGACTACTTGTTCTGAAGTAATGGCGTTTTGAGATCTCAAAAATCGCTAAATTTGGTGCCCCATGTTAAATCAATGGGACTGAATAATTTTTTGAAGTGTAAAAATACGAGATAAAGAATGAGTACAGCTAAACATAATGAAAGCCCATAGAAGAAGGGGACCTCAAAAGCTACACTTTCCTTCAAAGTTTGGACACCAAAAATTCCTGCATACCCTACTTTACCTCTCTACCTACTCAGCTACTTATTTGACTACTTACTCAATTACTTAATTAGTTATTACTTACTTAGCAACTTACTCAGCTACTAACTCAGGTACTTACTCAGCTACTTACTCAGCTACCTACTCAGCTTTTTACTCAGTTACTTACTCAGCTACTTACTCAACTACTACTAAGGTACTTACTCAGCTAATTACCGAGTTACTTACTCAGCTCTTTACTGATCTATCTAGGTAAAATAAATCTGGAGTCTTAAATTGAACTTGTTCAATTTCACAAATCTAGTTATTATTTATTCTTCTCTGCACTTTTTCTCCTACTTTTAACTAGATTTCAACTATCTACTATATGAACCTACTAGGGACCTAGGTTGAACTTACCGGGAAAGGAATTTTTATCTAGGTCAAGGTCAAAGGTCAAAATCTAAGTCAAATCAAAGTTTTTTCTAAGTTTCTCAGATTTCGTCCTCATACTTCATTATTTTTTGCGATGAATTAAAATGTAACTAGATATAAGCATTCCCTACAAATTACTCACTATATGTTCGCGTTAATTTTTTACCGTTTTTGAGATAATTGACGTCAAAAAACGGTAAAAATTGGTCATTTTTCAACTTGCTTCAAATTGACCAATTTTTTTTTTAAAAATCATCTACAAGTTCTCAGGAACTCAAATCTGACCTTAGTTTTGACCTTTGACCTTTGGTTGACCTTCAGTGACCTTCGAAAGGTCAAAAAAGTTGATTTTTCAAATTGATTTTCTGGATTCAAATTTAGGTACATTTGATCACAAAAAACCCACTGAGGTCTAAAAAAGTAAAATTTGCAAGGTCAAAGGTCAAGGTCATCAAACTAAATCACAAACTGTGTTTTCTAAGTTTCTAAGTTTTGGTGACTACAAATCAATATTTTTTCATGAAAGTCAGGATATATATTCCTCTATAGGTTATACACATATTAGCAATTGACTATTTATTAAAATTGTGTACCAGTTTTGAGATATTAGAACTCAAAAACTGAAAAAAGGTCAAATTTCGAAACTTTTCAAGACTAAATTTCACCTTGCTTCAAATTGACCAAATGTTTTTTTAAAAATCATCTACAAGTTCTCAGGAACTCAAATCTGACCTTAGTTTTGACCTTTGACCTTTGGTTGACCTTCAGTGACCTTCTAAAGGTCAAAAAAGTTGATTTTTTAAATTGATTTTCTGGATTCAAATTTAGGTATATTTGATCACAAAAGACCCACTGAGGTCTAAAAAAGTAAGACTTGCAAGGTCAAAGGTCAAGGTCATCAAACTTAATCACAAACTGTGTTTTCTAAGTTTCTAAGTTTTGGTGACTACAAATCAATATCTTTTCATGAAAGTCAGGATATATATTCCTCTATAGGTTCTACACATATTAGCAATTGACTATTTATTAAAATTGGGTACCAGTTTTGAGATATTAGAACTCAAAAACCGAAAAAAGGTCTAATGTTGAAATTTTTCAAGGTCAAACTTCACATTGCTTCAAATTGACCAAACTTTTTTTTTAAAATCATCTACAAGATGCCTGGAGTTCATTGACCTTGTTTTTAAGATTTGACCTTTGGCTGACCTTTAAATGTTCAAAAAAGCCTACGGGGCCTCCGTAAGATTGCTTGCAATCTTTATACGATTGCTTGCAATCTTATACATCTAGTTTAGTTTTAATAATTCGGTATTATCTTTCATTTATCTTGATTTTCCAGCAATTCAATATAATATAGGTCACTGTATCATTAGAGGTATAGATCAGCATACGATACTACTTACAATCGTTTTCTGGTTTCATCATCGGAGGCACTGATGTAGTCATGGTCACAATGGGTGTAGTAGTATCGTCATCAGGGTTCATTTCTTCTTGTCTTTCGATAACTTGAATTTCTACCTTCTGTTCACCAATCATACAATGAACGCCTACACCACACGCAAAGTAAAATGTCTTAACCTAAAAAGATAACCCCCAAATAAAATGATATAACTGGGTACATTTTATTTGGGGGTTATCTTTTTAGGTTAAGACATTTTACTTTGCGTGTGGTGTAGGCGTTCATTGTATGATTGGTGAACAGAAGGTAGAAATTCAAGTTATCGAAAGACAAGAAGAAATGAACCCTGATGACGATACTACTACACCCATTGTGACCATGACTACATCATCGCTGAATCTGCGCTTGGCCAAGTTACAACTGTTACCAATCGATTTTAAGCTTCGTGTATATTTTTACGTATGATTTAATTGGTGTGCTCTTCTAGGATTGAAAGTAAGAAGGAATCTAGTTAAATTGGTTAAATCAAAGCTTGACCATCGTCCCATAGAACTATTTAAAACCATATTTAAAAATGTTGGTAAAATAAAGGTCACCCAGTCTTAATTCAGTCTTACAGAAGTTACATGGCATCAACAGACATGCCTGATAAATGGGTGATGTGCTCAATCCATGCTTCACGGTTCTGGATAACTGCTGTAATGCGAATGTTGAAGTTGTTTACTGCTCAAAAACATTAGATATAGTCAATCCACATCCACATGGAACCTTTACCACGAGGAACCATCTGGAATCCTCGTAATGCCCACATATGGAATAGGGAAAGATTTTCCATGTTTATTCCCATGGAATCCTTGCGAAAAATCCCTATTGAAACATGTGACAATAATGAGGATCCATGTGGATCAAATTCACTTGCAAAAAAAGTGTGGATTCCATGTGGAATATACGTTTATTGCCACATATATCCAAGTTGATTCCACGTGGATCATATAAAGGATGTTCAACAATTCTTTCCTTCAAATAAAGAAAAATGTTAAAGAACTACATAGCACCCCTGGATATACTGGAACTAGCAGTGGATAGCTTCAACATTCGCGTTGAAGCAGTTATTTAGAACTGTAGAGCATAGATTGAGCACATCACCTATTTATCAATCATGTCTGGTGATGCCATGTAACTTCTGCTAGACTTGCTTGAGTGACCTTTGTGATACCCGCAAAAGATTTCGACCTTCCTCTTAGAATATCAGCCCATTAATGCAAGAAATAACTGAGATATAGCTAGTTGCCAGGGTTCACCTTTTTGGACCACCCTGTATATACATTTCTTTGAACGATAGATCCCAGTATATCATGCAAGTGTTTTCATGAATTATTTTTGCATGTTTTACCTTCGTCGTCATTATCATCATTATCTTCTTCTTCTTCTTCTTCCTTTGTTGAAGTCTCCATAGCTTCAGTAGTTGTCTTGTCGTCATCTGTTGTTGTTGTTGTTGTTATTGTTGTAGTAGTTGTTGTTTCGTCGTCATTAGCATCATTTTCTTCCACTTCTTCTTCCTTTGTTGAAGTCTCCATAGCTTCAGTAGTTGTCTTGTCGTCATCTGTTGTTGTTGTTATTGTGGTAGTAGTTGTTTTGTCGTCGTCATTATCATCATTATCTTCTTCTTCTTCTTCTTCCTTTGTTGAAGTCTCCATAGCTTCAGTAGTTGTCTTGTCGTCATCTGTTGTTGTTGTTATTGTTGAAATAGTTGTTGTTTTGTCTTCTTCTTCTTCTTCTTCTTCTTCTTCTTCTTCTTCTTCTTCTTCTTCTTCTTCTTCTTCATCTTCTTCTTCGTCTTCTTCTACTACTATAATTTTAATCTTCATGCCCCCAACGCTACAATGTTTCCCTACTCCACATACGAAGTAATATGTTCCTTCCTTTTCAAATGTTATCGATTTAGTACCAGCATCATCTTTGCCTGACATTGTGACACCACAATTCATGTATTCGTCATGATCTAATTGTTCAACATTGTGATTCCCATCTCCCCAGACGAATGTTACTGTTGAACCTAACAATGTCAAAATGTGACAACTTATTTTGTACGAATGATCCATACATCAATATGCTACAATATCTTGTTATATGTTACATAAAAAGCTAAATGGAGTTATGTGTTACAGACAATTCGATACATATTTAAAGCTCTTTTGTTTTTTCGTTATAGATGGTTCAAAACGGATACATAGCCTATGCCCTTTTGTGTTTTGAGCTAACTGAAATTGATACTTACAAAATGCATCAGTTTTGTATTTAAGACGAAATGGAATGGTGACACGTATGCAGTTTTGTGTTATAAATAGACTAATACTGAACTGGGTACATACTGTATGTAATTTTGTTTTATTGACCAATTTAAATATATATAAAGCTTTAACCTGTTTTGCATTATACACTACTAGCAATTTGTAAAATTATCTGGATACATACGCTTTTCATGATTATAGACTAATAACTAGATTATAGTAACTTAGTGCAGTTTTGTGTTATGAGACAACTAGATATAATAGTAATTGAACTGGATACAAAGGCGTTTTATGTTATAGGCTAACTAGTAACTATGCGTTTTTTGTTATAGACTACCAGTAATTAAACTGGATACATAGGCTATGTGGTTTTGTGTTATGGGCAATTAACTGACTTGCTAATTTGTTAAATAACTAATGGCTAGGAACTAAATGAATGCAATGTCGTTAATATCCTTCGATATCTAGGATCAAATTGTAGATAAATATGTGCATCTTAGAGAAATAGCAGTAGAAATATTCGCCTATCCGGTCTTGTGTTATAGATTTACTGAAATTGATGCATAACCATTTATGTTTTATGATATAGACGGTTCGGTATGGATTAATTGTATTAGTATATAGGAATTGTTGGACACATCAACATACCTTCTTTAACACATATGGATTCGTATTCTTCATTGCCCGCATTCCAATTCCAATCTATCGTTTTTCCATCCAGCACCTCATTGCAAGCTATATGATATAATACATAGAGGGAGTAGATGGGATCTTTTAAAATTTCCCCAAATTCTTATTTTATTCCAGAAGAATCTTTATTTTTAACGTTAGATGCATTCATCAAGAATATTGAAAGAAGAGAATTTACATTCTTTTAAAATAAGATGAATTGCAAATCACTTTCGAGAAAATTAGAATTGTTTTTTCAAACGTGGAAGGAAAATGAAAGTGTGAAGGAGGTAGTATTGTAGCTTTGACCAATTCTGTATTATCTTTAATTTATCTTGATTTTCAATTAATATACAATTATCCTTGATGGTGAGGAACCTTTGCGCCCAGCAATACCACATAATATAGGTCAATGGATCATTAGAGGTATAGATCACCATACGATACTACTTACAATCGTTTTCTGGTTTCATCGTCGAAGGCACTGATGTAGACATGGTCACAATGGGTGTAGTAGTTTCGTCATCAGGGTTCATTTCTTCTTGTCGTTCGATGACTTGAATTTCTACCTTCTGTTCACCAATCATACAATGAACGCCTACACCACACGCAAAGTAAAATGTCTTACACTAAAATTAAGAAAAATAATCCCTAAATAAAATGTAAATACTTTTCAAATCAAAATATTTTCATTATCATTCAACTAAGTTCCCAGTGCATTACATGTTTTTATAGGCCTACCTGGCTTTTAATATAAAATATCTTAAGATGATTCGTTTTTAGAATATCTTGAACATAGTATCAAATTCAAGGACAGTTAAGTTATGGCATTTACAAAAAAATGATATCCCTTAAAAACATATCATAATAAAACCCTACAGAATATAGTTCAAAGTAGGGATACAGAGTTATTGGTTATTTGGTTCCCAGTATAATAAGCCTTTTCTCCTTTTCTGGCCCGTCGCAGCGCCATTTAGTGTTTGACAAATGAATCAAGGTTTATTCTCGATAGGGTAAATACTAATCTATCAGGAAATATTTACAAGTTTGGTTAGAAACAGAATTTTGAGCTTTACAGTGGTAGCTCTCTCCAGATTCAGGTATCTCAAAAAACGGCGTATTATTATCTTGTAATGGGAAGCTAGACAAGACTCGTGGCTCCAATGAACACTAGGCACCATTCCGCTGAGCTAGAACTGTGCCCGTGAATATATTATGAAATGAAACGTTATAATGGTCCTAAATGGGATTTTTAACTGCAATCTTGACCCTACAGTCTCGACAAGTACATATACAATGCAATTCAATACTAAATTTTCTTACCTGGTCCAATGTGTATTCTGCCATCTTTGTTTCATCAGATTCGACGTTACCACCAATTTCACAATTGTCAAATGCTTTCTTATTCTTCAAACCCATCACATTGTGATTACCTTCCCATTCAAATCGTATGACTGTTCCTACGGATATGAAATATTTAAATAGATAAGTTAAGCAATTCCGATTGTGTATACTTCACGTTTTATAATATATAAAGGTTGTGTCGGTGTCGGTGACAGTGTATATGCGATGCTTAATGTTGCACCTATGAACTGATCGCACCTTTCAAAGATTTTGTTACATCAAATAAGATAGATACTGAAACTTGATTGGTTCTAGGCTGCTGGTAATTTGACCATATCTGTTTTTTAAAGAGCTGCCAAAGATTTTTTGCAACTGACCAATTTGTTTTCAATATTTTTGCAACATTTCCCACTTAAGAGTTTTATTTCTCAATAACTCAAGTTATAATATTTAAAGCTAACATCAGAAATTGATGGCAAATAGAAGAAACAAAGATGTACTTAATCAACCACAATTACCCGTATCATTCTAAAACATTACGCATAATTCTGCAAGAACGACTCAAATAAATGTAAATTAAATCCCGGGACAAGACAATGTTTTTTTTATTTCGGTGTATAGCTAGACGTAAGCTGTTCGAGAAAATCAAAAGTTCAGAAATGTGAGTACATCGTAACACACTCAAAGGGTTGATTAAGAAGGTGCATAATAAGACGAATAATGATAAGGAGCTTTATATTATTCATTTATGGCATTCTTTCTTGCCAAAAATACCTCATTTGCAAGATTATAATGAAGTAACATCATATGTTTACAATCATAACATGAATAATTATTGAAGAACGGTTCAGAACGATAAGACATCCCCAAAGGAGGTCCCATAGGCTAAACTCACTGAACATTTTCATTATTTCCACAATCAATTGTTTTATAATGGTCAAAACTTTTATACATCATGTTTTAATTCAATTATAGAACATATTTTTTATGGTTACCATGGTAACGACCTTCACTTGACCTTGAAACCTACAGTGAAAAACTTTTAGGTTGAAAATCGAAATATAAAATTGAATTTGCGAATTTCTTTATCTCATTTTGGACAATTTTGTGTGTAAGATAAAGTATGGTGTGCATAATAGAGTAGGAAAGCGAGTGTGAGCTAAATAGGTACGGTGACATGACAAGATATAATGTTTGGTGATGCACCGTCGCTTTCATTTCAGCAAGGAAAGAAACGATATCTTTATCGCTATAATATCGACCACAGTTGTACTTGAGGTGTGCTACGTGCATGTATACCTAATAATTAATCAGGCCTGCAGCTGAATTAAGAGAGAAATTTACAAAATTGACCTTGCTAAAAGAAGCTTTAAGTCAGATGTTCACATCCCCATGTTAAGTCAATACACCCTTTCTGAACTTAACGACCCACATCTCAGCCTAAGTGTCTCCAAACACTTAAATATTTTCCAAAGTATTATTTAACATTGAAATCTTATAAATTTCATTTTGACCACGAGGTAATTTACCTCTTAAAACACCACTTCCTTTTTTGAGGGGAGTGTACATACCTTTACATACACATATGGGTTCATATGGTTGGTATCGCCATTGTATTAAAACAGTCTCATTACATAGTGGCGTCATTAAATAGCACGCTAAAGCAAATATGAAATCAAATGAATAATCAACCACAAGGAGCTCACGTGTCCCAAAACCAATGTAAATTTACATTAAACTTAAGGTCATAACATATAACCCAAGATAATACAATGAACGAGTAGTTAGTAAATAAAACTCTTTTTTAAATAAAACTATTTTTTTAAATGAAACTCTGTTGGGTGACAAAGTTAAGTTACAAGAAATGGATTGTACATACGGTCTTTTTGTTTTGTTTCCTCTGATGTTGTGGTTACCGCCATTGGTTCAGTGGTTGTATCCATCTCATTAATACATCCATCAAAAGCTTCAATGAGTTGCCTTAGCTCATCTTTCAACCTTCCCATAGCTCCAGTCAGGCCTTTAAGAACTGTTGATATTTTTTTACAACTCCTTAAGATTTTATTTTTCAAAAGTTTTTTCAAAGTGTTTGCATATTTCCTGATGTCTTTGTCTTTTGATCGCAATACAGGCTTTAGTTCATCCTGCAAAGATGGGATTTGATAAGTTGAACAAGATTATCGTCTGCATTTGAATGCATGCCGTTTCAAAATAACTGTGCCCGATAAAAAGTCAATGGAACACATTGTAGAATGGGACAAACATATTCACAGAACAATTAATAACGATGCTTACGCAAGCCTTTTTTATCAGCTTAACTGCATCTGTCATTGCGGTGTTCCTATCTTCAATAGTATTCGAGTTAACAATCATTGTTAGAGTAGATTCAACCATTGAAAGAGCTGTAGTAGGTCCAAATAGGTTATCGTATAAGGGGTCTCCCATCAGTTTATCTAAAATTATTGTTGTCATCATATCATTCTTCAGAACATTTACAGAACAGAACAGAACTATTACTCTCGGAAGAGTCGTGGTATAACCAATTAGTTTATCAAAAGGGATACCCTACCAGATTTTTATCTACATGTACAATTATTTTGATCATTCCTAGTGGCAGCTTAAACCAGAAAAATGAGTTGTGCGGTATTTCCTAATATGTTTATATTCATGAAGCGCTCTCCAATATGTATATATGAAATAATTATTCCACATGTACACTGAAGTGTTTCATGATTTCAGTGTACATTTCAAAATGAGTTGTAAACCTCATATAGTCTAGACTTTGGCATAATGTCTTAACATTATAACCATTAGTTTTCCTCATCTGAGCAATACGACTTTGGTGGTTATCATGTACCAAGTACAATATTATATGCTATCAGTTTTATATGTATCCATATGAAATCTAATGTAATCATACAATAGAGAGGTTGGCATAGTCTAGCCACCGTATAGCTTCTGGGAGCCCCTGTATAGTTTCTTTGGGCCATTGGGGGCCACTTGCAGCTTCTGGGGGCTAACATATAGCTTTTGGGGGCCACTTGAGGCCATTCTATAGCTTCTGGCGGCCACTGGGGGCCACCCTATAGCTTCTGGGGGCCATCATATAGCTTCTGGGGTCCACCATATAGCTTCCTGGGGCCACTAGGGGCCCCTGTATAGCTTCTAGGGGCCACTGTAAAGCTTCTTGGAGCCACTGGGGGCCACCATATAGCTTCTGGGGGCTGCTAGAGACCACTGTATAGATTCTGGGGGCTACTGGGGGGCCCTTGTATAGCTTCTGGGGACCACTAGGGACCACCGCACAGTTTCTGGGGGCTTTCATATAGCTTTTGGGGCTACGGGGGCCACCATATAGCTTCTGGGGGCCACTTGAGGCCCTGTATAGTTTCTGAGGGCTTCTGTATAGCTTCTGGGGCCATCATATAGCTTCTAGGGGCCATTTGGAGCCCCTATATAGCTTCTGGGGCCCCCGTATAGCTTCTGGGTGTCACCACATAACTTCTAGGGGCCATTTGGAGCCTATGTATAGCTTCTCGGGCCCACCATATAGCTTCTGGGGGCTACTAAGGGCCCCTGCATAGCTTCTGGGGGCTACTAAGGGCCCCTGTATAGCTTCTGGGGGCCACTTTATAGCTTCTTGGGGTCACTAGGGCCCCCTGTATACTTCTTCTGTGGCTACTGGAGGCCCTTTTATAGCTTCTGGGGGCCTCTAGGGTCCATGGTATAGCTTCTGTGGGCCACTGGAGGCATTTTTTATTTGGACCTAGAAAATTAATGTGCCAGTTTCACCAAAATCATCAAATTTTGTGGCTGTCGAGATGGGGTAGAATTAAGTTATAATTTAACAAATTTATGTGACTATTTATCTTTAAAACAGCACTTTATTTTACCTAGGGAGCATAATCTTTTCAAGAAGTGTTATTTTGGACCACCTTTTTAAAGAAAGTGAAATGTAAAAACCTGACTATTAGTGTCTGAGATATGAGGGTGCCTTATAGTACCCCCTGTATATTTTATCAGGGTATAAGAAATGCTCTGTAGAGAGTTGCCCAAGGGTGCCGCTCTGACATCCGATGGTTTTGAGGTCCCGACCCTGTATTCATGCTGATAAGTTAAAAAAAACATTGTAATCAGAAGAAAACGATTAGCTTTGAAGTTTCTGCCAGACTATAAATTGCGGTTCTTGAGTTTACACCATCTCACAAGAAGGAGGTCTTAAACATGTGTCTCGACTCTGAATTGGGTGGACAGTTGTATGAGGTGCATAGCAGCTTTGGATGAATATTTTGAAGAATTGATATGAGCATAAAAATAACATGATTAAACTGTGTTTAGAAATGTCCAGAACCGCAGCTTAGCAGTTTTTTAGAATAATGCTGCTCCACCTCCAACTCAAGCATTGGAAACATTTATGCAACGTCAATGTACTCAGTTTCTAATCACAAAAGAAAAGAATTATATACAAATAAAAATATTTATTTTGCACTTGTGGCTCTAAACATTTGATTAGTATATGAGTTCATTCCCTTTGCTACAACGAAATCGTATTCATAAACAAATCATAATAAAATGACCGTCCGGCCCGATTGTACTGGCCACCGTGTGGGTGGGCGACTGTACACACGGAAGGTAGGGCATTTGATGTGACCAAAACGTCAACATACTGTAGCGCATCCTGTAGGATGGCAGTATGTATCCTGGGAATGAATGAATAATATAAGGGAAACGCCTAAATCATTGCGCTCAGTCACCGTGGATGAGCTGAGATAACTGCTTGTGTGGCAGTCATTGACGTGGAATAGTATCTGTGGATAGCTATTCGCTGACGTCTACGCAACAAAATAGGACGTTATACGTAACATAAATATGTATGTAATCAACAATGATGATATTACCTTACATTACAAGTTCATTCATTTGGAGAGGTACTGAACGAATATATATTTTAAAGGACGATTCTCGGTTTGGAGAACAGTCTCCTGGGCTAATAATTTTTTCATGAAAAATATAGAAATATTACCCAAATTAAACTATGAATATTCAAAAGAGGACATTTAAATCTACAAGATGTACAAATAACAAATTGGTCTGAAGCAGGGATAATCCTCAATTAGACCGATTCAATAAAATACAAGTCTCGATTTGGGGAAAGAAGTTCATCAGTGTACTGTGCTAATATTTTTTTGCGAAAAATCTAGAAATATTACCCAAATTAAATTATGACTATTCAAAAGAAGACATTCAAATCTATATTATGTAAAAAAATCAAATTTGTCCGAGGCAGGGATAATGCTCATTTAGATTGATGAACTTCGTTCTCCAAACCGAGAATCGTCCTTTGGATTTAAAGAATAAAAGAGAATGAACCCCAAAGCGCATATTGGACATGTCTGATTAAAATGAGGAATGTCAAATATGCGAGCCCCAATAAAACAATTCGTATAATACAGTTTCAAGCAAACTAACTTCTCCGTCTCATGTTAAAGTTTGAGCATCTAACTCTTCTTATTTTAAATTCTAGAGCCAACAGAGGAAACAGATCGACCCTTGTATTCCATTTCATATGAGAATAGGAAAGAGTAACTACCGAGCATAGTGTAACAAATCAGATACAGAAATGATGAAACTGCTAAAAGCCCAGTGTATGAATCGAACCAATGACTCTTAGCTATAAACACTGATAAACGACTTATGTAGCACTGCTGTCATTATATAAATGTATCATTATACCCACTTTAATTTCATAGTTACGCATATTTTTAGCCAGTTGATCTCAAAAACATATTATGTAGTCATTGTATATCTTTCTTAATTTCTCATTATATCGTCATATAGCAACATACGCCTTTGTTATAATGTGTATACATTTTGTATCCCATGCTAATTCTTACCCTGTAGACATTTCATAGCTTTCGAAAGTTGGTTAGTCGAGGCCTTTTTCTTTTTCATTTGTCTTACTTCCGCAACTGTTAATTTCTGAATACGCTTTAATTCGGCCCTCGCATCAGCAACAATTCTTTTTGCATCAGGGCATTCTTCAAGAGGGTCTGTTAATCCGTTCTGAAAATTAGTTTTCAAACCATAGCACCCAAAACACCATAAACCCAACAGATAAGTGTTATGCACCGAATAGGGAAATTAGATTATAAACTTTAAATTGTCAAAAAACACAGTAAAAATAGTATTTTCATTTCAAGGTGGAGAATCAAAACGATGTTGTTATGTTGATAAGAAATTGAGCATTTACAGTGGACGCAGTCCAGTAAACGTCCTATTTGCCTTTGGCTGGGGTGTGCTTACGTTGAGGTTTATCCATAGAGAGCAACACTGAGAGCCAGACTGCGTTGGGATGGATGGACAGGCGCTACTCCAATTTTCTTAGTAATGGTACGTTTTCCGCTTACCAAAGATCACACGAACAGTGCCAATAGTACTTGAATGTTTAGACAAATACTGATATTTCCCCTTTCCCTTAATGTTTAAATCGGTGACATTAAATCGTGACATTTAAAAAAAATTTAAGAGCAGATTTCGAATTTGTGTGTGTTCATGCTTTAAGCTATCGGAAGGCCGGGCAATAAAAATGCAATTGCAGGTGGAGTATATGTATAAAGATCACCGAATGGGACATACCTGCTCCTAAATGATTTATCAAAACCAATGATTTACCCCTACATCTTAACATGCCCTCCAAATTAAGTTTGGATCTACCGCCATGGTACAGCAATAATGCGTTGTAAACCTCGTTTTGAATTACGTGAGTCGCAGTCTGCGGCTTTGCCATCTAGACATTTCACCCCCTGGACGTTTCACCCCTAGACTGTTCATTCTTAGACGTCTCACCCCCTGGACATTTCACCCCCTTGACATTTCTCCCCCTGGACCGCTTTGATTCCCCACTATGTATTTTTCAAATCGATATTATAAGCTTTGGATACACAAAATATCTATCCCCCTCCCTTGATACATATAGGTTATTTACTGGAATCCATATTCAATCCCGACCAGAAATAACCTATTTATTCCATAATACATTCCTCTAAAATGTAACATTTGGATATTGCTTTTATCAATTAGCCAAGGTTAAAAATAACCGGGAAACCAAAAATAGGTTAATACGTTCCAATACGATTTTTTCCCGGGTACAATACGATTTTTTCATGTAATACGCTCCAATACGATTTTTTTTCCCGGGGACAATATGATCTTTTTCATGTAATACGATTCAATACGATTTTTATTCCTTCATATTTCCCTGGGAAAACAGTAGTATTATGGAATTAACTATAAATATTTCCGCACGTTATGTACCTAGAACCTTAAAAGGTATGGAATACAAATAAATTATTCACAAGGAGGGATTTGATATCACAAGGAAGATATCAATATTTAAAAAGACTTAAAGACTTAAAAAATTAAAACTATTCTTAAACTCCAAAATTTGAAAAAATGAACATGAAAACTTTGAAAAAATGAAAAATTTGGAAAAATTGAAATTTTCGAAAACATGAAAATGAAAAAGTAAATAGTTGAAGATGATGAATGCAGATGACACTAAGATTACAAATCGGAAAATGTAATGAATTTTGTTAGGTTGTGCACTTGTACCTTAAACTATTTGCCAGGTGTAAGGTGATTTTGGGTGTTAAACTACAGTTCGGGGTGGCTTGATTACGACCTGGAGTAAAAAGTTGTAGATGTTGATTTTTATCATGTAATGTTTCATGTTATCATATTTAAAAATAGAATCCCTCGTAAAACACTCAAGTAGCTTACTTTCATGAAGATATCCAACTGCTTTATGGCTGCTCGCTCATTCGCTTGATCTTCAGCAGTTTCCAGTCTTTCAAGCAGAGACTTCAACTCTTCAAGCGTTTCTCCGATCCCGTCTGGTGGTATATAAAAGTGTGAGTTATAATGCCTCATTGTAAATCATAATCAACTTACATGTACTATAATCATACAACTAGAATTGATATCAATAAAGGTGTAAGAACTTAGAGCTCGAGGTTGAAGGGGAATTTCCTAATTAATAATCGAATCATAATAGCAAGGAAAATCAAACGGCAGCTATGATTCCTACCCGATCTTCAATTCTCGAAATCGTTGTTCCCTCTTCAAAAGAGGAGACGCGAAAATCTTTCCTTATAAGGTCAAAATATTTTCCATGATGCAGTTCGCAGAGGAACAAAATAATTCCTTGTTTTCCCTCATAGGTTTAACATGGGATTTTCACACCTATTTTTCATATTCATATTCCCATACCACAGGCTGGTATCGAAATAGTTGTCCGCTGTGACGGAGCATGCTATTCCTCATAAAAACACTAAGAATACTTCACGATTTATTTTTTAACTTATATGTTTCATTATACCAAAGAAAATTACTTACTCCATGCAATGGATATATCATTTGCTGGTAACTTTCACTTCTGTTTGAAGTCCAATTACGCTGGGATGAAAAGCTATTGCAAATTGCGCCGGAGTATCATACTTCAAAATGTACCATTTCTTGTTTAACTTTCTAATGGCACGATATAGTGACACGATAACATTTACACATGGTTTCAGCATTACTATGAAGGTATAAATGAGATGTTGATGTATTTGGTCTTTTTAATTCTTTTATAAAAAATAATGTTTAATTGTTTTGTCCGCTGTGACGGAGCAGCTGCAAATGTAAACTGTGAAAATGCTCCGTCACAGCGGACAAAAAATATTCGTATTATTTTTTATAAAAAAATTAAAAAGACGAAATGCGTTAATGTCTCATTAATACATTCAGAGTTATGCTGAAAACATATCTTAATATTACCGTGACACTATATCATGCCATTAAAAGTTTAAAAAGAAATGGTACATTTTAGAGTTTGATATTCTGGCGCCGTTTTCAATAGCTTTTACTCCTAGCGTTATTGGACTTCAAACAGAAGTGAAGGTTACCCGCAAATGATATACCCATTGCATGGAGCAAGTAATTTTCCTTGATGTAACGAAACATATGAGTTAAAAAATAAAGTGTGAAGCATTCTTAGTGTTTTTGTACGAAAAAAGCATGCTCCGTCACAGCGGACAATTCTTTCGATACCAGCCTGTGCATACGAGAGTACAGAAAAAATTATTAGAAACGATTGATCTCTTATTAATCTTAATATAAGTGCTATTTTTTCATTGTATTGATTCATAGTGTGGTGAAAACGATGATTGAAAAGTGAGAAAATATTCCGGAAGAGAAGGTCATGTGATCAGTTGACTAGTCGCCATATTGGAAAAAACAATGACATTCGACTTTCAATACTTTCTTGCCAATCATACCGCACTACAAACTGCAACATCGATGCAACAACTGAATAAAAGTATTCATCTTCAAATTACATTATAGAGTTACGTTGAAAACCCACAAGCAACTGAGCAGTAGACCAAAGAAGACGCGTCGCTATGATCTAGGACCAAGGAGGATTGGCTCCCAGAGTGCAACATCGATATTCTGTCCCATATATGGGCATGTCGTGCTACAAAATTTGAATTCCAACAGCCGCCATTTTGTTCACTTCAACATTTGAATCGTAAATTTCGGTCTTATTTCCTAACGAAAAATTCCAAAACTCACAGGAAATGATTGAGATATTGGTTCGAATCTTTTGAACTGTTTATTTTGAATTTATAATCGGTTATAATTTCAGAAAATAACGACATCTCGGCGTTTTCATTGTTGGAAAATATCGACTTCGATTCTGGGAGCCAATCCTCCTTGATCTAGGACAATCTGTTCAGTGGTCCGAAAGCAAATCTATAGTACTCGTTTCCGAATTTTGTTGTTCATTGTATAATCTTTTATTGATTAAACTCGGTATACTGACTATTAAAGCAATGACAAAGAAGAATACTTCGATGGTGTCATTGTTTTATTTAGTGTGCGAGTGTAAAAACAAAATTGCGTAATTAGTTTGATTTAGAATTTTCGGGTCACGCAAATAGCTACGCGAAATGCATAGTGGGAAAATATTGACCAATCAAATTTTGTCCTTTTTGAGTGCTTTTTCAGTACATATTTGCGAACGTTCTGATTCAAAGAGCGAAGCGCGAAAGGGAGAATTACCTGGCATGAAACAATTTGGTAATAATGCTTCTATAACATTCATCTTAAAACCAAGTATTTAGTAGAGAGATGGACAATTTCTAGTGTTCGAATATTAGGTGATGTTTAATTGCACTCCCGCGTTACAGACTTCAATAAATGGTTATATACTATCCAAAAATTGGTTCTATCAACGAAGGATTGGGTTTCAGCCAATTACCATTTTACTGCAAGCAGTATTATGCAAAGCTTGTGGGTCGAAACCTTGAAGTATTATAATTAACTGAAATGACCTTCCAGTGACAATGGAAGAGTTTAGATATTGGATCGTATTAATTGTAATCGACAATTCTAGACAATTGAACAATAAAGCGTAATTTATTGCACATTATGACTACTCGCTGTGGGAATAGTACGTTGTATTAATTAATCATAATAGAACAAATGAAGTTCAAAAGACATACCATCCACTATAGTTGTTTGATAGTCGCCGCTTTATTTATTATTAATCAAATGCATTGATAAGTTTCATTTTAAGCGCCTATTAAATTCAATCCCGAAAGCTCAAATTCAAAATAAGCCATATTATATTCTTGATTCATTCAGTTTTCTCAATTAAATTTATTACATAACTGTTTTTAAAGTTAAACAGTTCGAAAGCTTTTCGGCATTTAATTACGGTTGTCAACTACCGAAACCATACTGAACACATTACATTACAATATATGTTAAAGAATGAATAATGAATTCATACAAGATATGACATTCATTTAAGCTTACCCGAAAGTGTGGATCCAACGAGACAAAGCACAATTGCGCCAACTGAAATTTGATTAAAACATATTTTGACATACACAATACAAGCCAATTCATATAAGGAGCTAACATACATGACCTCAGAAATGAACAAATATTATAACTCCGAGTTATAATTTCTACGGCGACCCTGCAGCCTGTAAAGGAGGATACACCGTACGGAGGCCGCAAGGCGAGCGTAGTTTTCCTACGCTCGCCGCAGAAATACACTGATTTAATTGATCTGCGGTCGACGCACGCCCTCCGTACGACAAATGTGACTGGGGTGTTAGGTTTATATTGAGTATGGGCTTGTTAAATATTTTTCAGAAAGAAAATGTTTATTTTTGATTGAATAACATAAAGCAGATCAAATGCCGTCCTAAATGAAAGGGCAGCATTAGACTCGGTTATTCAGGTGCCAAATCATCACACTAGGGCGTTTAAATTGCTAAATACAAGTAAGTTAACATAATCAATTGATTTTGTTACAAAAAACAAGAATTGAATGTTATTGCTCACAATACTACAATTTATCGTATGATCTGTAAAATGAAGCCCTCTGATTGGTCAGTTCTTGTGCTGTACCAATCTGTATTGCTACTGAGGTTGTCCCCGTTGATCATCTCCGTTGCAATACAGAAAATATTGGTACAGAGGGAACAATCTCAGTAGCAATACAGAGGATCACACGATAAAAACGTTATTGAATGATTTAAAGTGCAATACAGGATATATTCTGTCTCGATATTCTGTATTGGCACTCGACTTCGTCTCGTCCCAATACAAAATTTCTCGAACAGAATATATCCTGTATTGCACTTCAAATCATTCAATAACTTATAACCAGTCTATACATGTATCTTTCATTTGTCATTTCAAAGGGCAATTAATTTAGTTTCTACACGAGTGATGCCTTCATAGATCAAAATAGAATTCCCTGTTTGGTCAAGTTCTCATAATCTATATTTCAGATTCTTTATGAAAATATATCTACTTACCGAAAAATCTCCCGCTTTCCATACTGACTGTAGAAAAAATGATATATAAATACAATGATATATTTACACATTGATATATTAATGCATTGATATGTTAATACATTGATAGCTTTCAACCTTGCTTTTGTCGGATACACATATGACCGAATGAATACTTTTATTGTACTTTATCCGATGAAATATATAGAAATATATGGACATGATAGGACATTATATCAAAATCGTTACTATATAGTGCACATTGTAGCAGAAAACCACTTAGTTCACTTAAAGACAGAATCAGATCTAGCAATTACTTTAATAACTTTAATTTGGTGCTTTATCTTGACGAAAATTGTTTCAATTTTAGAATACTTTGGGCTTATATCATTCCTTGCCATGTCTATTTTGTAAGATTTCCCTAAATAAATACTTTAGTTGAGGAAAACTAAAGATTTTTACATTAATGATATCATTTGTCTAAAAGAATGCTTACCATTTTGGAGAATTTAAATGTTTTCCCACAATTTTGCACTTTAAATCCTTTTAAATAACTTCACCAATTGACAACGTATCAAAGATCTTTTTGAGATATTATATTTGATATTGTAAGGAATACATTGGTAGTTCAATTGTCATATTACTTGCAATTTTGTCACTCCCTATGTATCTGATTCTGCCTGCAATGACTAGTTTTCAAATCTACATTTGAAAAGATGTTCATCGACACAGTGAATTATAGCTCGATTACAGACTGGTGTGACATATTCAACAAAATATGTATATAAAATGAACATATAATTATGAAACTAAAGACATATAAACAAAAATTGTAACATACCTATCCGCCTGTTATCCTATTTTAGGTGAACAGAGTTGGCGCAGGACATATATTGATAACTGTTTCAATCGATCGTTTACAAACACAAACAAAGTTTACATTTTTAAAATATCTGACAGTCTCTTTGTTTGGAGGCACTGCGCTATTGTACTACAAACAAAAGTGAAGTCATTACTCGAGTAAACACCCGTGCTTATATTTCAATATTGTGCATGTCAGCTGTGGAAAAATATGTTTATTTGAAAGGCGTACCAATGTCAATGACATGAAATAGAATGAATAATATGTTTTATCACAAACTAATAACGTCACAAAAGTTTGCTGACGCGGTACTTCTGCTATTTCGTTTTATCTTCTGCATGATAGCTTTATACATATGATATGATTTTAAACGAATATACATATGAATATAATCAAATGTTTTCACAAACGGAAAGGCCACAAAATGTCTACAAGTATTGCTTGAAAGTATGATTCACCTTAAACATACATCCGTTGTTGCCTTTTACCTTCATTGATCTTCATTTTTAATCCACAAACAATGTTTTTCAATTAATTTTTTTAGACTTCTGATTTGCCTCTGCGTCATGTGCATTTGAAAGTATATAATTTGGATATGATATACAAACCGGTAAGATATGCCCTTGACAAATTAAGTCATTCTTGTACGGTAGCTTCGAGGAAAAAACAATGACAATTGGGTCAATGAACATTGCTTCCTGTAAAACCTCTTGCCAAAACACATTTTCTTTGGTACACCAAAAATAAGTCCGGATTCATTTGATGAGTCGATAAGAAAGCAAATTACCAAATATTGTATCCAATTATGCATTGTCGTGAACTGTCAGCCTGGTAGTTCGTTTTCAGTGATTAAAACGGTTGTAGCAGTCGTCATATTCAACCGTCGTGTTCGATTCAAGTAACACCTTGCACGCAATTACTGCCCTTCCTTGTTTGGGTCTGAATGTTAAGATTAAGATAATAAGCAAGCCCATAAAGCTGAGATCTGCGGCTACTCGAGCTATGATCGTACATTTTGGGGTGCTTATAATGGTTAAGCAATACTATAGTCTACTTTCTAAACAAATAGATAATATCGGGAACACCAATATACAAAAAATAAAAGCCTACAACTTTTTAGAAAATCAAGGAAGCTATGGTATATTTGCTAGATCGATGATATCACTGGTCTTACCGTTTTAAATTTGCAATAAGTTTATCCTGTTTTGTGCTTGTAATTATAATCTATTGCTTATTAGTATGCATGAGGGAATATGTCATCCGAGAAGTCAGTATAGCATATGGTGTATCACCCAAAATCAAAGGGATCGAATACATTGCATACCATATCAGACAACTAAATAACATAGAGTGCGTATTATATATATTGCACATTTTATCATATTGAAATGTGGAACATAAGTATTTCAAAACTTAGAAATACCATTTCAAGCATAACCATATGCCCAAGGAAAGTAGTACTTAGCTCAATTAGAAGATCTTCTATATTGACATAATTATTACTTTTTTCCTAGGCCTATGAAATGTTACAAAGGCTCGATAGTTGCAGCAATTCAAATTTTTAGGCTGTTTTGATTAGCACTAATGTGATATGTTATTGTTAGCAGCATATGCATTTTGAGATATCATTATTTTATTGCTTAAATATATCATTCATTCTTGAATAAAGATGGCACGAGGACGATGCATTGCGCCAATAACATACAATTACAAAAGGTATATTTTGAACTGACCATATACATATATTTTTTAGGTTTGAATTCATGATTTTTTGTAATTCTGCAATTTAATTTTCTTGATTTTTCTCTCTTTTGATTAAGAATTCAGGCTGAAGATTTAATTAAAAGTTCAAACCTGTAAAACTTGGCACAGCTTTTTTCCATGACGTCATTAATATGTTTTGTGTTGTCGGCTCTCAAAATAAAAAAGGATTTTCAAAATTAATGCAAATGATGCGTGACTTTAGGTATTAACGTCATGGTTACTGTTATCTTAACATGGAATATTCATTTTAACACTGATTTCTCTCGTTTCATTATACTGAATTGACGTTATTTCATTTTCATATCTTCTCATAGACTTGCCAGGAACAATTAGTTATTAATTGTTATTTGTAGTTTGTTTTCTTGTGTTTATCATGTAACAAGGGTTGTTCAAAAAGTTTTGCACACATATGTATTATTGTGAAAATAATGGACCAATCCTGTTCATCATTGGTAGGTTTGTGCCCATATCTTATTCTCTTACACTGTCATGTCAACGTTTCATGGATATACTACTTAACATTTTACGGTTGTTGTAGTAACCAAGGTGATGCGGCTTTTTGTCCCTATCATTTTGTAAATGATAACTAGTAATACATAAAGATGAGTGTTACTAAACAAGCTAAATAAGCTTGTACATAACCTGTCAACTTAAATTTAAACAATTTCTAGTATTGTTCTCATGGCAAATGTGAATCTTATCTCAACCCATCTTGTTTTCTTTAGTTATGCCAAATAATGACCGTAAACATACTCCCCAAGTTCTCATATATTCAGGGAATATTGGAGAATATGGCTCGAAATAATAAAGTTGGAGCAGAAAACATTGACAGAATTTGATAAAGAATGGGAAAACAGCACTACACACGTTATATTGATTCATGCATTAAGACATATTACGTATGATGACTCTAAAAGGCATTGCTTAGTATTCCAAGATGGAATTAGAGAGGGGAAATTAAACGTATTGAGGGTAGTTGCAGTTATGAGAAGGCTTGATATCCTATGGGTAGGCTAATTCAGACATTTACTTATGGACTGGACATAATGCTACAAGTATAATAAATTACTGAAAAGTACTGTAAGACTACATATTAAGTACTGTATATTTAGATTAGATATTAATTAGTTATAACATAACCTGATTAACAGCTGAAAGGACAAAGATTGGCTGAACCATTTCATCCTATCAAGGCATTCACAAAATCAATTGAATTTAATGACGTCATATGGACCATGGTTTTGAAATTTCATATAAGCTTGTAAGAGGGGTCACATACTACAGCTGTATCAAATTTCACCTAAAAATAATAGAACTGCTTGTCTTGAGAAGTTTTCGTGCAAAACTTTTCGAATGACTCTTGTGCATGTGATTTTCCTTTTCGACAACTGTGTTTACGAAAACATTATACATTAATTTTATTTTTGTACATTTTATGCTTTCGAGATTTGAAAGAGTCTAACTAACTTTACAACAGTTATTCAACAACCTTCAGACAACGTTTTTCCTAGTATGGAAATAAATATATATAGATATATGTATGTGTTTGACTATACAACGTTTTTTCTAGTATGGAAATAAATATATATAGATATATGTATGTGTTCGACTATACTGACCTGGTTTAGGGACAAAGTGTAAAAAGTGAAATGGTTCCGGAATGGTCAAATCAGTAATGAAATCCGCACACATCCAAGCCCTAGTGATATTTGTTGGGTATAGAACAGGGTCAGTCACACGACATATAATGGTCTTGCCTTCTGTACCTTGCCCTGAAAAATAAAATAACATCAATTGTTTTCTTGTGAGATGATGCGCTCTTAATGCAAAGGGCCAATTATAAATGTCCACTTCCATCGAATGTATCATATTAAATAGTAGTATACAATCACAAAACGTTTATTGTGAATCTAGTGAACGTGATAGAAAATCGCGTTCTGAATTTATAAACATTTTATAATTAGCAATACGAGAAATCACAACTCCTAAAAAGTCTCCTTCATCATAGCTTTCCCTTCTTAGTTACTGTGAATAAAATCCCTAGGGAAATGTAAATTGGCTCAAAAAGGAGCTGTAGTGTGGTCTGACCAAACACACTTTATTTTTTTTATACATTTTTACCTAATACCCATTCTGATGAGGTAGAGAGATAATACAGATGAAGATCTCTAAATATAGAAATATAGCCGAGTGTCGGCTTCATCCATTGGTATACAGGTCTATGATTGATGACGTCACCCGTTGTGTTGTATAATCCCCGTAAGTAAGAGAATCGATTGTCGGTGTTATTGTCAAGTATGAGCAGGCGACCCCTGCGCTGTCCCCTCTCTAAAACATTTAAAATATGTTGTTATTGCAAAAGCTGTACTATTTGGTCGTTAATACATCGCATCAAAATTGATATAGCTAGGGAAGACATCTACATACAACTTAGAGACATCTTTAGATGATTTACCTTTACATTCATGTTATAAGGATTCAAATGTATTTATTCAATGGATCAAGGCCTCATTACGCATATTTTACATCTCTAAAGCTCACCATCATCGCACTTAATGCGTGACACAATCTCTTGCATCCCATCTGTCCAAACGACTTCCGTGATAGTCACTGGAGTCAAGGCTGTATCCAACACCGACAATTCATATGATGTATCAACTATATTTACACTACCGCTAACACCCCAAAGGCAGGAATTAATGCTTTCACCAAAGCAGATAAACTTCAAAAACGCTGAATTAGATTCATGTACATATATTGGACGATCGTTTTGCGTTATATTGGGTACCAGAAAATAGTATCCATATAACTTTATCACGTCCGGGTTGCTTGTGATAGAACTGTAATTCGCTGATAGGTAAAACACTTGACAAGCTGAAAGAGACGACAGGCATTGAATTAGTACGGAAATAAAGATAAGCAACGATAGTTGATGGTTAATAAAATTTCGTATTATATACGTGTAGCATAATGCTTTCGATCTTGTTCGTATTTTTGTCAGACATTTTAAATGTTTTACAGATATTTGGCATTTATTTGACAATATCATATTGCCAAAGGAATCGTCAATGTCATGATTGATATAGGCCAACACATACCTTTTATTACGTTCCTTCGGTGTCTATATTCCATCAAAAAGCTATTGACACCACGTCCTTGTTTGAGATCACTATTAAATTTCTTTCCAACATTAACGTTCTTGTGATGGCTGCCGTTGTCTTTGATAATCCGTTCTTTTAGTTCCTGACCAATGCCATGTTTAAGGCTGTAATTCTGCTCAGTTTCGACATCATTGTAAAATCCAGAATCACTGAAGTTATCCAAACTGGATTTATTTTTAAAAGTAATGGATTTAGTGTCTGAAAATCGCCAAATGTTTAGAATAAGATATAAGAATACTATAAGCCTTGAGAAGTATGTTGTTATCATTCTCCCATAGTCGACGAAATAAAATTGAACATATATTCACTTTTTATATTAGAATGCAAATTAATTCATCGTTAAATGACGGTTAAATACGGCAATCTGTATAGTTGTATTTTGGTATACATTACAGCTGACTTATATTTTGACAACTCCTATTCAAAAAACCAAGTTTCTTTTATGTTAATTCTGATGTCTGTGTTCTGTACGTGTTTGGTGGTTTGGCTTTTACGCGGACTGGATTAATACCATACTTGAGAGTTTTTTCATCATCACGTTCCATTCACGCAGTTCTAAGTTTATGGGGTATGTTTAATGTTAATTATTAATGTCGGCACCACTGTCTAAACGGTCTCTTGTTAGTATCTTATCATCATTAGTGCCCTGTATTTTCGGGCGCCAAACTGATATACAAAAAAACAGAAGCTGTCTAAAGGTCTCAATTGTTTGTAGTTAGTGCCCTCTTTTCCCCAAGCCAAAATTATTTACAAAAGGCAGAAGCTGTCCAAGGGTCTGTTTTGGTTTACTTTTTGGAATTACTGGTTTCGATCGATCTCGCATGTATAATAACCACGATTGGGAGCACGTGATCGATCTCGTTCGTATGAGACCCAAGAAAATCTGAGCTTTTTCAGGGGAACCATGTGAAAATCATACACAAACAAGGTAAATAGATGGCATGGTTGAAAAACCAGAAATAATTATATATATTGCTTTTTTACAAATTAACCTAGTGTCCCTTCAAATTCTAGTCACTCCTGTTTTCAATATCCTTACATTCAATACAAACTAGAAAAACAGTATATCGGTAACAAATTCTCTTTACAGCGGGTTGATTTGTCATTGTTCATTTTTAATTTCAAAAAGATCAAATGTTTTACAAATTTCTGATAATGAACAGAGCAATAGCTCAACGAATACATCTAGTCTGTATATTTGTTAGCATGATGTTTTCCCGCCTTCTTAGTTCCTAATGTGATAAAGGTATGGGATAACCTTAATACGCCACGCCACGACAGCCATTACGTCACACCCAGCTCCAGCCTGAAAAGTGAACACAAAACAATCGCGAAATAAAATGAAAACTGAAGTGCTAAACATGGTAAATGAATGGTATGTGCTTCATTAAGTCTTTTGTGTACTTAATCATCTTTTGGGGATTGTACTGACTTCTTTCCTTTTAAAATAAGCTATGTGCTCGTAAAGTTGATAGTAGGTTTTATATATTATATACAATTATTGACCTCTCCAGAGGTTTACTGTCAAAATTATATCCCGAGACTGTAAACCTCGACCTTTACGGTCTCGGTTTACAGTCTCGGGATATAATTTTGACAGTAAACCGAATGGAGAGGTCTATAATTGTTTTGTTAGTCCGAAGAATATCTTAGATTTTTCTGACCCTTGAACACAACACAGGTTTGTGGGTGGTTTTACCTTTTCCTGACTTCTGCAGTTCCACAACCTTCGCTTTGAAAACATCGTTTGATGCCTTGAATTCAGACTTGGTAATGTCCATCTTAAGTGTCTCTCTGATGTATCGTGCCACTCCCCATTTAAGAAGCTGAAATGATTTCAACTTATAAAGTCCACCGTCTTTTTTTCTAATACCAACGTAAAACTTTTTCTTCGTATTTTGACTGTCTTTACTCTCTAAGAGACTAATAATATCCTCATCTTCAACATTTTTGAAACGGCTAGTGCTAGCGGCGGCCATTTTATCGTCTGATAATGACGTCATTTTAGTGGAATGCTGGGAATATTATTCACCGGCAATGCATTGCACGGTGAACAGTTAAAATTAGTCACCGCTCGTTGACCAATCAAAATTGAGTATTTCAACTGAGGTACTAACAATATATATTATATACGATTCATATAGCTGTCATCTAGAATGCATAGAGGTTTTAATTTATAACCATGACAGAAAAAACATTTTCCCAGATGACTTACCTCCACTACAGGTCGTCTCTAAGTGCAAAATTAAGATCTCTGGTATTGTGTCATCTGCAAATATCCTTGCTTGTGTACTGAAATAAGAAACATTGTCTAACATTTGATACAGTAATAAATAAGAATGACAAATGATTAATTTCTAGAAAACCATTGTTTTCAATATTATACACAATTATGTGAAGATTTAGTCATTAGAGTTTTTTCAAGAACATGTTAAACGTGACTTTAATTGAAAGTGCTATCCTTACCTTCAGAATGATGGATATCCAGGAGTAGCTTATCAGACTTCTTGCGTTAGATATGATGCCATCTCAACTCAACATTTACCAGTGTTGGTCAAACATTCCATTAAATCACCTAAATCTTAAAATGATTCCTACTCTGTTGATATCTAATCTACAAGCTTGTCTACAAGATTCTATTGTTGCTGAATGCGTATGTCAGAGTATATTGTGTTGTTAAAGTTTCATCCTCCGATCACAGGGGTCCAAAATCCAGAACATATTCTTTCTTTTTACCCCCTGCGATAAGCAGTTACCATTTCCCCGATTAAGAACTCGCAATCTGATTGGCTGTCGCAACACTGCGACAGAAATCATGTATACGTCATTGCGCATGATTAGATCACGTGATTCAGTTAAATCGGACGCGTCCAAATTGGTTATAGCAGGGGGAAGAAGGAGGTACGGATTCTGAACACCTGCTTTGGAGGATGTTAAAGTTTAAGACGTATATTTTTAACCAGTTCATTCTGTTTTTAACCACGTTTCATGAAGTTTAGTCTCTTAATTAATATATTTAGTCGATTATTAAGTTAGCATTATGGTATGTGTCATTTAGGTGTTGATACACCAATATGTACAACCCAAATGAAAGGGATTTAATACATCTCAAGCTATAACAAACTACCTAATGACACACGCGTCATGCTAATAAGCAGTTAAAACTACCCGAAACAACCATGGATGTTATTTGCTTATGAAATCCATTGTAGATTAGTTTTGTTTTTTCGTAAGTAAAAATGTAAGATATGTGTTAGTATTGGCAGCAGTTGCAATGAGAAGTAAATACATATATATGGTCAAATTAATAATTGGTCATTTTCGATATTAAAAGTGATGAATTGTATACGATAAACAGCAAAATGATGTATTGTGAATTTATATTATATTTGGAAATATTTGAGAATCATCAAAATATATTAATTTCTTTGCAATTAAAGACATTATCAAAAATATTATCAAACCTGAATAGTGTGATGTAGTCTCGTTTGGTGACGTAATCACACTTGTTTTAGTGGTCGCCTCTTGAAGTATAAAACCGTTTACTAGAAAAACAGTACAAATTCAGAACAATGGACAAAGCAATGTGTCAACTGATGACATAATGTAGGCTATATACAACTGCACTAAGTAAACGTAGTTTGTATAAATAATATTTGGTATTATTTTAAAACACATGTTCGACTGTCTTTGTGCTAAAAATGATCACATGCCAGTTGGGCAATAATGCAAACAAAGGTAAAGTCATAGCTTTGTTTTACTGTGTGTTTACGTAAAATATGTGTTCGTAAATATTATCGTTAAAAATCAAAATACGTAATTATTTCAGTACAACTGAGCAAAATTATCAAACCTGGAAAGTGTAGTATAGTCCCGTTTGGTGACGTTATCGCAGATGTTTGAGTGGTCGCCTCTTGAAGTATAAAGAAAAGAGTACAAAATACAATGTTTATATATGTGAGTCAAAACCGACATAAACTATGCGTAAACAAAAACTTATAATGTGATTGAATACCATTACCAATAGTAAAAATAGCATCAAAATATAGCAATAGAGCGCCCATACCTTTGATACATCGTATTGTGATATCATAGTGAGAAAATGATGGGTCCAAATTAAATGTCTGAGACCAGTTGAACCTGACATCATTTGGTTCAAAGACAAAATCACTCATCATCATGAAGTCGCTCCATCTGCGACCACTACTCCTTCTTGATACCCTGAATGTTGAGATCGCCCATCGCCCACTCTTAAATATGATACCAGTGTTAATTTGGGAAGTATGGTCATAGTATGGTCGATTGGAGTATACGCCAGATTGTAGGTATATACCATTAAATCTGGCATAATTTGATGCATAGCTTATTCCGCTTACAACTATTTCTTCACAAGCTACTTCCACTGAAATAAAATTATGATACACGTGGTTTCACTATTTATACAGTAGTTTGAATCTATATAGGCTTGTAAATATTTCATAATAATATTGCCAGAATGTTACAAAACTCAATTATTTTTACATGTAAATTTCCTTCAAGATATTTCATTTATGAAGATCCGAGCTTCCATAATAGCGCGATACTACCACAAACTCTTACCAGAAACGCAGGTAAACTTAAGTCCTGGCCATGGCTTGAGTGCACCTGTAGAAGACACAACCATAATTGGTTCTTTGATATCATCCGGAAAATCGGCAGCGTCAGATACTACAGCTTTAAATCCACCAAGGCTACGATAATCATCAGTTTTACGTTTCTCATGTGCAAACGCCCACTGGTTGGAGTTTACTTTGTAAAGACGCAGTTCTGTAAGGCTTTCGTGGGTATATGAAGGTAAACCACCGACGGTAAGTGTTTCGTCCAGTATCCATAGTCCGAACCAATTTTCTGGGGACGATGCAATCTCAGCAGGCATATGCACTTTTGAGTCTAAGTAAAGCATTCCACATGGTGCTCTGGCTGTAATAAGACGTTAATATGTTTCTAAAGGAAGTTGAGTTATTTGACGTTTATGGTTTTTAAACTTTTCACGTTAATGAAAACGACGAATTTGCTACTAGTTATTACAAAATTGTTTATCAGTGTCGATAATCTACACTCGGAAAGACAATGTAAAGACTTTTAAATAATGCAATCATTTTTCTGTCTCTTAGATTCAATTTTGGTCATCGTTGACAATCTGCAAGTTGAAAAGGTGTAATTAAACAACTCGGTTATTTTCGATTAAGTATAATTTCGTCCATTTCGGGAGACAAAAGTTGAATGAGCGATAAATGAGCTATTGGATCGTACAAAGTACCTTCCAGATACAACCAAGAATACCTTCCAGAATACAACCAATAAATGCGGATGATGAATAAATCATTCGGATTAGAAGGCAAGAGTTAAACTTAAGTATTCCAGTTAAATGGGATTGGATATAACGGGACATTATCAAAAAGTGAGAACATAGACTGACAGCAAAATGTATTCAAAAGATTACCAAACCTGGATAGTGTGGTGTAGTCTTGTTTGGTGACGTAATGGTGATTGCTTGATTAGACGGTTCTTGAAAAAGAAAAGGGTTTGTGTGAATGCATTACAAGATCAAAACAATGAACAGCCTTATATGAATTAAAAGTCGTACTGGTTACATGTAATTAAATAAATATAAAGATTGTTGTTGAATATCATTTTATAAACACAGTACGATACAAATAACCATCAAATGTCACAGATCACTCATCTACACAAATAAAATTGTTCAATAATATATGTTAGTACAAACCATCTTTGGCAATCATCATAATTTATTATTTCTGTGCAGATAAGTTGTTCAAACCTGAAACCGTTGGTGTAGTCTCGTTTGCTGTCTTTATTGTAACTGTTTGAGTTGTCGGCTCTTGAAGTAGAAAAAAAGTTTACATAAACTGAACATTTCAAAACATTAGGCAAAAAATTAATTAATTGAAATAAAATTTAATTATAAAAGTATAGAATGTACATATAGAGTTTGTGTTATTAACAATTATTGTTGAAAAACATCAACATTTGTTATCTATTTTAATTTGTACTAATTAATACAGTTTCAAACCTGAATAGTGCGGCGTAGTCTCATTAGGTGACGTAACAGCGATTGTTTGAGTAGTTGGTTCTTGAAGTATAAGCACAGTAAATCAGAAATACTTACACATCTTTTGAAAAACAATTTATTAGAAATACCTTACACATATATTTTGCGATAAACTAATTATAAACGTGTTTGAATTCTATCAGGTTGTAAAATAAAACACAATTTGGTTGATACAAACGAAGTCAAATATGGTAATAGCAATGAAAGGTAGCTAAATTATGTTCACCTGGCTCAGGGACAAAGTATAAAAACTGGAAGGGTTCTGGATTGGTCAAACCAGTAATTGAATCACCACACATCCAAGGTCTGGTGATATTAGTTGGATACAGAACGGGGTCAGTCACCCGACATACAATAGTGGTATTTTCCCCCTCTATTCCTTGCCCTAAATGTAAAATACTTGCTCAAATGGTTGGAACGGTTACACATTCACAGTACATCATTATCCATATACATTAACATATGGTATGTAAATATATTCAAAAGTAATAATAAAAAGTTAGGTGAATGAAATTGTGTTTGAAGTTAAGAATTTCTGAAGAAGCAAAGTAATCTAGAAAAGCGTGTAAAGCAGCCTTATTGATGAATCTGGTATTACCTAATACCCACTCCGATGAGCTCGAGAGGTAATACACATGAAGATCGCTCAATTTTGAAATATAGCCAAGGGTCGGCTTCATCCATTGGTATACAAGTCTTTGATTGATGATATCACCCGTTGTGTTGTATAATCCCCGTAAGTAAGAGAATCGATTGTCTGTGCTATTGTCAAGTATGAGCATGTGGTCATGGTTGGTATGTTTTCTTCCATCTAAAATGAATTATTTTACATTTTGTAGTAAAACAATGTTAAGCCTGTAGGCGTTTACTTTGTCAGTTATATCACGTACCATGTTAGCTTCAGCATGGGGTGGAGACATCTATGAATATTGTAAAGGTTCACCAATTATTTACCGTAACATTACCATATAGCAAATATAAAATATCCGATCATATCATGTTAAAGGTTACATGAGTTATATATAAATAGCAAAATATACTAGGAATACTTACCCTTATCACAACTGACTTGTGTTATAATCTCCTGTTGTCCATTTCTCCAAGAGACTCCTGAAATAGTCTCAGGAGACAAAGCTGTATCCAGAACTGATAGTTCATATGACCTATCAGTTATATTAATGCTCCTACTGATAGCCCACAGCCAAGAACTACTTGTCTCACCAATGCAGATAAACCTCATAAACGCTGAATTGGATTCGTGTGCATATACTGGACGCTCGTTCTGCGTTATGTTGGGTATGAGAAAATAGTACCCATATACTTTGATAACGTCGACATTGCCCTGAATAGAACTGTAAAACCCTGACAGATATAGCGTGGGACAGTCTGAAGTATAAGACAAAATTTGTATATGATTGACTCTATCAGAAAAACATGCATGAACAGAAGAGACTCGTGTGGAAGGGTCAATTGAATAGTAATCGTATTTTCCTTATAATAACCCGACAATTTCCGTTGTAACAAATGCATTTCGTTGTGTTAGAGTCATCGGTATTAAACAAAATAAAGTTACCAGCAGAACATAATGCTTCATCAAATTCATGAAAAATGTTTGTATGGAAATGCACTTGATTTAAGTCGGAGGTGACCTCCTCTCAAAGAACGTTTACATGCGCTTAGGTCACGTTATTGTTGGAAATCGTCGCCAAGCATGCGCATTTAGAAGGGTATCTCAGACACTGGAGAGCACATTCTAATTACTAGTAGATTTTGTTAGGTCATAGGAATATGTATTCAGGATGATGAATTAACATATTTTGTCGTTTCCTTTTGAAATTATATTAAAAACTTACATGATAGGATTGGTGCTTCTAGCGTAGGTGTAACAATCTCCGTTGCCTCTAAATGAATGTTGGAGAAATACAATCAACAAAAATCAACAAGAAAATCTAAAATCTCTATTGGAATCTAAAAACACAATAAAAACTATTTATTATTTTATAGTTAATTGTTACTCAATATTAAGATAATATCTTATGTTATCAATAGTACATTTTCTCTCCATTAAGCATCAAAATATCGCAATAGCAACCATATACCTTTAATACATTGTATGCTGATATCATAGTGAGAAAATGACGTATCCAAATTCGAAGTCTGAGACCATTCAAACCTGACGTCATTTGGTTCAAAAACAAAATCACTTGTCGTCATGAAGTCACTCCACCTGCGACCACTACTCCATCTTGATAACCTGAATGTCGACATTGCCCATTTCTGATTTTTAAATACGATGCCAGTGTGCAACTGGGAACTATGATCGTAATATGGTCGATTGGAGTCGACGCCAGATTTTAGATACACTCCATTGAATTTGGCATAGGGCAAAGATGCAAAACCTATTCCGGTTACAGCTATTTCTAAGCAAGTATGTTCCACTGAAATATAAGGACAAATCAATTAATTCCACTAATAATATAATATGTAGTTGTTATATACCATATACAAGGCGTGTAAACGTCAAATAATAAGATTACCCGACGGATTCAGTCTCTTTGTCACCATCAAAAGTCGTGACATATTGTTATGGTCTTCATCTTTTTGTAACGGCGGTTGGCGTCCGGCGGTCAACGTTCTGCGTCTTTAACAAAGAGCAGGTGGTAACATTTTTCATATTAATTATCCTAAAAATGGATACACAACACAAAAAGAAAATCAAAACATCTAAGAGTAAACCAGTCATAAAGTTGTTGAACGTTATTCCCACGTGTAGTTCGATTTCTTTATATTTTGTGATAAAGTGATAAAGTCATCAGTAAATGCACATGACTGCCACTACGCAATATTGAGACAAAGCGCTTACCAGAAACGCAGGTTAAGTTGAGTCCTGGCCATTGACTTAGTGCATCTGCAGAAGACACGACAGTAATTGGCTCTTTGATATCTTCTGGAAAATCAGCAGGGTCGGTTACTACAGCTTTAAACCCATCAAGGCTACGATAATCATCAGTTTCGCGTTTCTCTTGGGCAATCACCCAATGGTTGGAGTTCAATCTGTAAAGATGCAGTTCTGTTAGTCGTTCGTGGTTATACAACGGGGAACCACTGAAGGTAAGTGTTTCATCCAGTACCCAAAGTCCGAACCAGTTTCCCAGGGACGATGCAATCTCAGCTGGCATGTGAACCTTTGAGTCCAAGTACAGCAATTTGCATGGTGTTCTGACTGCAAATACATAAACAATTTACACAGTATCGATGATGATTTAGATGTACGAATAATTGAAAACAGAATCACACATTTTCACCAGTTGATTTCAAAATATGATAACATAATTTTGTTTTTAAATTTTTTTAAAGATTAAATTCATTAGCCTACATAGGATATAAAAGTAAAGCGGTTGGTAAGTAAATTGAATATCAATAAAAAACATAGAAATCGACTATATTTTGTAAAAAAAAGTAATCAGTACCAACCTTGTATGTTTCTTTTATCTCTGTATTTTACCCCAGTTCCATTTACATCATTGATCCTACTATTGCGCCCATGTTTAGTGTTCTTCTCACCAAAAAGGCGTTTGTTGTCAGCCTTAGTTATCACTTTATTTGGATTATGACTAATGAGATAATCTAGATTTTGTCGCTCCTCAAAGTCGAAATCATCATGAAACCCAGAGCTAAACAATTCGGTTTTATTTTGATATATAGCTTGTATCGTCTCAGAGATAAGCAAAGTTCCTGATATGTATAACAACAACTTCATAACTTTTAAGCTGTATCGAATTATCATCCTTGTTCTCATACTCGGGTTTAGTAAATTATACTTAAATACTCTAATCAAGTGACTTTTTATATGTGCAAATTAACACATCATTGCACGTCTTTTTAATAGTATATGTTACACATAATAGATTTTGACAGCCCTTATTCAAATAAACATGTTTTTTCTGGGATAATTGATATATTTTGAAACCGTACACAATAGCCAGAGTGGGTAAATAAATTATCTGAAGGATATAAATTCGCGTAAATGCGTCTTCGGGTCTCTTAATATGACTCCCGCCAGCTTTAAAAAAAGTTTTGAATTGAGGTGAAACTATTTATTAATGTATCATACATCATGCGTTGACTGATTTACTAGATTAATAAAACACCTTTTAATTTAGTTATGTGTCAGAAAGAGAATCCGACATACTATGATTCTATCTTCAAGTAAAGTCGACCCTCTTTTTAATTTGTCAGTGGATGACGTTATTGTCACTGATTGGTCGAACATTTAAGTTTCTCAAAACGAAAATGGCGCAGGACAGAGAGATAAAAAGTCCGCTATGGGCTGTGTCTTACTTCCCCCCCCCCCTTTTCCCTCTTATTATGGACTCAAATATTGAACTTCATTGGTCATTTGGCATATTCTATAAACCAGTAAATATTTAGAGATTATCCTATATGAGGTTAAGGATATTGGGATTATTGCGAGGCAAATACAATATATCTACCCAAGAGCCGTAGGTCCCGGGTAAAGGAGGATATTTTGTTCACATACCATTCTTGGTCATTTGGCTCACATTGTCCAATTGTCCAAAGTTCAGAGCATTTCCAACCAACCGAGTAACTATTGAGAATATTCAGGTCCAGTTTTTTTCTTGGCCGTGGCCATTTTTCCTGTTCTTTCAGATATTCATCCATATTTATTTTCTTGAATCTTTGATTATTGACAGGGAAACGTATGGTAGCGGATATATTATATCTGCCCAATCGGAGCGGGGCGTAAAGCTATTTATTCCATAGTTAACATGATATTCATAGGATAACATGTCAAAATAAAAACGGTATTTTTGTAATCAGTGGTAAAATATGATATTTTTGACAATTTTTCACTTAGCCATAGCATACGGTGTTTAAGCCATGACATACGGCGCCGTATGCTATTGATAATGGATTTTTGCTACTTCAGATTCAAAACGAGGCTAAGTGTCAACATCGCCTGATCGTTTGGAAAATTCGATTTAAATCACTTTATTTCCGACGATGCTGATGATGACTTTACTATGGAATAAAAAGAACATCCTATGATTTACTCGTGATATGATTTTAATCCACTCATGGATATTGATATCTGCACTTTTTCGCTACGCTCGCTCGTGCAGATATCATATCCATTCGTGGATAAAAATCATATCACTCATAAATCATAGGATATCCTCTATTTGTCCCATACTTGGACGTGTTACAGGTACATAAAGCAAGTTTGTAAAACCTAAATTTTCATCAGGAGGCAGATAAAGCTTTACGTCCCGCTTCGAGCGGGCATGCAGATATAGTATATCTGCCCGCTACAACATAATCGCCATTCGCATATAGGTTAATATTTGTAAAGTTCGCATCTTGGGAATTTTCTGAACTGTGGCCAATTGAACAATGTGAACCAGATGATCAAGCTTTATGTATCTGTAACACGTCCAAGAATGTTATAAAATACATATACGCAATATTAATCCACTGCTTCAATACGATATTCAGCAAATGATCTTAATCAGATTCCAACAATTTTACTACTCATAGTCTACAAGTGACGTGTAGATGGCATGCATAGAAACTTATGATTGTAACTGAAAGGTAGACAGTCATTTATATGAAATGAGCACAGTAAGGATATAATTTTAAATTATACTCTTTATGATATAAATCCATTTGTTACAGCTTTATACAATTTTGTCATGAACAAATATTTTCGCTGACATCTCTAGAATACATTAAAGGGTTGTAGATTGTATTCAAGGCAATTGTGGATTTGTGGATGTGTCCTTCAGATCATGTGGTGAGGATAAGTATTCTTTACATAAACCAATTTCTAGTATGATTGTTTAATAATATCTGATGGTTGGATCTTTTGAAACAAAACTCGAATGAAACTGTGAGAAATAAAAAGCTGTTGTTTTTATAAAATAAATTTCACTCTGTTAAAGAAGAAAGGACAAACAACTTGCTGATTGAGTTATTTTTGCTGGTGAGTTACTATAATAACCATACTGTGAAATTTAAAAGCCGATTTTGAATTATTACTTTATTTTTAAAATAATTACATAATTATAAAATGATATATAAATATCTTGCTAGAAAGACATTGTTTTGTATCGGAATAACACTGAAAACGGAGATTTAATAAGTTAATCAAATGTGTCATCAAAGTACGATATTTTGTCAGTGAGGAACACACCAGGAAAACTTTGAGAAACTGAGAATGTGGTTAATTTATGAAATTAGTAATTAAAACAACCATTTTCTTTTTTTATGAAAATTTAAACACGAGCACTATTTAACATGTTGTTCAATGAGGAAAAAAGGTGTATAACTGTAAAAAAGAAAGTAATGTATAAAATAAAGTATTTATTACTACTACAGTCTCCTATTTATACTTTGAAAGTTGCATTTACTTTAACAACAATTATTCAGCGCATGCGCAACCGGAACATAAGTCAGGGAGTGTAGGAGCATTACGTGACGAGCTGTACTGACAATTAGAGCAATGATTGATCCGATTATTATACAATATGTATGATGTTTACTTAAAGCAACTGAATATACGAGAACCCCCACATTTTCATTGTTTCATAATCAAGTGTTAAAGGGAGAATCCGAATCGCGCATAAAGGTTTTTAACCGTTTCTGCTCCTTCATCAGCTTTACAATCTAATTGATTCTGGCTTAGCCTGGCTATCATATGCATTTCACAGATAATATAAGTTTTCTTTGCAACTTTGTCATTTATATTAATTCTCGATTACCAGGGTCAATAATGCATTGCTTCGGCCCTTACTCTGTAACATGGTTTTGATTGGTATGATAATAAAAACCTTTAAACCTTTAAAATTTCCCAGATCAAGATCTGGAATTTGTGATTGGTTAATGGCCGTTACAGATACTTTTATTTCAAAGGTTTAGTCGCCATAAACAAAATGCACCTTTCGTGATATAAACAGTGTCAAAACAGAGTAGTATCATCACTAAGAATCATTTTAACTCGTTTTACCACTTGTTTTTCCTTTCCTTTGAAACGTAGACGTTAATTTCAGGAATTTGATGTGGTAAAATCCACCTTTTCATCGCGTCAAATAAATAAACCCTGCATTTTAACATTTGTAATTAAATCTTGAAATCGATATACTTGATGATTATTCGATGGTGTACTTGTTTTGAAGCATTATAGTTTGGTAAAATAATATCATGCTTTGAAATATTATAGCTCAAGAGACCAACTTTAAAATATTGCAATCGCCCGTCAATCGATATTTGACAAATATATGTTTTCTTATATATAATTACATGTCAAAGTTAGGATGTTCAATGACGTCAGAACAATGCGAAGGAAAATCAAGTCAGGAAGCCAACAGGTGTTTTGAAATCAAATATTTACATTTCAGATTAAATGTAAATGAAAATTATCACAAAATGTTCGAATATCATGGATATCAAAATGAATGAAAATATTTGTGTTTAAAATCATATTTCCGTCAAAAATATCACAAAAATGACATTAATGTCATGGCCTTTCGGACAGTTACAGTGTTCGAAAAACAATACCACCGATTACCCATTGAAAAAATATTATTCTGCAAGAAAACACTATTTTTCATCATTTGTTTACGGAAATGTTTGTAAAATACTTATCCAACACGATTTCTCTATGACCTAGAGCGTTGAGATCACGAAATGATATTTAATTTCTTACATTTTCAATTATTTTTCATTTGACATCATAATTAATACATAAAAAGCATAATAATTTGTTTTGGTGAGAACATGTGTTATTGATTTGGGTTGGACTTCAAATGTAACCAAATTGTAATCTGACTCACTAGAACGGGTGATTTGACACTGTGCGGAAGACTCTTGCGTTCTGCGACTGTGACGTAATCTTAAGAGGTCCATCACAATGAAGATGGGACACGGGCATGTGATGTTAACACTGGTATTCGGTTTAGGGCTCGCCACGTTAAGCACGGCTTTAGGTATGTATTTACTTTAAATTGTTTGTTAGTTCATGGTTGGAAAACATATGGAAAAAAAACAATAAATTAAATTTGACCACTTCCTTTTCCAGATGTCGGTATTGCCTCACAATAAACCTAACTTCAACTAATGTTATTGGTACATTTCTTTTGTTAAAATACTTATTGACATTACTGCTCATTTGATTGATATCAAAATATGGTTCCATCTAAAAGGTGCTCTCATTTTCTGACAATTCTCACCAAATATTATTTTCAATAATATAATATTATCATGTCTCTGTTTTTTCTCAAAATATTAAATGTCGCAGTATTAACTTAGAGTGGCATGTTGTATTGCCGTAATGATCATATCACAAATATCGCGCCTATCGATTTCATGAATTTATCAAATGCAGTGTCTTGTTTACATTATACACACCTTGATTGACGTTTCTTCTTGCTGACTTTAACTACAAAATGTTTCTGTTGGTTTTAGAAATAAATCACGAATAAAATATCAAAGTAAGAGTGATAGTCATGGATTTGGTTAGAATATAATGGACCCAAGTATTTCAAATATTTCATACTATTTTCTATGAATATCTGTTGTACTTTAAATTATTCCGCATGGTATATTCTCTTGGCCCTTCTGGCTTCGGGAATACACCTTGCTAGAATCATTTAAAGATGAACAGTTGTTCATCTCAATAGTATGAAATATTTGTATGATATTCAAACACTTAATGTACTCAAGAGACGACACGAAGCAACCCAAAGTGACTAATTCTCGTACTGCAAATTCAGTTCTCACAACAAAAATACAAATGTAAATATTAAGAGGTGACATAATAGAAAGTCCAATCTAAGTGTTTAATGCAAAACACGATTTATAACGGCAAAAATATCAAGTATGAATAAATTTGTGCGAATAAATAGTAAATGAGCCTGGCCATAGGAAAACCAGTCTTATCACAAAAATTAAAATTGTGCTACAGAGCCAAAAACGTGCTCAAGATTAAGAGGAAAATGTTCTAAATTCAAATCTGTCTTTTGGTCTATATCTGCACAGAAAAATTGTTAAGACATAAGTCATGGCTCATTTGAAAGGTCTCTTTGAGCTTTTTAAGAGAGACAAAAAATCAAAATATTGAAAAAATCTGTGATAAGACCCCTTTCCTGTGGCCTCGCTCAAATACATATATTTCATAAAAACGTTACGTAAGAGAGATTATGATTTACATATTGCACGCTACGTATTTGAACACACTGGACAAATTAGATGTCATAGACGCTTACGTGTCATTCGACATCACCTAGGTACACGTAATTACTCATCCACTTGTTCACCATTATAAGAAGTGTTTTGAATGAGCACAGACTGTCAAAACAATTTACTTAAGAATATATCGTACATGACATATCTCATATAAATCACTCTTCTTATCTAAATCGCATGTTTAATTGCTTTATGTATCTGTCATTTGCGAGTGTTTGAATAAATCGTTAACTGAAATTCTATATTCTTAAAAGAGACTCGAAGCTTGCTTGAAAAATAGAATTATATTATTATAACGAAATAAACCATCAAAAGTGTCATGTCACAATGGTGATTTGTAATTTGTAAAAAATACATGATTTTAGATACGTTAAATACTAATTATATAGATGAAAATCAACTGCAAAAACTTTTGATTACAACAAACCATCACCCAAAACATTTTCAAATAATATTTTTAATTCTATCATTTCTAAATAGTTTTTCTCGCGGACCTAAAGAAAGGGATGCATGCAAACGTGGGCATAATAATAAATTGAATGTTACTTTTCTAAACTGTCTCCCTTATATTGAGGATTATTATTAAGGATTGTCCGTATCTCAGATTTTAGCTTGTGGCTGTTCACCCATATTGTAGTTTAAGAAATGTCTTTTTTCCTTACCCTGTACGTCCGTCCGTGTAGTATATATCGACCGAGAGTGTTATCATTATATTTTTGAATATTTCACCAAAAATTGAATGAACCAGGCCACCAGTTCTCTTGTTTTTAACATAAGCGTAAAATAGATTTGATATATTAACAAAATATTAGAATACAAAACGATGTGTCACCTATTGAGTTGCAGTTTCAACAACGAAAGCAAAGCAATTATTGCATAATGCACATCGGGTTTTAATTAACAAAGTATTTGGTAAACAAAATACAATAAATACAAAATTATGTTGCGGTTCCAATGAGTCCAAATGTGTACTGTTATTTGACAATGTCTGCCGAAATAAAAATTTAATGTAGATACTCTTTACTATTTGTTTAGATTTGAATGATTTTGATCAAGCTGAGTTGGATGCTGTCGTTGTGCCCGGGATTCGTGAGTAGACAATTATTACAATTTGCTAAAATATTTTCAATATCTTACTCTTACCTCTGTCAGGTACAAAATGTATTTTGAGATTTTTTCTGTGAAAAAAGGGTATCCCGTGATAATTTTCTTGATACGTATATAAAGTCCTCATTTTAGAACATGTATAATTCCAGCATTTTATCTATTGTTTCAGCACCTGTAACAGGGGGATCATGTTTTAAGTACACATATCGCAATTCACTACTATTTAACTGTAAATATGCAAACGCTTAGTGTAAAGCTTGAGTGCTAAGATAATTATATAGCAAAGCTCTTGGTATATCGCCTAGTATGAAATAAAATTCATTTTATACAATTGTTACTTTTGTTACGTAAACAGAATGTCATAAACGCTTAGGATCTGCACTTCTAGCCCATTCTGTTTACCTAACAATAGCGAGGTATTAAATCGACGACGATCATGTTGCCTTCTGAACTACTGTACTTTTGTTTGCAAACATGTACATTCTCTTGATTATATGATACTGGCACGCGTTTGAGATAAAAATCCGTGCGAATTCTGAAATAAGGAAAAAGGAAAATCATACCTTCGAGGTTCCGACATTTTGATTCGTTTCGCCAACCAGCGCAATCGAGTAAAGCACCACTGTTTACGCCAGTCTTGGTAGCAAAACTCTGACAGCATACACTGTAAGACAGCCAATATTAATTTTATGGATCATCGTTCACATTTGACTTGGTTAATTTCACATTTAACCTATTAATAGTTATTTTTATTATCTGTGTACATCAGCCACATTATCATTTAAGATGTCGTTTCAAACCAGTACATTCAGGAACTGTCTGACGACTGTTTCCTCGAAAAAGCAGAAAGATACATCAGTTTTCCGAGGCCTAAATAGAAGGCATGGTACACCATGTGTATCATCTCTAGCAGGGCAAGCATAATAGTCCACTTATGATCACAATTCTTTTTTGTCAAGAGTGGGAATCCTAAATTCAATGATGAACCTTCATGTATAGATGAACCCGTTGGTCAGTGACAGACACACCTGACTAAATCACCGTCTGATTGGTCAATGACAGACACGCCTGACTATATCACCGTCTGATTGGTCAATGACAGACACGCCTGACTATATCAACGTCTGATTGGTCAAATGACATTTATCAATAGGTTAACCGCGAAATGATATGGCAGATTTAATATTTTTTAAAACGCTTCGAATGATATAATGTCAATTCCTAGCGTGCTTTCTAATAGGATAGCTTGTAATGCAAAGCCAAGATAGAGCAGGATGTAAGAACTATGCTTACGTCGATTGAAACATCACATCCACATTTTGTATTCAGCAATTAGATGATGGAAATGTTGTCACAGACGCAGGTGGTATTTAATTCAGATACCTATGAGGTTAACTATGATCTATTTTCCTATTTCTTTAGACTGTGGGCTCAACCTTGCCTTCATGGTGAATATACGAAAGGGTTTGTGGAAAGAGCACGGCAATGGGATATACCTCTACTCGATGATCGAGGAATTTATTGAAAAAATTGCTCGAAGAATGGATATTGGTATACAGGCCTCGAAAAACCTTGTGGGAGTTGTAGTCTACTTCAAGTTTCCTAGGTATTTAGGTGTATAAATAATATTTAAACTTGCTTTGGCAGGAATTTGTGACACATACAGCCATGCCAATAGAACTGATTTATATTTGTGAAAAATTTCTTGGATTTTGTAAAATGTGTATATTTACTATGAGTACGATTGTTTGATATGCTATTTACAATCATTATACGTAATTTATGATTTCTAATGCACATAACAAGCGATTACGTGCGTAAAATTTTGTATTAAATTCACAATCTTAGTGCGTAAAGTTTTGTAAATGTGCATATTTACAATTATGTGTACGGTTGAATTGTGCATCATGGGCGCAATTTAGACTCCAGACGATAGCCATATTCACAATCAAAGATACTATTTATTTTCTTCGAAATGCATATTCACGACAATATTTTTCTAATCTATATACAGGGCGTCCACAAAAAAGTATACCCAACTTCAAATCCAATCAAATTATTAGAATCCTAAGCAGTTTTCATACAAAGGTAGTAGTAAAAGTCCTGGTTTATTCTCCATCAAATGGTACCACGATCATTATGTAACTGTCTTGTATGACTGAGCAATCCTAACCATTATGAGAGGTGGTAAAATTATCACTGTGCCAAGTTAGCTTCCTGTGTGGCAATGGATGTGTAATTGGCTTAATATTCTTTTTTCTGTTACATCAAGTTAGAGGACGGGCCTTCCATACTGAACTGGACTTGGAACTGAGTAACTCTCTTATGAAAAAAGGTTTGACAAAAAGCTTAAATTAATTTAAAATAGGCCTGCAAAAATGGTTCTACTGACACCTGAGCAGTAGAGCCCAAAAGAAATTCTAAAAAGCAAGTCCCACATACTGTTTATAGCACCCCCAATCTTACTATTGAAAGCAATACTGTCCAACATGAATGTACATGTTTAGACTAAATAAACTCAAGTTCTTCTGAGAAAATGAGGATTTTAGCAAGAGTTATTGGCTTTACATGGGGATACAATTGACTTCAAATTTGCATGTCATCAAGTAGAAATTTCATTGCTGATCAAGAGACTCTTCAGATCCCATTCCTCAAGAGGAGGTACCAACTGAAAGTTATGGAAAATTATGCAATAGTGTGAAGAACATAAAACAAGTTTGAATTTGAACATTAATAATGTTTTAAACACAAAAAACATTCACTATGTCATTCCTACTTGAATGATAATTTGGCATGGTGCTAATTTTACCACCTTCCATAAAAGTCATGATTGCTCAGTCATTCATGACAGTTACATAATGATCTAGGTACCATTGGATGGAGGACAAACAAGGCCTTTTACTGCTACCTTAATGTTTTTAAAACATTGCTCAGAATTCTAGTATCCTGGCTTTTAAGTTGGGTATACTTTTTTGTGGACGCCCTGTATTTCCAATAATATATGCTCAATAATCTGTATCATTTGTTTATTTAAATTTTTCTTTAACTGACTGAGTTTTTGATCATTAAGACTTTATCTATCTGGAAATCCAATGGAGTTGAGTAATTAAATCAAATCAGCTTCATTTAACATTTCTCACTTTATAGACATATCAATATGGTCCCTTTTAGCTTGTCAAGCTTTTTTATATAGAATGCTGTATTATGTATAAAGAATAAATATTTGGAAAAAATATGTATATTCAAATGCCAGTACTTAGAATTTGTGAATTTTATTTACAGGAAAGAATTCGGATTGAAAATGTTCACAGATATCGATACCCTCATTAATAATGGGATAAGAAAGATTGATTTTGCAAATGGCGGAGAGCGATCGTATCCTTTTAAGGCAATGTCCTATATCTACTCGAATGAGTCATTCTTCAGTTACGGCAATCGATATGAACCAAGACTTCGCAACAGGAACGCTGTAATAGGTAAGACGTTTTCAGTTTAAAAATGTCACTAATTATTATAAAATTTTAAACTAGAGTTTTTAAATCTAGTCACTAAATAATTCATGCATTCACCGTTAATGATATTACAAAAGCAGAGTTAAACCTGACGATATTTATCATATCCTTAGATTTTCCCTTCCATTTGTTTCATAATATTATATAGAATAAAAATTGCATTTTTCTCAAAATCATGGGATATCCTTTATTTTTCTAACGATTGTAGGAATAGCCTACACCCCCGATATCACATGATTACATTTTTGACACGCCTGATAACAAAACTCCCCAAACCGACCCTATGAGTTCTATTTGTTTTATACAAGTTCATTGAGGAGGAGTAATACTTGCATATTATGCTAAATTCGATATGTGTTCTTTGCAAAAAGATCACATTAAAAAACAGATTAAAATTTGTTCTCGATCTTCGTTTTTATTGTCATGTGCTCAATTTATAAGTAGTATTTTGCTATACACAAAGAATGACGTTTCTTCAAAATATAGGATATTCTGTTTATTATTAACAAGGTGATGCGACCAATGTAAATTATTGTTTTAGTGCTTGACGATGGGATCCTAAAGGTATCAAACAATGCACGAAGAATAAAGCTGAAAACTCAATCAGACAAGCTTAAGGGTATATCCACTGTTTTTGTGATTGGCCTTCGTAATCAGACTCTTGACTTGGACGCGTATGACAACGGGGGTCTGGATATCAAAGGTTAGACATTCCTACCGTTCCTCTTCGTTTCTGTTAAAAAGGTTTCTGTTTAAAAGGCGTTCGGCATTGATTTAACGAAATCTAGCTTTCTCGTCAGTCGTGTTAAGATTTTCAAAAACGAAATTCGGAGAGTTATTGGTTATTGAAAGGGCTGATGTGGAAAAGTCAGTCTACCTCATGATCAATGTGGATCGTGCTCTTCGCCATCCGCCAGATGATTCGGTTACTCATTAATACATTTGGTGTATAGTGGTAATTTTTCCTAATCATTTAATTTGCCCGTTGCCTATTTTTGCCAGGTTCGGAAAATTAAATGTCGGAAAAGTGTCGTCATAAATTATCATCAATTTGAAGTTTCTTGTCATTAGAAAAATGAAAATAAGGAAAATGATAAAATCCACTCAAAATATGCAAATGATTTAAAATCAAATCAGGGGTGTCTTAATTGGCCTAAATCTGTTTAATAAGTTTTCTGTTTTCGATAAACTTCCGATTTCAGCTGAACTAAGTTAAATCGGAATTTCCAATATTTCGCAATGCAAACTATGAAGTTATGAAAACAGCCACCAGTAAACGTTCTAACACCCGCGATATTGGAGAAGTTTTGATAAAACGGCCTCACTTAGAATGACTCTAACTGAACTTCATCATGACGTACGTAGGAATGACACTAACTGAAACGGTGGATGATACTCACTCTAAGGGATGAATACTTGCATCGCCATCTTAGTTAGTGTCATCAATGTTGAATGTCATCTTTGAATTGGTGTATCATCAACATCAGTTAGAATCATTCTAAGTGAAGCCTTTTCCTTTAAAATTCTCTATTAATTCAGGTGTCTGGCTGTTTACAATTGTTACTTTATTAGTTTGCATGGCGAAACATTTGGAATCAAGGTTCAACCTTGTTTAACTGAAATAGTTGGTTTATCAAAAACGAAAGAATTTTGGCCACCATCTTGAATGATACTAACTGTAGGTAGAGTTATCCAGCTGGAACAGTGTTTACAGATAATTTGAGCACATGGTTTATATATACCATTTCGTTCATTTTACAGATAGGATACGAATTGATAACTGGATAACCATGTCAGCTCCATTGGGTTCCATGGAAAATCCAGAAGTTAGACGGGAGAACATCATAACAACCTCGTTATGGTCGTATAAAGATTATTTGCTTGATTCGTTGGTTGATAAAGTTATGGAACGCCTCAATGAGATTTCAACCTGCGAGTACCTGACTGGGGAGGATCCTGGAGAGTGCGTGTGATCCACATTTGACTTTCCCGATCATTTCGACACAATGATGTCATTTTACAAAAACATTATGTTTAACAACCTGTTCCAAACCCCGATTTCCATATATACAGGAATTAACTCCATATGAATTACAAATGAATGACCTATTAAAAATCAACAATATGTAATAGTCACGCTACAGTCTTGGAGAATGAATAAAGAGACTGAATAAAGATATACAGTTGTTAGTTGTTTTAAAGGGTTTATTTAGTACCTTGATTCTAATGAATATAGAATGAACACGTTACTTTATCGTGAGATGATGGAATAAAATTTACCTTCATATCTCACTAGAAACTCGACGATTCCCTGGGATACATCGACAAACTCGACGATTCCCTGGGATACATCGACAACATTATTACAACATATCACGAATGTTTTCCATGAGAAGAGTAATAAATGCATAAAAATATATATCATGTACTAACTAATCACTAATTAGGCAAAAAACAAACAAACTACTTGAATTACATATTTGTATGTTTTGATTCATCTTCTTTTCAAATCTGTTTAAAGATTCTCGCAATCTTTATCCAATCAGCGTTTGCGAGTGTGTCGGCTCACGTATAAAAGGCGAATCCAACTCAAATCCATGCAGGGGTGTATGAGGTACTCGAATAGGAAAGAGCTCATGAAATCTGAATTTACATGCACATGGTCAATGTTTACACATGTTTGGAGTTATTGAAGAAAATGTGATATGGGTGTGGTTCCGAATTTGAAGTCATTGCTGGAAAATATGATTTTAATACGTGAAATTATATCTATAAATACAGCACTAAAAATAACAGTACACATGAAGTACGTACATGTATGATTGTGTTCAGAAATGTTTGAAACCCTTACGGAAAATTCTGTCTGCATTTTGTCACCATTGCTCTTTCTTCCCGCATTCTAGTGCTGTTTGAATGAATATATTAATTAATGTATATCTAACTAAAATATATCACATTTTTTTATAAACCACAAACATTTAGATCATAAAAAAAGTATTCAATACTTGAGTGAGCACGATATGCAAGGGTTACTAAGTTGACACAGTAAATGACCTCTGATATTGTGTAAGTCCATGCACACAGCGTACACCCCTCACTTTCATAGTGAAGTGACTAATTGGTTTATGTTTACGTTTTAATGTGTTTTGGGTTCCTTGTTACAGCAAGGGGGGCCAGTAAAGTAGACATGTTTGCATGGCAAATTTTGATCGAATATGTGAGACACTTTAACATAAATCTTCTATAATGAAACAAACAAAGGCGAGGATGCATAATGCATACGTTGATTTTGTATCCCAAATACATGCATATATAGCATCATTATTCTGATTTACCAGTCTCTCTTCAGTCTCTATATTCCAAAGAAAAGTAGAGACTTTGGATGAACCCACGATGATATATATAGCATTCTATAATCAACATTCGAACATGACTGTATTCATATTCACGCCTTCTATAAACTGTATTAAAGTCAATATTTCAACCGGGTTATATTCGCGAGCAATGCCCCTGTTAATACGAGTAATGTGTGGCGTCATAAGGTAGTACAGGCTGACCATAATGAATATTCGAAACATGTTGGTGGGTTTTTATGTTCGAATCGTAATATAGACCTCAGAGCAGGTGTTATATCGTCGAATACACTCCAAAGGGCTAGGCACAAACGCTTTTGAATCCCTCACTCCCTTTGGTCTTCAAGATACAGAAAACGTTTGTGCCTAGCCATGCGGGGTGTATTCGACGATATTACCCCTGCTCTTTGGTCTATATTTTTTAATTATCAACTGTACAGGCAATGAGTATAAAGACACTTTGATTGATTTTTGTTCCAAAGGAATTTAGTCTAGGTGCTCTATTAACAGTATTAACAATAGATTAAACATAAAGTTCATGAAAATCAAATTGAAACGACGGTTATGTCCGCCAATTGTGACAACGGTATCTGGCTTTACCGTTGTCAGGCTATTCCGGTGTGATAACATAAGCCTAGTAACGTTACAGTTAGATTACGTACATGGTTCGTTGTATCAATAATTATTCCCTAGAAACCTCAAACAACAACTCCTGCATTATAAATGACAGCACATCTCGGTCATTCCACATATAAGGAGACATTTAAGGTTCCAAACTTTTGAAAAATGAACTTCGTTTCATTGCATTCATTTTAAGATTTTGATTTTGTTTTATGTATCCTCTATAGAATTCCAAAGTTTTGGCATTTTAACTTTTATATATCAAAAGTTACACTATTTTGAAAATAAGAGGTGTAAAATTATAAAAAGCGTATCGTTTAAGATTCGTTCTCGATACCTCTTTTATTCTATGGAGATTTTAGCTAACTTGATATGCGATGTCTTCCTCTGGTAATCTCTATTCTATAGATCACTAAGGAACAAAACTATAAATTGCATTTGGGAAATCACTAATCATTTTAATCAAGAATAACATAAATTTACGTTGTAATGCATAAATGCAGTCGCTTCTCAAAAAAATTATTTTACAAAACGCAACACTGTCATGTATTCTCATGATGTTTAACACAACATGTGAAAAGTTATTTTGGGCATACAATGAAACTATGAGATTTCGCTTCCAAATCATCATATATTTGTATGTGGCAAAGACATCTAGTAATAATCAGAAATAAGTTAAACTTGTCAGTGCAAAACAACGTCGCTTAAAGTAAAAATTGACGCAATTGTTAATCCACTGAATCTTTCTCATATATATCCAAAGTCTTAAAACACAAGCTCCTTTCCATTGTATGGTCACCATAAACCATTTTATATCGTTTAATAGAGATAAAAAAATTACTTTGAAAATAATAACGTATCTTAATATCATTATGAAAACATTTTAACTCGATCAATATCATTTATTTATTTGTTTAGAAGAATATATAAACTCGTGATATGACCAACTACAAACAAAAACAAAAACAACTTCTTAAACAACAAAACATAAAATGCTTCATATATAATAGCAAAGGCAAATGAAAGGGAACATCGCTTAAATCTAAGACATTTCGTTCCTTTACAAATGTCAAATGTTTACTTCGCCGGAATAAGGCTTTAGCCAACGTTTTCACTAGATGTGCTCCACTTTTGCAAGATCAATTGCATGTCACTGGCGGCGATTTTCATCATCTTATTTCAATTGTTTTCCATTTAGCTCAGCACGGGGCACATAGTATCGTCTTCTTCTGATACGTTCCTTTTCAAGGTATTTTTGTCCCTCAATTCTTTTCTTTCTCTACAGTGCGTATCAAAAAAGTGCAACAGATTGTTATCTTGGAAAAACACAAAACCAGTGATAACAGCATTGATTTCAATTCAATGCACCAAAGCCATGTGTCTCCTCTTTACAATGATATATCATTCATTGATATTTGGTCATGGTCGGGTGAGTAATCATTCCATTTGAAAAGTGGGCCAAAATTAGCTTCGGGCCAAGTTATAAACATTGCAAAAGTCAGTGTACGGAGCCCGATGCAATATTGGACGAAAACATAAAACCAATGCTGACTGCATCCTTTTAATTCTATGTACCAAAAAGCCAAATTACTCCTCTTTGCAATGAAATATCATTCATTCACAGGGAGTCATCTCATTAATTTTGCAAAATGGGGCAAAATTCAGTTCGGACCCAAGTTTAAAACATTGCAAAAGTCAGTACAAGGGGCATAGGGGCTATTGGAAGAAGTTGTGGCAGGTATGGCATAGACAGAAAAGTGTTCATACTCATACTCTTGCAAGAATACATCCTATACCCCTTCAAATTGCCACCACTTCCTTGCACATAAAGATGCGCTCATCTGTCCACGTCATGCATGGTTCAGCCCTAAATCATGTGTGGGTTAAAGCAAAGAAAAGCAGGGCAAATCTTTCTCGAGGTTTTGCAATATCTGGTGGAGGAATTGTGAGCACAGATGCTCCTGAGATAGCTCCAAAAGAAAAAGTCACAACAATTAAAGTCAGGGGAACTTCCATTGGCACTTAGCCCTTGCACTGATTTTTTCAATATCTAAAACTTGGCGCAGAGCCGATTTTGACCCACTGTGTAAATGGAAGGATTTCTCACCCAACCATTACCACATGTGAATGAATGACATATCATTGCAAAGAAGAGAGACATGGCTTTATGGTACATTAAATGAAATTGATGTAGTCATTACCAGTTTTGTGATTTTACGAGATAACAACTTGTTGCGTTTTTTTGATACGCCCTGTATAATTCTTTTGAATTTCTGCTTTAGTCTTGGCCTTATTCTGCAACAAATTGTGAATTCCCGGTGTAAAAGGGTAGGAGGTCCTATCAAATTATGGTCCTACTTTCCATTGATTTATATGGTGACCTAAATACAACTCTTTCCCTTATTAGCGTATCCACAATCAGGGCCAGTAAGGCCCTTTAAGAAAGGGGACCATAATCCCCAGGGGACCATAATTTCTTTTACACCGGGTTAGTTACCACTGTTAAGGCAGAAATAAAACAAGTATTAAGTGACGTTATCAAAAGCAACGTACCTTAATTGATATAAAACTCAAGTCGTATGTGATTTGGGAAAAAATGTGACATCATGTTTTAACAATGACCAATTAAGTTGTTTATTTAGAATATCTTTCAACCGAATAGGGATATCCTAGATCTTTGATTAACCAGCTTTGCTTAGGCAAAAGATACAGGTGTTGTACTTACGCGATTGCTGTATTATTTACGGATTATTAGGAAGAAATCCCATTTCCTTTGACTGCAAATAAAGTATGGCGTATCATGAGATCACGTGATGACCTCCTCCATTTGAGTTAGTAACATTTATTGCTGAGTTATCAACTTATTTCGCACTTTCCGTAACGTACCTTATTGCAACGTACATGAGGAAAACTCATTACATGTTCCAATAAAGCAATATAACAGAGCGAACAAAGGTAATGAGCACATTGTATTGAATGTCCGCCTTGTCATATTCAAGAATTTATTTGCTAATTCCATCAAGATATTACAAAATGTTGGGAAATATTGTAACGTACCTTAAAATCCTTATCTTTTGAATTGAAAAATGACACCTTTATGAGCTATAACTTTTGTTCTGGATAGAATACAGTTTTTAAACTTTGCATGTATTTTGATAAATCATTTTCTGATAAAATATCACTCTGGGTTAAACATTTAAGTAATTCGTGCATTCTCTAGAAATTGAAATATCTAAAGTGGTATTTTAGAAAAAAACTGGCGACATGGGTTCCGGGCATCTGATTATTAGGTTGGAAAGGATTAAATTACTCGAAAAGTTGGTAAAATAAAGTATATACCCACAGGTATCTTTTCAGGAAGTTTGAATGTGTTCTGAAATCTATAACTACTTCAGTTATGCTTATAAAACATCACTATGCACTCTGGCGACATAACGTACCTGAGGAATTTGTCATCAAATTAAGTTAGAAAAAATTCTCACTTACTACCAAACAATTAAAATTTGCTGTATGGTGGTTGTACAAGTGGGTATTGGTCCTATCCTAAGTAGATGTTCTTAAAAAGTTTCTATATATATCTATTAACGCTTGAGAAAAAACCCTTGGCGACACGAATGTCTGCTTATATGTGGAATGACTGATCTATGCATCAACAAATAACGCTTTTCACTTTTTGTTTGCCTTTACCGCACTCGCTATAGCAAGTTTCTCATAGTCCCATTTATAGTGCTCGAACTTATTAAGCCTATCGTGATCAAATGAACTTGTAGTGTCTGGTTTGATCAGAAGGGAGACGATAGTCTGGATGATCTGCTCCATTGTGGAGGTGACAGCCCAATTGTCATCAGAGAGGAACGACAGGCAGACCTGGCCGCATTTTTCGCTGACATTCAGATGGTAGATCGGCGTTACAAAGTGAACCTTAAAAGAAAAATCCATTTCATCAATAGTTATAAGCTCAGTTAATAGTTTATCGAATCATATTAAATATAGATGAAGGGTATATCATTTATGTTATGATAGGGGTACGATTCTGGCTGATAATTTCACTCTCTCATTTTTAGGAGATTTGAAAGAGTTTCCATATTTAAACATTAACATTTTCTCAATTCATAGAATCCAAGATGTGTTGAAGTAATAAGAACAAAATATAGTATAACAATAATACTTACATATGGAGCTTTCATTGGATAATTGTCACTGTTAAGTACGTCAAGGAATTTTCAGAGCTTTGTACTTTCATTAAAATCATGAACGACTTATATAGGTGCGTTGTGCTATAAACAAATTAACCCAGTAGTGGAAAAATCATACGTGTAGCCAAGAATGAGGTAAAATCCAAATTTGTGTATAGTTTTTTATCAATTATCATGCCTTACCTAACAACAAAACTTTTAGATATCAATCAAATAAAGGTGCTAAATAATTATGTATCTTGATAAAGGATACGGAATTGTAATTCTTAGTCTGAATTCGCCCCCTCTATACAGAGATTCGGGAGGGCCAGGAATGAGTACCTCCCATACGTGTATATTGTCATCTGGTAAGCTAACAGTACAGCCACTTGGTTGAGATTTGTTTAACTGCATGAACTCACGTCTCAGTCTAGAAGAAGAATGTAATATTGATAAACTCGATCCTCAGTCACGTTACTCACTGAACAGCCTCGCAATATAAAACGTCGACGTTTTCATTGTCGATACAATAGTAAGGGATTGTATGTACCAAAGTGTCGCAAGTGTAATATATCGATAATTATTTAATTATAACAACAAGTGCGTGATACAGGGGTTGCCATTTTAGTAAAGGGTGTAAATACGTTTCTGTGCTTGATACAGGGTATATTTAATGGAAAAGGTTAAATTATGATGTTGAATTATTGGTGTCTATCATATATTTAAGAACTGCCATCTATATATGAATATAAAGTTTAAATAACTAACGTGAACAAAAGATTAATGAGATTCTGATTGTTTTGTTCTGAGAATGCTGCTGCCATCTTTGAATAAACTCTAAATTATCAATGATATAATTATAATCTATTGTGATAACGAACACCTCCCAATCTGAATGTTTTTAACTGCACGGTGGCATTTGGATTAGACAGGTTTTACTGTATGAGTAATAGTAATACTGAAATTAAAAAAAATCTGAAGGCCTAGTCAATCTATTTTGGGAAATATTCTCAGCTATTTGAAATGAAGATCAACTTTGTAAGAAGTCTCTATAATTATTTTTTTAATTTATACAATAACATTATACTCAACTTTAGTTCAAATTCCAATGCTCTGGCCTTGGCTAATCAAAACAGTTCATTGCAATTGTTTCATCAATTATTATATTATTATATTAATATATCATAATTATTTCACATGCAAATACTGTACTGCCACTAATATTTGATGCTGTTATCTTTCACAATTTTGAAATTTTGCGGATATCAATTTTCGCTAATTATAAATTTTTTATAATTTTGTATCTATTTCTTTCACCATCATATCATTTCTCAAAAAAATTTCCAGCTTATTTGATTAAATGTTTTTAAAACCAAGAAATATGAATGAAACAGTACCTTCTTACCTTTAATTATTGCTATACCATGTACTTAAAGCCTTTACATGACACCTATCAGCTATCACCTGCTTCAAAAGCATAGGTGAAACTAAACTATTGAAATCAAGTGCTCACTTTAAATTTTTTTTATATTTTCTGTTTGGGAAAATCTGTTAGTTATCAGCTGCATTTTTGTCAGTCAAGATTTCTCTTCATCAAACCAAATCAAATCCAAGGAATGTTTAGTCAAATATCCAGTTGTTCAGGAATCGAACTCAATTCAAAGAATGATTAGTTCCATAGTGTAAACATATACAACTTTGAACAATATTGGTATCAGCCATTATGTTACATTAAAAAAAACAGAATGTAAAACTGTAAAAGACTTTCATGTAAGCAGGAAATTTCTTGAAAGAATACTAAAGGTTTCGCAACAGATTTTAGACGGTCATATGTTGAATTGCAGAAATTTTCTGAAAATGTAAGGTGTGTATGTTAGGCCAATGCATTATCTAAAGGAAAAGTACTCATACAGATGATAAAAAAAATTGGAGATTGGGACAGGGAAGGTGCAAAGACCCCATCAACATTTTTTTTCAAAAATGTTTTCCTGATTTTCAGTTCCTTCCATTTTTTTTATAATGTTTTCACATTAATATGTTGCATTTGTAGACAAAGTTAACATACTAAAGAGAAAATATTTTCCTTTTAAGAGTTTATTTGTGTCTCCAAATGCAACATACTGATGCATAAAACATTTATAAAAATTGAGTAGAAGGGGAAATTTTAAATTCAACGAACATATAGGCCCACTGAGCATTTATTTTGCACAGGGCCTTTATTAGAAAGAACTCAAAATAAATGCCATTGGCTTTTATTAAGACTAAGAGGGAAATTGAAAACATTTTTCCAAGGGGACAGGCATTTATTAAGAGGGAAAATAGCTTTCCCAAGCCAGTGGGTGTTTATTTCGAGGCGTATTATCAATCGAAGAGTTGACACATGGCCTTCATATACTCATGCAATAGTATCTATCATCTCTGATTGTACACTTCTGTTTTACCTGTCAAGCATTCGATTTGGATTTTGGAATGTCATAAAGCTATGCGGTCAAAAGTAATCTTAATACTTTTTAGTGAAAATGCATTTATATTTTTAAAATGCAGAATCTTGCGAATGCAAAATCCTCGAAATCCGATCACCTCCACATCTGAATGTTTTTTTTTTAACTGGTCATGGTGTTTTAACTGGTCATGGTGGCATTTGGATTAGACAGATATTACTTTATAAGTATTAGACAGATATTACTGTATAAGTATAATAGTATTACTGGAATTCCAAAAAATCATAACGCCTACAATGCTAGTAATATTAAGTGAAAATGCATTAATATTTTTTCAAAATCAAGAATCTTTCGGATGCAAAAACCTTGAAATCAGACGTTTAAATCTGAATGTTTTTAATTTGTAGCGGTGGCATTTGGATAAGACAGGTTTTACTGTATAAGTATAATAGACATTAATAGTATTACTGGAATTCCAAAAAATCATAAGGCCTATAGCAACAATCATGCGAACTTCAGGTCAAAATTCCAATGCTCCCTTGGCCAATCAAATCAGTTCATTGCATTTGTTTCATCAATGCTCTCAATATCATAATTATTCCACATGCAAATACTACTACCGGTTAATTTGCGAGTTTAAATTTCATGAATTTTGAGAAATACCAATTTTGCGGCCATTAAATTTTGCGGATATCAAAGGTTTAACTTCCATTATTCTCTGAATCCTCAAAATTAATTTATCTTATCTACAGTAATTACACCTACCCAATATCATATACTTTGGATAAGATTTACAATCTCTAGATCTTAGTCAATGGCATGTTGCACCTCAGCCTTTAATTGGCGATATTCGCGACTATTAATTTTCGTGATTTTTACACAATCGCGAAAAGCACGAAACTAAATTGCACGCGAAAAATATCGGGAGTACAGTACATTGAAACCATACACTCTTATATTTCATAAGAATTTGCAATCAAGCCTAACAAATCTATTGGCAAAATATTAGAAGGCCAGCAAATGTACACATGCTAAAGTGATGAAACTTTAATGAATTTTAATTTTGCCTATACTGAGATGTGTTAAACTCTATTTGGGTTAGATTTATTCGGCTACACCCTCTACTTACAGCCTTAACATGCCCCCTATCGGCTATCACCCGCTTCAAAATCATAACAGGTTCCTTTATATCTTCCTTTATCTTCTGTTTAAGAAAAGCTGTTAGCTGTCAGCTGTATTTTTGTCAATCAAGATTTCTCTTCATCTGTGAATTACCCAGCGAGAAACCAAAATGGCAATTTTGATGGAAAGACACAAAGTACCAGTCAAAATCTCTGAAGATTTCCGGGCAAACAATGGCAGCTCTCCCAGTTAGGTTTTAGACTGTCTTCTCATATTTTGTCAATTTTATTCAATTTCAAGTATTGTTTAGAGTTGTGCGTTCAACATATTCGAGAAGTCAATAGCTATAATAAATCTGCAGATTTTGCTCGCATTTATGTAAGCTTTTCTCTTTTGACGGATACTTTGTGTCTTTCCTTGAAATCATGACAGGTGTAACTGATCTACTGAAATCAACTTCAAGTGCTTACTACTATCTCCCAATGTGAGCTACATCAGTGCTTTTTGTTGAGAAAATATGTAAGTTATTAGCCGCTTTTTTGCCGATCAGGATTTAAATTCTCTTTATCTGTCATGTACCTAGCAAGATTCAGAGATTTTGACTTGTACGTCATGTCTTTCCGTCAAAACTTCCATTTTTGGTTTCTTGGTAAAGAGTAGCTTCTCAATGTATAATGAGAATTTGCTGTTCGGCACAGAAGCACCTTTTAATTTTTTTCGATTTTCGCAAGGAGGACACTAACACAATTTTGAAGTGGTTGATAGGGGGCTCTAAAGGCTGTTCTAACATATCAGTCACAGCCTCTGAAAGAGCTAGATCTAAGGCTCTAGCTTTAGGCTAGTCTAAGTCCTATAGATCTAGTAGTCTAGGCCTAGAGTCATAGCCCAGGCATAGGCCCGTAAAAATGTAAAGAAATAAAGCTTACAGCATGTTCTATTTAAGTGAATTTGACTCATGTTATACATGTTCCGGGCCTATGCCTAGTATAGTCCCGCAGGACGAAGAAGATAGAATATAAAAATCAAATTGAAAATCAAAATAATCGAACGAAAAAAAATTGAAAAAGTTGAAAATTCGATTTCGATTCAATTTGATTTTCTGCCATTATAAATGAAATACTGTACTTACCAACATGTTTATCGGATATATATGTTGTTCTTATTTTATCTTCGCCGAAGATCGATGTTTATTTATATATAACAATCGAATAATCGACATAATTCAAACTCATCACTACGACACAAAAATATATCACTTTCGAAACCATGTAAACTGCTAAGATGACGTCATTTATATCCGGGATTGCTTTGCAAACTCCACACAACAGACTGTCCCATCTTTTCTCCTGCTTTCTCCCGATGCAATTCATACATTACTCGGAGATTACTGTCAAACGTTCCAAGTTTTACAATTTTAGCATGTTTATTACGATCTAATTCCTGCCAGTATCAATGAATAAATATATTGACCAACAGATTGGAAATATGTATTCCAGCGATACCCTCATTTTGACGAAAGAATGGTACAAATATGTCCACTATTTATCGAGATATCGTGTAGAAAAATTGAAGAAAGACATCGCTTAAGAAATTTCTATTTCTAGACTGAACTGTTCACGCTCGCAAGTGGCATCTTCAACTCCATATATGGGCAAAAAGGTGGAGTTAACAATAAGCAATGCAGGGATTGACACGATTGACACGAAGAAGTCTCGATGGATCTCGCTTAAACTCCGCCCCATCTTCGTGAAAAATCACGTGAATTCCGGCTTTTGCTGGGACATATCCGGGCATCTCGGCTTCGAACCCAATCAGAAGTTTCAATTTTGACTGGCGCCGCATACATTATCTCAAGTCTCACCCAATATTTTTATGTATACGTTAATAATGGTACACTTATACAAGGGGCGATCCATATATTCTGATAAAAATGCTCTCATTTTGTGATTTTTTCACATATCCCTCTCATTTTTTCAGAAAATGTAGAGTATGTAATTACACATACAATGCTAAAATATTATAGCTATATCTTAAATTATCAATGAGATAAGGCTGCCATGGTAACCTGTATTAAGGGTAGGCAGGTCAATTTAATTATAACATATAAATATCAAAATAACTTGTTATTTCAATTATTAAGCATGCGGAAATCATGCATTTTTTCTAAAAAAGTTTGGTATTGTTACTTGTTGTTTGTTGCTAAACAAATGTTTATATGTGCTCACTATAACATCACAACAAATCACAATAGCATTATAGGACAGAATGGGCCAATTGACATTACATGTTATGAGACACACCAAAAATCAAATTGTCAGATTAGGTTAATGTGGCTGATGCAGAGTGTCACATTAACGGATACATTAGGGAATACCATTAAATTTGATTTTCTTTCAAGAATAAGTAAGAGGACACTGTCAGAGACATACATGGACTCATAAAGTGCATGGGCAATGTGTTATATCTGCATAAAGAATATTTAGGTAGTATTGTAAAGAGGAAAGCATGGTCACTGTTGAAGATCATCCGCAATCTGGTTGCAAGAAGAGCTTGCGGACAGAGAATAACACTACGATAAATTGAGATGTTACTTATGAAAATATAGCTATCCCACTGTATAAATTATCAAACAAGGGCAACAAGGGTATGGAACAGATCAATGAATAGTTGACAATGACTGGAAGATGCCTTCGATCTGCTTAAAATAGGTACCGAGGAATGATTAAATTAACATATTTATCTATTTTAGACGTTATAATTTAGCTGACCTGCCTACCCTAAATATAGGTTACCATGGCAACCTTATTTCAAAATTAATTTAAGATACAGCTAAAATAGTTTAGCATCGTATGTGTAATTACATAATCTACATGTTCTGAAAAAATGAAAAGGATATGTGAAAAAATCACAAAATGAGAGCATTTTTATCAGAATATATGGATCGCCCCTTGTACTACAAACAATGAAAAACATGTTTTGAATTCCAAACTTACAAAGAATGACACTATTTATTGATATCTATTCTATCCGACAAGAATTGATGTGTTTACATGTTATAGATATTAAGTTTCATACAACGATGGAAATATTTGACACATATGATAAAAAAAAAAGTAAAAAATGTTTATAAACAACCAATCTGATTTGAGCCTGTCAGATTTGAACTTCTGAAAACTTGTAGATGGTTTTGAAAAAAAATGAACTTAGTCTAGACAGTATTTGTTAGGTTATTGGAAGTTGTAAGAATTTGTTACAGACCCCAACCACCAATCGCCACCAACCGATCGCCGTCACAAAAAATGGAGACTATAACAATATGTCACACCTTTTTGGTGGTGACATAAAAAGGGAAAGGAAGATTTTTTGGTATGTACAACATATCATTGCTTTTGGCGGGCGTCTAGGCTACCACGTTGATGCATTCGATTTTCAACGTTCACAAGAAAAAATTGAATAAATATGTTCTTCAACAACACCTTAATGTTGCTTTTGTAGGACGCCATGCTACCGTGTTGACGCCGTCCAATCACAGCGTTTACATGAATATAAATATTTTGCACAACCACACCTTGCTTTTGCTATTGACGGACGTCAGGCCGCCGCCTTGACGCCATCGATTTATAAACTAACTTCATTAATTTATACACACAATATGTTTTATTATTCAAATCTAGAGCGTTCAATTTATTGGGCCCTATAGTATAAGGTGCCTTTAATCAAATATCTAAATGAGGCCTTGTCCAACACATTTCACTAATCGACAGGGCTATCTTGATATACTGATCTTCTGTTGAAACATTTTTTTCGCCGAATGAAATTTGTATTAACGTTAACATTACATATAGCACTGAACTATAGACCTACTACATGATTTTTTCCAAAAGAAACACTAAAATTCAGTGAGATGATACGAGAGAGCATAGATGCACCACAACCGAAGATGTTCATATCACGAAGATGGCCGAAGATGCTTCAAGGGACCAATCAAATTCCTTGGAGAGTTAGGGTTATATCTTCGGTTATCTTCGGCAAAGCAGGACGAGAGAGCACAGATGCACCACAACCGACGATGTATATATCACGAAGGTGGCCGAAGATGATTCAAGGGACCAATCTGATTACTTAAGGGTAAGGTTTAGATCATATTTTCTTCAGAGGAGGTTAGATCTTCGCCTCTTCAGCTATATTGTCCAAAATTCCGGTTACCCAATTGGCAATACCATATAATATAGACTAAGTAGATAATAAAAGGGGAGTCCCCATTCAAACAGGATCATGTGCAGTGCAATAATATTAATTGATATTGATATTGAAACTTCACTTCTCATACAACCTCATAAATATTCATAGATCTTCAAATACTCTGGCCTGGCTGAAATACCAACCAAGTCCATTTCAAAGCTTGCACAACGATTGTCTCAATCATGTTCGAACCTCAAGTACCGTCAAAGGCTTACCTTTTCTCAAGCTGTGTTCTGTTACGTTATATTTAGAATAACACTAAGAGATATATTGGCTGACTTTGTCCAGTTTATTTCAATATGGCGTAAGCCCCGATCATGACGTAATACAAATAATTATGGCTTGCCAGCCCAACAATACAATCAGACAATTACATGACATCTCCCTTTTTTTCTTTTTGAATGATACAGTAATTTTATCAGTCTATAGGCCTATGTTTAAATGTTCAAAAGTGTCTACAATTTTGAGAGTCTTCATCTGTAGATATATATAGCAGGGTATAAAGTCAATATTCACTGCTTATGAGTCCATGTCTCAAACCTGTATTCACCCTGTGCACTTATCATGTTGAATACGGTAGTAGAAAATACTGTATGCTGATTTTGTTTTTCTTATACACATCTCTAACAAAAGATTGTCTTATATATAATCAATACAAATGTTTAAAATAAAACATGCATTATAAAACGTAATCCACACCAATCTGTGTTGTTTGAACATTTTATACAGATCATTATCTAAACAAACTGTTAACTATGTGTACATTATTATGAGCTTTAGTCATTTAATGTCTGAATGTACACTACTGTCTTTTGAATCTTGACAGTCTATATGCATGAAAAGTATTATTTCAAGTTACATAGTCTTTGAGCCATTTTGGCTGATTTACAATCCTCTTTGATTTCCTTAATGGAGAACTAGAACTTGGTTCGGTGATAATAGAGCTATGAGAGACTGGTGTAGTATTACTAGTAAGTGGAACATTATTAGTATTTTGACCACCACCATCTATCCCTCCCTCCTTGGGATGTTTACTCGAGAAAAACACCATTGGTTTAAGAATTTTAGAACCCCGTTCAGGAGTAGGAGTAGGATCATGGCCTGTTGGCATCAAATGTCTACGATTTCTCCTGAACAAAGTTCCACTGTCACTTTTGATAATGTATGACCTAGGAGTGTGAGCTTGATTGAGAACCTTATATGGTTTACTCCATGCCTTTTCCTGATCAAGCTTCACTCTCACAGACTGTCCAGGGGACAGTTTCTCAAGTTTTCTTGCACCATGAGATCTGTTAAAATGTTTGGCATACAGTGATTTTGCTTTAGCATCATTGTTTTGAACTTCCTGTTTATCAGGCCAATTTGGGTTTAGATTCTCAGGCGAAACTGGCAGTTTAGTTCTGATTTGTCTACCATAGAGTAATTGACTTGGCGTTTTACCTGTAGAACTGACTGGAGTGGCCCGATAATTCATAAGGGAGCTTAAGGGGTCTTCTGATTTGAGAATACGTTTGGCAGTTTGGACGGCTCTTTCTGCGAGACCGTTACTTTGACTGTATCTGGGACTTGATGTTACATGTTTAAAATCAAACTCTTTTGCGAAATCTGCAAATTGTTTTGAGCTAAACTGTGGTCCATTATCTGATACTAACACTTCAGGGATACCATTCCTGGCAAATATCTTTTTGAGTTTGTTTATGATTTGAGTTGTTGTGACACTACCCCTAACATGAGCAATTTCTAGATAGCGAGAATAGTAATCAACTGTGACTAAATATTGCTTCTTGAAGCATTCACATAAATCAGTTGCTAATTGCTGCCAGGGGCGATCTGGTAATTTTGTTGGAATTAATGGTTCACTTCTCTGTTTAGGTTTCAAAATTTGGCAGTGCTTACATTTGGCCACCAATTCTTTGATTTGTGATGTAAGCCCTGGCCACCATACTGTCGCATTGGCGCGTTCACGGCATTTGTGAATTCCGAAGTGACCCTCGTGAATTTGATCAAGAATATTATTGCGACATGCAGCCGGTATAGTGATACGGTTACCATACATAAGTATGTCATTGACAACACTCAAGGATTCTCTACAATCATAGTATCGCTTGGCAACTTCTTTCACGTCTTTGTAATATTCCGGCCAACCATGAAGAACATAATTCATGACTGTTGAGATTTCGGGATCAATCTGTGACAAGTCACGAATATTCTCAAGACGCGACTTCGCGACTGGTAGGTTATCATATATGAAACTCTCATATTCCGTCACACTTTCTACAGTGTTTGATTCCATGCTACTAAGCGGTTTTCTAGACAATGTGTCTGCTATGACTAATGTCTTTCCGGGTCTGTATTCAGCGATACAATTAAACCTCATGAGACGAATTAGCATTCTCTGGCATCGCACCGGTGTTTGATCAAGATCCTTTTGATTTATAATTGGCACCAGAGGTTTGTGATCAGTCACATATACAAATGATTCTAGTCCGACCAAATACTGACTGAATTTTTCCATTGACCACACCCCTGCCAAAAGTTCCTTTTCAATTTGAGCATAGCGGCGTTCGGCATCAGTTAATGAACGAGAACAGTAATGAACAGGAAACCAATCTGTTCCATGCTGTTGCTCTAAGACACCGCCTAACCCGTAACAGCTACTGTCAGCACTAACACGCGATGGCTTATTGATGTCGTAGTATTTTAGAACAGGCTTACTACTTACCTTCTGTTTCACTGTTTCAAAGGCATCCATTTGTGCTTTTCCCCAAGTCCAAATTGTGTCTTTTCTCAAAAGTTCATTCAATGGGTGAAGCATTGTAGATAAGTTTGGTATAAACCTACCTATCCAATTTATCATGCCTAAGAATCGTCGTAATTCTTCAACATTTTCAGGAATTTCCATTTCCACTATCGCAGCGACTTTGGCTGGGTCTGGCGAGACTCCATTAGCGCTAATTTTATGCCCTAAAAATACGAGCTCAGGCTTCCGGTAATGACACTTCGCCTTGTTGAGAACTAGACCGGACTGTTTGATTTTCTGTAAGACTTGTTTGAGATTTTTATCATGATCTTCTACATTCTTACCATGAACGATAATATCATCCATGAATACTGCTACTCCAGGACAATTTTGCAAAATGCGCGACATTTCTCTTTGAAAGATTTCTGGAGCAAGCGATATGCCTTGTGGCATCTTCTTGTATACGTAACGACCGAAGGGTGTTATAAACGTTGTAAAACGCTGACTTACTTCGCTAAGTGGCACTTGATGAAAACCTCCTGTGGCGTCGAGGGTGGAAAAGACAGAACTTCCCGAAAGTTTCTGTAATATACAGTCAATGGTTGGTAGGACAAATCTCTCGCGCTTAACTGATTTATTAAGTTTTCTAAAGTCAACCGTCACGCGAATTTTTCCTGATTTTGAAACTACCGGGACCATGGGTGAACACCACTCAGTAGGCTCAGTTATCTTGGCAATAACACCATTGGATTCCATTGATTCGAGTTTTTCTTGTAATGGTTTCATTATAGGAAATGGAACGCGCCTAGGTACCACAACAGCATATGGTTCAGCATCTTGCTTCAACTCAATTTTGACTGGCTCACATTTCATTGTACCCACTTCCCCATACAATTCATTATCATTTATGGGGTCTTTTACATGACCTGGCATTTCAGAAGTATTGTTACTAGGGGGCATTGTAGTTTTATTTCTATGGTTACCAGGATCAGAACCAATTTTACCTGCCTCGCTCTGAGAGGTCTGAGTTACAACATGTACATTTTTAGTAACTAGATTCAACATTTTAGCAGATCTGCGACATAATAAGTTATCACACTTTGGCCCATTTAATACAAATATTCTCATTGAGAATTTGGTACCATCAAGATTGCTATTTGTTATAAAATAACCTCTTGTATCTATTACCCCACCTACTGACTTCAGTGGAGGACCATCATGCCTTTGTAACCTAGGTTTTGGTGTAAGGCATTCATATGCTTTGTTACTCATAACATTTACATCAGCGCCTGTGTCGATCTTGAAACTCATCAATTTACCACAAATGGGTAAGGTCACACGCCATGGTGGCTCTGTGTGCCTATCTACAATCAGTGACTTGGCAGAATCAACCAAATGCACAAGCTCACCTACATGAAACTCAGTAGTGTCAAGATCGGCTTCAGCACATTCATCATAACATTCATGTACAACTCTTTTATCAACAGATTTCTTATTTGATTTACACACACTTGAGAAATGATTTAATTTCTTGCAATTATGACAGGTTTTCCCTTTAGCAGGGCATTTATCATTTCTGTGAATGTAGCCACATCTGTCACACTTGTGTTTGTCTGCTTTGTGTTGTGCCTGGTCTTGTTTTCTGTTGTTTTGTCGTGTAGCTCTCTGTTGCGGGGGTCGCTTACGAACAAAATCAACGTTACTTGTATCAGTAGGTCTCCCTTCAGCTTGAGACTGTGATATTATAAGTTCATGACTACGAACTAGTTCAATAGTTTTCTCTAGGGTGAGATCACACGTCATGGCAAGTGTCTGGACTCGCTCTGACAAGTCTCTGTCTTTGATGGAAACGATGATCTTATCGCGAATCATTTCGTTTCTGTCAACGAATGAACAATGTTGACTCAGTTTATACAAATCTCGGATATATTCCTCCATTGTTTCTGACTCTCCCAGTTGTCTAAGGTTGAAGACCCTTCGTTCATGAATAATGTTTATCTTTGGCACAAAATAGTTATCAAATTTGCCCAAAACGGCATCAAAATTGTACCTGTTGTCTGGCGGATCAGGTACTGGGTCATTTTCAGCAACTGGTAAGGGCTCAAACGTAAACTGTTTGTATATGTCCTCTGCGGATTGGCCCATAATATATATAAGTTGACTGACTTGTGTAATATCATCCTCTTTGTTAAGTTTTGTAGCTAGCCTAAACCTCAGGAACCTTTCTCTCCAAGCAATCCACTCATTGGGTTTATCAAAGTTAAAAGGGTTTGGAGGCTGTATCTTGGCCATTATAATAATCCAAAGATGACAATATAATCACGATAGTTAATACACAAGAGTAGAAGTACAGTTCACAAGTTTAAATATCAGTTGGACTCAAATTCTTACTGTAGTACAGCAGCAATGACGCAATCCATGGCATTTGCATATCTCCGCGAAGCAATGGCGTAATCCGTGTCGTGTGCACGAAGCAATGATGTAATCCGTGTCGTGCGCAAAAATGTCATGCTCGAAATTTGCACAAAATTTCACCGGCAATCAAAGTTAAACACCAAAAATACCTCTAATCTGGTCACTTTCAGACAAGTTTTACATGTCCTACTTTTTCTCTGTGGTTTTATATCCCCGTAGGCTCGCATCCAACGTTTGACACCATGTTCTGTTACGTTATATTTAGAATAACACTAAGAGATATATTGGCTGACTTTGTCCAGTTTATTTCAATATGGCGTAAGCCCCGATCATGACGTAATACAAAATAAGTATGGCTTGCCAGCCCAACAATACAATCAGACAATTACATGACAAGCTGTGTCTTTAATACACTCATTTTCTACAATACTGCGCAATACTAGATTGTATCATCGATCAGCAAGTTATCGAATCGAAACCAAATTAATATTGCTGGGGAATCACCTTGATTCAGCCAGCCCAGTTCATTCTGGGGATTTAGGGAGGTGAGTCGGTGTAAACAGTAGGTGGACAAAATTAAGAATGTGCATTCTCGTTACTTTATCATTAATAATCATTAAATCTATACATAACAGTTCATAGCATACATCTTTGTGGGAAATATGAGATTAACTGCTGTAATTGGTATAAAAATATTTTTACAGGGGAGTCAGTACCCCTTGGGACGAGTTGATTGTATACTAAACATAACCAGGAAGTTAAAATCTACTTGTTTTTACCCCTTTGGAAAATGTCATCCTAGTTATGGTAATGTTTAGTTTAACCTCTTTTTATTGACGTTAATGGTAAATGTTTTTTTGTTTTTGAATACAAATTTATACTCATCCTTCTATGTTTGTGTTTTAAGTCCTGGATTTCTCTTGTCATGCTAGAAACAAGTAGGGAAAACAAGACATGATCCTATGATTTTATTACCTAGGAAGACCTTAGTTTGCGAAATCGACGGTGATTCAGTCTCGGGTTTTATGTGATAACCTTTTTGTGGGGCAATTACCACGCCATACAAAGGTGTAACATATACCGATACATCAAAATCAAAGAATAAATTATATATTATAGATACAGAACTGCATACTTGGAAGCTGGTTTCCTTGAGAGAATAATGGGGTTAACGTGGCAGCTGTTCCTTAAAGGCCTTCGGGGCGAGACTACAGTCATAAATATAAGCGCGGTAAGTGAATCTTAAAATCACTGAGTCAATACTAAAGTTGGCATTTGTCTATGCGCTACCCATGTGATGGAATAATGTAAGGGTTACGTGTATAGGACCCATTATGATACTCATTACATCTTTCTGTTTCACCTAAAACATCTCAGGACTGAGAAGAAGTGATATGTCATGGTTTATCATGATCTATAGGACATACTTTTGTCCGTAGTTTTGAATATTATGCATGGGTATGAATTACTAATGCACGCCCCCCCCCCTAAATGTCCATCTTTATTGAAAACTAGTGCTGGAAAAGAACAACCAGTGTTTGGAATAAAGCACAGAGGAAGTCGCATCAGTTTTTGTGTTCCCCATACGAGCGGCAGATATATACTTGAAGCAACTAGATACAAAGATCGATGTGAAGCCCTTGAGCCTGGTAACTTGTCACTGCGTATTTACACCTGGAATCGATATCAAGGCTCGTCTAGGATTAAGAATTGGTACTACAACATTCACCACATTTTGACAAATGATCTATCGCTTTCCATTGACTCTCCTGGAATTAATATATGTAGAACTATAGGGAAATGTCTTCCCAAACTGGCATGACACTAACTGGAATGATGGTAGACGTCACGGAAGGCCAATGGAACAAATTAAGAACATACAGACCGTTCAAGCAGGAATTCACTGATATCCTTATCGCACATCTCATCTTGCCATGCAGGATCGGAAAGCGCTAGCTATAGGCTCTGTGAGGTGTGGTGTAGCTCCCCTGCGAATTGAAACTGGACGTTACGAACGTAGTGTGCCAGTAACTGAAATACTTTGTTCTCTTTGTGATATCAATGCCATACAGGATGAACACCATTTTTATGTCAATTTTACCCCGATCTAAGAAATGAATTGTTTTGAACGGTTGCAAATAAAATTCCATGTTTTCACGAATTTCCTGACAATGATAAATTTAAAACATTGATGTCTGATCATGAGATTTCTTTATAATTGGCAAAAGCATGTGGCCAAATGTTAGTTTAAGGAATACTATATGTTCAGGTGATGTCCCCAGTGTCGCTTATAAAATGCGCCTGAAAGCTGGCTCTATGGCTACGCCCTTGCTTATTCATACTTATGTACACCTTTTCAAGGAGTCAAGGAGGCATAGTGACACTATATCTTGTAGCCAAACACCTATCGAGACTTGTACATCATAACGTTGCAAGTTATAGATCGGTTGTACTTGTATATACAGCTTCATATTATATAATTAACCACTTCGTGTTTCATGTTTTTCAGACTGCTACAGTCGATGAATTGTTAGAGATGATCAGTAAAAAGAATGGAATACCCGTTGAAACACAGAGAGTTCTATATACAAGTACGTACTCAATGTTATTCATGTATATTATTTGGAATATTGTCATTACAGGGTGAACCACATACAGCTAGCCGTACACCAATGGCATATGTTGGGACATCAAGTGAGTTATGGTGTAAAATATTTTCATGGGACAAGTTCGGATATTCACACGGGACATCCTTGGGACTTCAGGGGACATTGTCCCTCGTTGTCCCTTTTTGTCCCATCTTGTCCCCAGGACATTGTCCGATTTTGTCCTTTTATGTCCCACGAAAAGAATATACACTATGATTCTTTTCGAGGGAGACATTGCCGGACAAATGAAGGCCATTTTGTCCATGCTCGTCTATTGATCATTGAATTCATATCATATCCGAGTCCAGAGTGCAATACATAAGCAAATGATTTTTGCCGAATAGATTTATTATCAATAGAATAGAAAAAAATCAAAATGGTGATTTGTGAGCCCATTTCGGTGGATTGAAATTTAAAATACACATTATATTTTTATGCTTTGAATAAGCCATTGTTTGAATACACTCAATCAAAATAATAAATTGTGATAATGTTTATATAGCTAAACAGTTGGAGTATGGTCAAAATAAAACTCTGGCAGACTACAACATCCACAATGAGAGCAACTTGTTTGTTGTTTTACGCCTTCATGGAGGATCGGACGAAGGTAAGTTTACAATGTGGGTCCATTTTTAGATTTTACTATTTTGAAAAATACTATAATCAAGTGTGATTTTCAATAAGAAGGTATCGGGTTAATGATTAATTTACTTTAAAACGCCTTAACATTATAGCACAAAATTACTTTTCATTAATTTCATTACATTTATTTCAACTAAATATGAATACATTATACAGTCATAATATACAAGACATGAAAGATGCCGCATGTCGCATTATGTATTATGGGCTAGCAGTAAATAAATTCTATTTTCACATTGTACAAGTATAGTTCACGGTGTTACATGCAAACTGGAAAAACGAATTAATCTAAAGTTCAGTTAAAGATGTGTATTCATGTAATGTTAATGGCACCCTACTATACCTAACACCTAGAAATGCATAAGATACTTTGTTTATCTTATTGTATTGTATTGTATTGTTTAGTATATTTTTTGAAAGTGCCTTAGTAACATTTAACATTCAACCGATAAACCATTAATAAGGAACAGACAAATAAAAACAAATACATAATCATTACTAATTAATGGGTTGCTCATGAACACCAAATGCAAGGTATAATAGAGTGAATGACTGTCTTCGGTGTTATTTTATGAACAAATACAGCAGATCTAAAAAATTGTAATTGCAATTTTATTTTAGATCCCCCTCCAAAGCAACTCCCTGATGACGTAGAGCTAACCGATGCACCTGATATGATCACGTGGGATGATGACCCGGATGGGAGTAGAGCAAAAATGCCGTGTGGACATGCAATAGGTAAGGATTTCAGAAATAAACATTACAAATAATGTTCCTTTTATTGTTTCCCATGTTATTTTAACGATTCAAGTTAATCGCTAATTAGTTTTATTGTCTTTGGTGTTCTTATAACTCCAAAGATTTATCAAACAAAGACAATGACATAACAAATGTAATAGACGGGCGAAGCGAATTTAAATCGGCATATGGAATTCTAAAAGGATGTTCACCCACAGCGGGACGTTTTACAGTTTTTGGAGAATTATTTCTCAATTTCAAAATACGTTTCTAAAATAATACTAACCTTATTTTTAGGACCTGAATCTCTAACGGCCTATTGTGAAAGTTTGCTAACGAGTGGTAAATTCCGTTTTCTGTGTCCATATATCGGACCAGAGAACGGTGTATATTGTGGAAAGGAATGGGATTTCTCGACCGTTCGTAAACTCGCCGTATTGACCAGGGAAGAAAAGGAGAAATTCGAGAAAAGAATCACCGAAAACTATCTCCGAAAGGCGTGTGGTATTCAAGAATGTCCTGGCTGTATGTCACTCTGCGAGAGAAACGACAAGAAAGACCGGAGGGTAGTTTGTCCATTGTGTAGCAAGAAGAAGGAGAAGTTATACGAATTCTGCTGGTATTGTCTACACGATTGGTTGAATTCAAGCAGCACCACCAAATGCGGAAACTCTTCTTGTAGCAATGAAGACCCTCGCTTAAAGATCCTTCGTGATTCGCCAAAGAAAGCAGTTGTCGGTGTGAAGGACTGCCCGTCCAGACGTGCATGTCCTCAATGCGGTATGTTGATCGAGCACGAGCGTGATTGCAAGCATATGGTCTGCCCATGTGGGGAGAAATTCTGCTTTATATGTCTTAAATCAGCTGCACGTGGGACATATGTTTGTGGATCGTACAATGCCCCTTGCACCGTCGCCGCCATACAGACAACCATCCCAGGTGCATAAACATAGGATGAGTTTTTTCATCCTAGCAAAGTCTAACAAAATAGTCAACATAGCGATGGAATTGACTTGAAACTTGGACGATTTGAAGTAGTTTTAGGGTTTTCATATAACTGGTGTCGGGTATTGAAGAATTGGCAGTTTATATAATCATTCTATAATATTATTGATACTCCTCAAATAAAATAGCCAGTGTTGTTACACATAAACATATCATTTCTTTTGTGTATCTAGTATTTTTATAGAAGAATTCCCCAAAGTAAAGATTGCAAGAAGGTAAACAAGAACACAAATGTGTACAAAATGTCCCCAACAATGGGTGATCCTGTCAAATGGTTATCCTGAAAATGAGTAGACAAGACTTTACCGACACAATTTGAGGACGGGAAATCCAAATGGCCACCTTAAATTTGAACCAGAATGCCATAAAATAAGTCAGTTCTAGATTTTCATACTATGAACCACCCCAGAAATTTTGAAATTGATCCGTCAGACAGTTAACCAGAAAACGGGTAAACAAGACTTTACAGACAAGATTTAAGGATGGAAAATCCAAAATGGCTGCCTTGAAAGGAGCACGTGGGTTATCGCAAACAATTACAGAAGGTTATATCTTGGATTAAGACTATTTTCTGACAATGAAGACAAGTTTATCTTTTAGATTAATTCATTATCTCAATGAAAATTATGCACAGTAATAATAAATTCAAACAAACTCAGAGATATTTAACTAGCAATTAACCCATCAACACACTTTTTTACCCCATTTTGAAGATGTTGACCCAATTTTCACCAAAAATGCAATCATTTTTTACAATGTTTAATGCATTACTATTCTTTATTTTGATGTATCAAATAGTTCTTGAAAGAAAAACTTAATTGCATTAAGATAAGAGTTCCCCATGTTATTTCTCCATTGAAAAATCTCATGCTATCCATTGGTTTCAGTTCATTTTGGTCATCCAAATTGAATATCTTTAAAGTCCCTGGAGCAATCAAATTTTCCTTTTAGAATATCGAACATGTCTCAAAGCACATTCTAATTATGCATTCAACAATATAATAATAGGTTGCATTTTTGGTGAAAATTAGGTCAACATTTTTGAAAAAGTATGTTGATTGGTCCATTGCCCCTTCAATATCACTTAGGTCTGATTAACTAAATTATCATTATATATACTTTTCTTGAAGATAATGAATGGATCTAAAAGATACACCCATGTTCATGATCAGAAAATATTCATAATTCAAGTTAGAATCGTTTAAAATTGTTTGCGATAACCTACGTGCTCCTTTACCCAAAATGTCAAAAAACTAATCAGTTCTAGATAAGAATCATCCCTGAAAATTTGAAATTGATCTACCAAACGGTTCATCTGGAAACGCGTAGACAAGACTTTACTGACAAGATTTTAGAACGGAAAATCCAAAATGGCTGCCTTGGCATTTACCCAAGATGCCAAAAAACTAATCAGATCTAAATTTTAGTACTAAGAATCATCCCTGAAAATTTGAAATTGATCTACCAAACGGTTCACCGTAGGCTGCCTTGACATTTACCCAGAATGTCAAAAAACTAATCAGATCTAGATTTTCATACTAAAAATGATCCCTGAAAATTTGAAATTGATCTACCAAACGGTTCACCTGAAAACGTGTAGACAATACTTTACTGACAAGATTTTAGGACGAAAAATCCAAAATGGCCGCCTTGACATTTACCCAGAATGCCAAAAAACTAATCAGATCTAGATTTTTGTACTAAGAATCATCCCAGAAAATTTAAAATTGATCTACCAAACGGTTCCCCTGAAAACGTGTAGACAAGACTTTACAAACAAGATTTTAGGACGAAAAAATGCAAAATGGCCGACAATAAAAAAGTGATAATGAGTTTTTGCCGATTTCTTTTTACAAAATTATCACATATAACTACCATTAACAATAACATAGGCTTTTACAACAAAGTACACCTGGAAGTATTTATCAAGCTACAAAATAGTTAAAGTATGAAAACTCAAAAACACCATTCAATATGATACAAAGTATTATCGCACGTTAACTTTTCTTAAGACATTAAAAATGGCTGCCATGACTGAGCTAATAGGTCCAAAACCTAATCAGATGTAGAATGAAGTGAGCTGAACAAGATGTTAAAGTTTGAAAAGCAACTGTGAAGCCGTTTTCCTTAATCGGACAAGGATTTTAGCATTTTACTTCAAAATGGCCGACAGGAAGTAGGTATCGAGTTAAAAAATTTCATCCACATCTGTATGCACTCATAAGTTATCCCTGAAAATTTGAAGGTGATATCTGTAGCGTTTTTGGAGAAAACTGCCGGACGTACGGACGGACAGACAGAGAGACAAACAGACGGACGGACGCGCCTAGGCCGACAATGTGGCCCCACACTATGTGGTGGGGACGAAAAAAGCAGAGCATGCATCTTAAGTTTAACATAAAATAATATGATATGGTAGTTCTGGTATCACGTCCTTTATATAGACAAATAGTTTTTGGCATTAGCAGTAACTTTGACTCGCCGCTTTGTTTTCACAAGTCTTCACATGTTAACATAAATCAGTTTAATATATAATTGAGTGGCTAGTTTGATGAAAAACGGTGTTAAAAATAATATAAAAGTAGAAATAACCAATAGATGAACGATATATAGCAACTTGGTTTTGAATACTCTCATTACCTTCGCCAATTAAAGCCACATCACTCATATAAGGCATTACTCATATAAGGCTGCAGTTTTGAATGCCCGCGGCGCAAGTCGTTTACATAATATTTAATAAGTTTTCTCACTACGAATCACGAACAATAAGCCCAGCGGAGCAAACAACATGGTCACATGTTTCTACAAAACAGGTTATCCAAGCGCACCCACACCCATACAATTCTTTCGAAAGACAGTTTATTGCAATGGAACCCCTGTGGTGCACTAGCAACTAGCCGACGCGGTTGACACACGTGGTTAGCCGACACGTTTTGCACATACTCAGCAGTGTACGTAAATGCGCTCGGAAAGCTGTTTTTGTTGAAAACGCGTGAGTGTGTAATTGGCACCGCAGGGCCTTATTGTCCCTTTTCGCAATACCTCTGGGTAAACTTATAAAATATTATGCAATTGACTTGCACCGCGGGCTGTTCAAAATCGCAGCCTAAGTCAAAAGTCAAGTCACATGATCTGATATATACTAATTGGAATAGAGATTAGAAATATTGTTGAAGTATTGTCTTAATGAGAATGTAAGAGATTTTATTGTTCAACATTGACATTTCAACAAATCGTACAATCCAAGATGTAATTACCATAATGAAGAATAATATTGAAATGTCATCATGCCTCAACCAAAAGGAGTAGACCCTGGACAAAGACCTATTCGTTCACACTATAAAATGGATTTCTGGAAAATAGAGGACTCGGTGATTTATAAGAGCGAGAAGCCATCTCTGTCTATGGTACTCAATCCTTACATTGTGGTAAAAACTAAAATATAAGATGAATAAATGAACGAGTGAAATGATAATATATTTTACAGTTTTCATATTTACAATTTTGTTCACAAAAATAGAATGACCATTTTTGAAACCCAAGGCCAATTAACTTTGTCAAACATCGGTATAAATCGGTAAAATATATTTAGAATAAAAATTCTGGAATGATCAAAACAGAGTTTTGCTTGATAAAAAAAACACAAAAATACTTCAATCATGGTAGTTATAAAATCTGAAACAACCGAATGAAACGTCTTCAAACCTCAGTGGAATAATTTGGATAACAGTGTCCAGAATCACCCGAAAAGATTAAGGAATCTTTGGCACAACCAACCAATCAAAAACATCGCTTTTGCACTAAAAAACTGTCCATGAAATTCCGAAATAAGGTAAGTCAAACTTCAACAAACATAGGTAGGTCAGACATGCAACTTCATGGCTGCGTAATTATTTTGTTTTGACTTGCAAATACTCATTTTCTAACATTGGATGTACTGCTAATGTTTTCAAATATTGCATCTCTCTCGATGAGCTGATTGGAGAAAACCTAAACCAGGAAGTTAAAATCAAATTGTTTAGTCCACGTAAATGTCATTCCTACAAATTAGTGGGATGTAATTCTAGTTTTTCAATACAAATAGCTAGCTCGTCGTCCTTTATGTTGTTGATTAAAGTGATGTCCTATTTTTCTTATCGTAATGATGTATTGAAAACAAGGTGTGATGCAAGTACTTTTACCCAGGAAGACCTTACCTTGTATTGAGACGAGATATCACGAGACTTTTTGAAAAAATACCTTTATAACGCAAGTAAACGATAACTGCAGTATTTAAGATACCTTCTTAAATGACATAAATCAGCTGTATACTATAACTACATATTTCGTGGCTTTGGTGAGATATGGGGTTGACATGGCAGCTGTTTCTTAATGGCCTTAATGGCAAAAGTACAATCATGCAGATAAGCTCGATTTGTTTGAGTGAATACCCGATATTTACCTGCGTAATATGTCATACTCACCTGCGGAATATGCATATACCGTACTAGGAATATGGGCTTTATTACTCTATCTGCAGGGGTCTTATGAAGATTGATGAATTAACATGGAGCCCAATGTAAATGTGCAGAATTTTCAAGGATTACTTTTATCAACTGGGGCGACTTTTCACCACCACTTCGTTAGATATCAAACATATTTGAATTAATAATTCTATAATGGTGCTTTATATATAGCATGTGCAAAAAGCTGTTATGTAACATTACCTGCATTTCAATGTGTCTTATGGCAAACGAATGATCTAAAATCACGTTCAATAATGTAATGCAAACAGCGAACACAAAGAAACCAAGGATCATAAAAATAATTTGAATTTTTTAGGAATTTCATATTCACTGATATCGGGTTCCGAAATGGGCAGTTTACTGTACATAACCATGTTAACTTACAATATCCTGGACACTCCTCAAATAAGATGTTTAGTTGTCTTGTACGTAAAACTATCATTTCTTTAGCGCGTCTGATCTTGTATTTGCGAATGTATCTGAAGACTGCCGGCTTCCGGATAAACTTATCAATTTGCGTAAATTACCCCGTCATTTGGAAGGTGAAATAATGAACAACGTGTTTGATGAACAAGGATCGGGTGGATTAGATAGTTTTATGACTTCATGCCAGATATCACTTTGATACCCCTATCAATAATTATGTCTAAACAATATAAGTATTTACGCATTTATAATCATAAACAACGTTTTAATGGATGGGGATGTGCGACTTTATACGTTATAAAAACATACATGTAGCTTTATAAACACGCTGTAAGTGCGTTTGCGGAATCGCTCTATTATGACCATTACACTACTTGACAGTTGTAACTTTCCACATCAAATTGGCATATCAAAGAATGTGTCTCATAATGCGAGGGCATTTGTAAGTGAAACAAAAAGATGCAATGAATATAAAAGAGACACATCATCAATTTAAGTCTAGGTGCTATACTCAACGACATAAGACGAATTGACACACCGCCGTCCAATATCCTGATTCAGTTGTTTACATTAACAACCGTGCGTGCTTTGGAAAAATTACGTGGGCGAAATATCTCGACCATTTACAGACCAGAAGTCATTCCTATGTTGATGTAACAAAATGTTTGACATTTATCAATGTTTTATATGTTTATGTTTCATAAATCTTACGAAGGGTGTTTTTTGACGTGGGAAATAAAGTTTTTTTTCACAACCTTTACATGTATCCCTTATAAGTTTTAACTCGATGTAACAAACCGGATATTCCACGTGTTAACTAAGTATAATATATTGCAACTTTTATTAAGTAAGATTGATCAATAGAAATTATGCAATTTAATTGAAGATATTTCCCTTTTAATTAATGAGTGATTACTAATGAGACTATCCAGGATAGACGTCATGCAAGGGTCGGTATATTACCCAAATATTTTTAAAAGCAATAAATGAGTATTAATCGTTAAACACATACATCCTTATAAAAGCTACATATTATCTCAGTAAATGTACATCATATCTTATTGGGAATTGACATATGACTGTATTTTCTCAGACAACACAGTTTTCACACGTGTCCGGTCAATTCAACGTCAAAAATGATGCTGTGAATTGCGATTATTCTTTTACATCTTGAATTTAGGGATTACGGAAAATCGCCTTAATTACAGAATTTACTACTGGAGCAAAAACTGAGACGACCGCGGAATTTGGTAAAAGGAGGAAGGATTGTGTTTAGAATACACAATGGATTGTTGGAAAATATGGGTCCTTTTCGGTACCTTTATAGGATTCATAGGTAACGTAATCCTTTACAGATATTCCCTTTAATTTCAAACTTGTTACATAGCTGTTCTACAGTTATGGCACTCAATCTCGTATTTTTAATGTTGAATAAGTTTTTGGACAAACCTATTATATGATTTACATATCTTCTCAGACACTATAACTTGAAATCCATAAAAGATAGTATCCCTTATCTAAATTACATATCTATTTGGTTGATTACTTGACTGATTGATCGGTTGATTGATTGATTGATTGATTGATTGATTGGGTGCTTGCTTGATGGATTGATTGATCGATCGATGAAGTTTATCATTGTTTGGTTAGAAATAATATTTCATTTGATGATGATGGGAATACAATATGTCCCCAAATTAAGGCATATTTCATGCAAGTTCGAAAATCTCCAATATGGTTTGCATCTTCTATCATTTTAAGACAATATTTTCTTGAAATACAACGATAAAATTTTTCCCCGTGCATATACACTCCCCTCCATAAGTTTGGCAACCTTTTTTCTCCATTGAACTACGTGTTAAAGCCTCTTTACGTTTGAATTTTTATTTACTTAACCGGCGATGAAATAACTTACAATATTAATGGAAACGTAATTTGACTTTATTTCCAATACCTCCAAATTTTCTCAATTTTTTTCCTCAATTACAATAGGTCGAAAATTGATGATAAATTTGATGAATTTTTGAAAATCGTCATTCCCATGTAATCCAATGGGAAATGGAGGGTTCGGGGCAAATCAGAAATCAGGATATCTTTTCAGTAAAAGATTCAGCAAAAAAAAATTTATATAGAAAATTGAATTGTCTAACTTTTTTGAACACTAAGTGTTTAGTTTATTTGATGAATATTAAAGTTACAGCGCTTCAAAGTCATTTTTGAAAATAATTTTTCGCCTCCTGTGTTATTTCAATGGGAGAGGTTTTTTGAAAAACAATTTTGACTTTAAAGCCCTATAACTTTGTTGAACCTGAAGAAACATATCAATTTTTCGTTAAATAAAGTTAGCAAATTCAATTACCTGGCTAACTCGTATTTTTTGCAAGGACTCAGATGGATGGATATTCTGTCATATGACTTGCGGCAAACGTACCATTTCCCATCGGTTAACATGGGAATGTCGATTTTCAAAAATTCATCAAATTCATCATCAATTTTCGACCTACTGTAGTTGAGGAAAAAATTGAGAAAATTTGGAGGTATTGGAATTAAAGTCAAATTACGTTTCCATCAATAGTATAAGTATTTTCATCGCAGGTTAAGTAAATAAAAATTCAAAGGTAAAGAGGCTTTAACACGTAGTTCAATGGGGGAAAAAAGGTTGCCAAACTTATGGAGGGGAGTGTATATATAATTATATATGACATGTATATCATTGTAAATTTTTGAAACTTTTTATGCCTGTAAATAAGTTCAAATCATATCCGTATACGTTTTATTGTATAAGTAAAATGTCGTCGAACTCTGATTGAGTGCATTGACATTGATAAAATACGCATATTGATGTAATGTATTGTACAGATACATATTCAAGCGGGTGATGAACAAAGAACGCAATACATACTATTGTATACTCATCTTATATCCTCACCTGCGTTTAATGTATGTGTACCTCATGGATAAATACTCTTTTCCTGTTTGATTCCTGTTTTCAAAAGTTATATAATAATATATATATCGGGTATCCCAAAATGTGAGCCGCTTTTTGACAAGTATCTTCTCAGCAATAGATGAACAAGATTTTAAGAAAATCTTTGCTCGGAAACTTTGGGGTATCAACAATAGTACTGCTAAATGTATAGACGATCTGTCAAGCAGAAATTCTTTGAGCACATTTTTTGTTTTTTAGTGCAGTTGTTTTTGCTCCTTTCTACCAATTCTTGAGAATGAAATAAAATGTCTTTCTGAACCTTGTGAGAACAAAATAGCATATACAACATGTTTTTAGACCTATCAATATTATAGTTATACAAAGGAATTTTTGGTAGATTTTAAAAAACTATTAAAAAAATTAAAACAAAATCCACCCAAAATATTTCAATAACAAGATACTTTTTTAAAAGTATATACACATATTTCAAATTATATTGTAACAATTCAAAAGATGACCATTAAATTGACGATGTGTTAAATTTTTAGATTTTTTATGACTGGTTTAAGAGAAACGTGTGTTCAAAAAGTTCTCCAAATCGATACCACTCCTTTTCAATGATTTTTCAGATGAAAGCCGGTCAATGAGAAGAGAGCCCATATCTGGAACTTACATTGTATGGATCAAAAAGGGCACATCTGAAGAGCAGAGTAAGTGAAGATGTATATCTTTTATGAGAAGTAATGTTCTAGGATACCCTCTTCATAGGATTCGTTCTTTTGTTTTTTACATTTCATTTTCGAAAAAAGGACAAGGTTATACATTATTTTAGACTTTTATAACGTTTAATCTCAGTTTTCTATGATACTCGAACTAAATATACCGTCTCTCCTAATTCCCTGAATTCGACACAAATCATTCAGAAGTTTATAGATTTGTGTCCACTTGAGATGATATTAAAATAGAAGCTTGTTCATCTCGATGTGGTTGCCGTATCGTCAATAAATGTTGCATTTAAAATCGTATTCTGTATAACTACAGGTATTTTGACACAGCTCTTTAATTTCCAACTGCAAGATTTCACAACGTCATCAGTAAGAATATTAAACACACGGTTCGCGGTGGGTCCACGAGATAGAAAAAATAGTTCGACCTGAAATTAAAGAAATTAATAATACTAAACTATTTGCAGTGAAAGTACATATGCAATCTACAACTGATATATTCATCAAGGACGGAGACGCCGAACTTGGACTTCTGGAACCTACTGATGATGCGTTTCAGTCCATGTTAGATACATTAGTTGATCCCAACGGAGTCAACGCTGATGAAGAAACTTTGGAAAACTATGAAAAAGATAAAGACAAAATGGATAAGGAACTACAAAAAGAACTAGAATATGAAAATAAAATGAATAAATATTACAGAAAGAAAATAGAGGAAGAAAATAAAAAGAAATGGGGAGTCTATAAAGGTATGAACCTAGTTTTATCTTAAAATTTGTAATCCATTTCTGACCAAATGTATACGTAAACATTTATCAAGAATGACCAAAAGTTACTTAGTTTAAAGATTTGCATACGAAGAACCATACCTGAAAATTTTAAAATACAAAATGATTGACGATAAAGAAGCAGATAAATTTTTGACGATTTTTGCAAAATTATTGCATAACCCTTCTCTTAATAATGACATTGGCTTTTTCAATACATTTATAAAGCTCCTAAAAAGTTTACCTCAGAGACACCTTATTCATATGATACAAAGTATCATCTCTCCTTCGCATTTCTTAGGATATTCAAAATGGCCGCCATGACTGAGCTGATACATTCAAAATCTAAATGTGGTTTTAAATAATTGTGAAGCATTTTTGCAGACAAGGATTTTAGCATTTGGCTTCAAAATGGCCGACAGGAACTTTTTGAAGGGCTCCGTGGCAAAGTATTTCTATATTCATGTTTGTTCATTGTATATGTATTCCTTCAGACAAGTCATATTATAATGACAAAAGCAAGAGGTCATCATCAGAAGAAGACGACAGCTATATGACTTATTCCTATAGATATCCCGTATATTCAGTCCTAAGGTAATGTTGTATTATAATTTTCTAGAATTAAAAGGTTATATTGTCTTTTATCGATGATTATATACAATATATTGCATACTTTTCAATCGATTCTTTTTCCAATTTGTCGAATCCCCAAATCCCAACAGTTCTGCTTATTACATACCACTATACTTCATTGTAAAATTGTATTGCAATATCTAAATTACTGAGTGGCCGGAAAAAGAAGACCATTGAAGTATGAAATATCTCTTAAACTGGACAAGTGACACCAATGAAATTTTGCACATACTAGTACAGTTCTATAATAAATAGAACAAAAAAATGAAACGTTTTGGTCAGGAGAATAGAATTAAAGGTAGGATACAATTTATAAATGTAAAATGCAACATTTATCCAAACAGCACATTCAAGATTTTACGGACAGAAAATGTCATGAATCTAGCTGATAATATTGAACCAAGATTTGCCAAATGTCAAAAAATCCTAAAAATGTGTTCAATGCGTTATTCAACCTCGTTAGGCAAAATCACGTGGATTAAATCATTAGTCTATTGACAATACATGTACTTAATAATACAAAGTTTATTTTCAATGATACATATTAAGAAGAATGATCACCATGTTTTTAAGTTAATAGTCAAAAAGGTTATTATAAGGAGGAGATTTAAAATCTTTACCAGAACATGTTAAAGGGGATTTCATAGTGCAAGATAACAAAGATGGTGGTTTTAGATGTTTTTTACAAATTTGATAGCAAAAGTTATACATTTTGTAAGTGACAATGTAACTAATGACAGAGTAATGGCATATGATAAATATTAATATCTGGGATTATTGGTAGGAATCCTTTGACACTGATGCAATACATTGGTTTTTCAAATTGTATCAAAAGAATTAAAGATTCATAAAGTTCATTTCTTGACAATTGTGATGTAATTGACAATGTTTAGCATGATTTTTATGAGTGAACACGAAATGAGATGTATGAACATTTTTTGATAACATCCCTTTATAGGAATCGATAATAGGAATAAATAAGTATAAAAACTATAAAGAAGTTTTAATAGCCAGGAGGGCAATGCAAATTATATGGCAAACAGCCTTACATATTCAGACTTTGTAATGACATTACATTTAGCTTTGCTTGCCTTCGTTAGGTCAGCAATTGTCTGAAGATCGTTTTGCTATACATTGTCTTTCAGCCCCACAAAAGAAATCAGGTTGATTCACATTTTGGATGTATGGACCTATGGCTTATAACTCAGTGGCGTTACTAAGTTACAATATCATCCTAAGGAAGTTTTGGGAAGCATTTGGTTGTACTATATTTTAATTCTGCATTATAATGGTTTAAGTTTGAAGCACTAATCCCTTTACTTACGATGTCTCACTTGATCAACTCAATCAACACTTTGGCAACAGGATAATAAACCAGGTCAGATAACCCTTCATCTCCCTAAAGTCTAGACTTGAATCTACCTGGTTTCTTTTTACTAAGGTCCCCCACGAAGTGGGCGGAGCCATTCGTTCTATGGACCGTGGTTTGACCAGTCACGTGACTAGATGTCTGCCATTATAACCTTATAACCATTTTCACTGGATTATCTTGTAGTAGGGCTATTTGAAAGACAATGTGTCACAAAAAATCCTCAGACAATTGCTGACCAAAAGAAGGTAATCACTGCTAAATGAAATGCCATAATGAGGGCTGAATATGTAAGGGTATTTGCCATATGAATCCAGCTCTACCTTGGTCTCTATTGCGGCAACCAGGAGCATGTAATGTAGATGATGAAAGCCTTCTTAACGAGATGACTGTTTGTATTATATCTTTCAGAACAATCTCTAGAACTCTCCCGGTGTGTGCAAAATTGATGTCACTTGTCTAGTTTAGGAGATATTGTCTACGTCAATATATCCTTTGCATTCGTTTGACTTTGTTTCTTAAAAGAGAGCTTCGTCTTGTAATTTAACTAGACTCTTCACGCAGAGTAACTCCAATGGTCTCTTTTTCACAGTCATCCCGGATAACAATAGAAAAATGTACTCCCAGAATAAAATATAGTTTCAAATCCATTGCAACAGAAGTTCAATTAACAGTATTCTTCTAATACTGTAAAGGTGGTATTTCACTCGGATAATTAATTTGTAGAATGCAAACTTCTTCCGAATTTTAATTTTCTGACTCACCAAGCCTCATATATAAATTAGTATGGCATTTTTCATGAAGAATAATGTTCCGATTCAGAAGATGTTACACGATAATGGTCCATTGGAAAAAGTCATTATTACATTGAAGAAGGAGTATAACATGTTACTAGTTATCCAAACTAGATGAAATAATTTTAGTATGACTGAATTGCCTAAAAGCTCATGTTTGCAGTGTAATCATTGTTCCTCAATAACATAGGAGGGAAGCCAAAATGCGCTGTTTCTGGGAGTTTATTTTAACATTATAATTGTAAATTTCTAAATTCTGACAACGTTTTTGCGCGTTTTGATAATTCTTTACACTTTAGCTATTCCTTTGCTTTATTTTTTTATTTATCTAGTATCATACCATCCGCAATAACGGGTTCATATAATACGACGATACCTATACATGATTGGACTATGTATTGTTTTGCATGCAGCTTCGAATTCATTTATTGATTTTAGGCTTACTAGGAGTAGATACCAATACCAAAATCTGTACAGAAGCGAAGTTATTGAGACAGTCTGTATCGTAAATGGACAAAAGGTTTATTCATACATCATATCTGGAGCCGATGAAAGGTATGTAAAATTTATTTCTCACGATGAACTCTCTTCATCTGTACCATATAACATTATATTACACATTATATGATATGTAGTTTTATTAATGGAATACCATGCGGTATCTATATAATATCATGCGGTATCAACAGTATCCCTTATTAATGTTTATATTGGTCAATTTCAACTTGCCTATTTTATATAGTAATTTTAGAGTAATTTTTTTTGACATCGATGCGCTCTGGTAACTGACCATTTTATGCAAACATAACTATTTTTTTAGGATATTAAACTACTTTATAAAATGTAACATCTACATGTGATAATCCAATATAATAAGTTTACAACTTCTTCTAATCATTTATACTGAAGGTGTGTGGATATAAATAAAATATTCGATCCAAAATGATCATAGTCGCGAGCCTAGGACAGGGATTTAATACGGTGCACTTTTCCTGTTTTTAGATTAATGAATTTATATCAAGATATACCAGACATTTACATGATTGAACAAGAGGAAAAAGTGACGATAGAGGGCGGTAAGGAGGAAACATGTATAACGCAAACTAATCTCGAAGCATCGTGGGTAAGATAAATATGCACACAATGGTTAAGAAAAGAGGCTAAAGGAAATAACTTACAAATCAAAATCAAATTAAAACACAAGAAACAAGCCCAACCATTACTTAAACGGTTATTTTAATACACTATTTTCACACTCTATGCCTAAGAATTTACCTCGAAAACGTTTTTATTGTATCCAATGTCTTGATATTCATGCCAATGTACGTAGTACGCTTCATTCCACTCATTTTATTTATCGTTCGTTTTTAACGTATCGGTATTCACTCCACCTCACGTTTTGTTATGATAAGAATATTGACACATTTGTACAACTTTAAATTATCCAGCTCCTGGATCTAAATATACTACCCAAAAGTACTCATGAAATATCATACCCCCCCCCCCCCCGGTTACCCCTATGTTAATATTGTAGTAGCATCCTTATGATATATTAATACCTTTCAGCATTTGACATCACTGTCTTGACACTTTCAGGGTCTTGATATTATGAATAGAAGGGTCGATGTAACAAATGAGCCATTTGATGATAGCTATTCCGTTTTTAGTTCAGGTAATGTAGTATATTATTACATAGTACCCCACACAAGTTTTTGATAATAACTTTGACCCGTGATTTGAACACTCTATCCTTGACTATTTGTTATTAAATTTAGCACACATAAACTAGAGGAAATTTCCAACATTGGAAATTTTTTGTTTTTATTTTACTTCAATAACAATAAAATTACAAGTAATCAAATCAAGGGTGTCATTAATGGGTTTTCACCAAATTGACGTCATAAAATCATTCTATGAATTGTTCATTTTAACAATTTTATTGACTTTTATCTCATTATCTTATCAATATTCATCTTATTGAATTTCATCTCAAAGCAGTCCTGTATTTATGGTATTTATGAATAGTATATGTTTTACTTGGGTTAGCCTCATCACTTGCAAATCCTTTCATTTCTGTACTCAGAAGACTCTAATGAACTTAACTCTACACAAGTAAATGTACTGTACAGCTGTAACGTCATAGTCATTCAAACAATGTAGCAATTTGGTAAAACACTGGTAACTGTGTAGCATTTTGAACTTACTGCCATTTAACCATTATTAATCATATGGCTTATTAAAAAATTTCCAATGTTGGAAATTTCCTCTAGTTTATATGTGCTAAATTTAATAACAAATAGTTAAGGATAGAGTGTTCAAATCACGAATCAAAGTTATTATCAAAAACTTGTGTGGGGTACTAAGTACAAACTGTATTTGTCAATGTTGCACCATGTGTGGCTCAAAATACCACAACGTATTCCCATTCTGTTTCAAGTTCAAGTAAGCAACACATCATTGTAGGAATCGCCATATTTAAAAATGGTACACTCATTCCTATGTGGATTGAAGTTTAAGTAATAATGTATCATATTAAGAATCTCTGTATTTTGATTGTTTAATGTTACACCATGTGACCAGAAATACAACACTATAATTAACTTCAGGTACTTATAAGTAATTACAAGTAATAACACATCGTCCTTATATAATACAAGGACTGGGAAACAATGAAAATCAATATATAGCAAAACATATTTCATCATACCCTCTGTAAAGGAAAAAGCTTCATTGTCCTTTACCAATCATATTTTTTTTGTTATTCTCATATCAAACATTTAGAGGTATACTGTATGTATACTCTGGCCAAATGGTGAAAAGGTCCATGTGTAGTATGGCAAGTGATTTTAGACAGTCATATCTTTCACCATGAGTATTCTCTGGCCATAAAAACGATGACCTTTATTAAAACAATATATTTTCTTTGAAGTGAAGTCCCCGTGCGAGTAAAATATCAATCCAACTCTCTGAAAAATTATGGATTAAGGCCCCAGCTTGGCACTTTTAAAAAAAATGTTAGGCTTATTTTCTAAAAAGAGGAACTTGTTTTTCTCAATTTAAACATATCAAAAGTCTCCTCTCCATTATATTAACAATTTCTGAAAAGGGGATGGGTATTGAAATGCGTTAAAGTTAAAAGCCACATATCCCATGTTATTTTACCATAGGGAAAACTCGTGCTATCCATTGTTTTCAGTATCGTTTTGGTCATTGAAAATTGATTCAATATCATTATATTTTTCAAGATGTTTTAGACTCCTTGTTGAATAATCTTTTCATGCAGTAAATATCAGAAAAGGAGATCCTCTTTTGAGTAAATAGGGTAGACATGGGGTTTCTATTCATAATTTTTTGAATTGTTCGATTGAAATTTTTTATCATTATTGGTACTTCACTTGATAGAAAACATATTGTTTTAATAAAAACCACTGTATTTATGCTGTATTGTGCTCTTTCAGCAACAGGCAGAAAGGTCCATGTTTATGTATTGGATGCGTAAGTATTATATCTACTTCATTTTCTATACTAATGTTAAAGATAAAGCTTAGTTTTTTATATTTAAGTTTTGTACTTACATTTAATAAAGTTACGATAAAAAGAAAAAAAAAAGAAAAAGAGGAATGTAAATATTCAGATTGCATGTAATATTTAAGGTTTCTTAACATCAACTAGAAACTTGGTTATTAGACTCAATATTATGGTGAGTCTAGTTTGATTACTTTTAGTTTTGCGTTCTGATAACTTCAGTTCACAATTGCAACATAAGACGTACAGTAGGTCACCTAAAATGACATTTTGCGTTGACAAATATATATCGCACTGCCATCTTGGATGACCAGGGTATGAGGTTTTCGTACCTCGTGATCTGAGGCTGAAATCGCTTGTCAAAATCCTATTATAATGTCAAAGATTGAGTGCTCTGTTGTATCAGGTATCATGATTTTCAGCCTACAATATGCCAATTCTTATGTATTAGATAAGAACGCTGTACGTTCTACTTCAAATGTATGTTGCAATCTTGGTTATATCTGTACAATCGAATTACACATGTTGATTGCAGTCACAAAAATACACATCACATTCAGTTCAAAAAGAAAAATATCACACCTATTTTTATTTATTATAGAACTACAGGGTGTTTCATATGTTTCAGGAATGATGCTGTATTTTAGTGGTTTTCTTTTCAATCTAGCTGAATTTTTCACAAAATGTAATCATTAATTGTTGTATGATTATTTTGAATAATTTCGAAATTTTGGATAAATACTTTACAATATGACAGCTGCATAATATGTAATGGGTCACGTGATTGAAGTCACTCATGTGTGAGATACTTGAGGGTCACGTGTTATTTAGGGGAGTCTGGAAGAGACATACTGAGTTTGTAGCAGACCCGATAGTCTATCCAGGTTTTCGACGTACAAACAAAAGGCGGCAATGGCAGCGCACTCGACTTAATATTGTAAATAGTACATGCGACCGTATGTGATATTTTGGTGGAATTTTATGAATTCCAAATTTGGCATTATTAGCAAATCAACAAACATTCATAATTTGATTCCATCCTTTATAAAAATAACGGGAATCTTTTACAAATATTAAACATCGAATTTAATTTATAAGTATATAGGAGCAATTATGACGTTGTTGGACGTTACCTTCTCCAGAACAAGTACATCGAAATTATATACAATATTTTTGTTTTTGAACATGGGCTATGAGTTTAAACAAACATGATAATCGAAAGAATTGTAAAACTAAAAAGCGTGCATGCTTTTCACAAACTGTTCACCAAATTGAATTACTTGACAGTGTTAAATGTCAGAATACAAGTGCAAATGCTTTGATTCACTTTAGTCCTCCCATTAATATCATAATGTCAGTTGTGATATAATCTATTCCCTTTTACACAATACCACGTGCAAAACATTCAGGACTTCATTATGCCATTGAACCATTTTTACTTTTAGGTTTACTGCATTTACGAGATCATGTCTGGCACAATAAACGTCCAATAGTTCACACGCATATTCTCATATATGCCCATTTATGAATTGCCAAGTTAACCATAATTTGATAAAGAAGATAATAAAAAACATAAACATCATACACTCCCCTCCAAATGTTTGGCAACCTAAGCTCCCTCATTGAACTACGTGTTAAAGCATATTTATGTTTGAATTTTAATTAACATAACGCGCGACGAAAATACTTATTAATATTGTTTGAAATGTAACTTGACTTCATTTCAAATGTCAATTCCAATTGACGATTTTGATGAATTTTTAAAAAATCATCATTCCAATGTAAACCAATGGGAAATGGTGGGTTCAGGGCAAATCTGATTTCAGGATATCTATCCAGTAAAAGAATCACCAATTTTTTATCTAGATTGTTGAATTGTCTTTCTTTGTTGTACGCTAGGTGTTTAGTTTACTTTATGAATACTAAGGTTACAGAGCTCCAAAGTCGTTTTTGAAAATTATTTTTCGCCTCCAGTGTTATTTCAATAGGAGGAGATTTTTGAAACATAACTTTGACTTTGACCTATAACTTTTCTGAACCTGAAGAAACGTGTCAATGTTTTGTTAAATAAAGTTTGCAAATTCAACTTGTATTTTTGCAAGAAATTGGATGGATGAATATTCTGTCACATGACGTGTGGCAAACCTATCATTTCCCATTGGTTTATATGGGAATGTCGATTTTCAAAAAATCATCAGATTTATTATCAATTTTCGACCTAATGTAATTAAAGTCCCCGTCTAAAGTTTGAAAATATTTTTTTTCATTCATTTACTATTTGTCAGGACTTAAATGGTTCCGATAAGCTTCCCGTATAAAAAACAATATGGCGGCTCCTGGATCAGTCCATTTTTAAGAAATAAGGGGAGTTCTGTAAAATCCAGTTTATTGAAATTGTCTTTGAGATAATGTAATCCGTTTATAATGATTTTGAAAACATTATCCATAGAGTGATTGCGTTCAAAGAATATATACAACAGCCAATATAAATCCTTGTATTAGAACTGCTTTGTTTCATTTGTAGGATATTTCATATGCCAAGCTGTGTGCTATTACGTTATGAGGAAATTTAGATGTCAATTTTTCCTTATTATACACAAATAGAAGATCCTGAAACTTCACCCATAAATGTGGAATTGATTTGTCAAAATAAAAATCACCCTTTTATAAATGTGTGACGATCTATAATATACGTATGCTATATAACAGTTAGAGGTGTTGACACAACGACCTCGAGCCTGTGAACCCTTGAGTATTATTCCGGGATCGGGCCTTTTATACTAAACGGTGAGCAACACCAGAAACGAGCGTTCGATTTGCTAAACGATATGCGTCACCCTTTAAAAAGTGATTTTAGAGATTTTTGAACAAAAAAAAATGTTCAAAAAAAAGTTGTGAGCATTTCATTTCTCAAATATTCAAATTTCCCGCCATTTTTCAAAAAAAGTTGAAATTTCTTAATCATCAAATATTTCTTAATGCATTTCAAAAAAGATTATCTTTTTAACACCAATGCAAAGATTGAACAAAAGACACGCTATTTCAATAATAAAATGTCATATTTAATGGGCCACTTCAATGTTTTAGCTTATCAAAAATATTTTGAAACATTAGTGATGTCACTAAGGTAACAAAAACTTTTTGAAAAAAATTGAATTTTTTTTTCGATATCAATCTTTTCTAAATATGCTAGACTTTCATAAAAACTAATGTTGAATGTCTAACCAAATTAAAAGGAAGAATAAATTATGTTTTAGATATCATTGTACCATTGGTTTCTATGAGAACTAAAATTTTGAAATGCATTTTTCTCAGAACCATTTTCATGCACTGATAAGTTCATTTCTCGCTTGTTTATCAACCGATTTTCTTAATTTTTTCGGCAAAAAACATTGGAAGATGAATGCTATGCATTGATATGAATTGTGGCTAATTAGAAGATATGAGTGACCTCTAAAAGTTGGTTTTAAATAAATTCACAAATTTTGGAACAAAAAGTCTATCAAAAACCACTTTTTGAAATTTTAAAAAAAGTTTCACATATCACACTTTGATAGCATTGGGTAAGACTACAATATTAGCCAAAGTGGTTTAAACTTTACATGGGGCCTTTAAGGAAAAAATTGGAAAAAATTTGGAGGCATTGGAGATGAAGTCAAGGTACATTTCCATCAATATTATAAGTATGTTCTTCGCAAGTTATATAAATAAAAATTCAAACATAAAGAGGGATTAACACGTAGTTCAATGAGGGAGCTAATGTTGTCAAACTTTTGGAGAGGAGTGTATCTATAAAATTTTTACTATATTTATAAAATATTCATACATTCCATAAAACACAAATTAAATCACAATATAAAATCGTTACTCAAAGTTAATATCCCATGTTGTCTTATAATGACGTCATAATCATAAGATATATCATTTTGCAATAGTGGTATTGACAAAATGCACGATGAGTTTAGAAGAGCATCAACCCCAGGATATTTCCGTAAAGCTGGAAAAGAGATGAGGCGTAGAGTGTTCTTCGTAATATTCTTTTTATGATTATTTATTATCATATTACTGCGACATTTGTTTTATATATAGGGTGGCCCGAAAGTATGCCCCCCCCCCAGGCAGACATACACCAATGTCCCCATTGTATGTGTCATATCATGTTAAAGCTTGTCCAAAGTTACATTGATTTACCAAGTAGCATGCTTCAACTCACAAACGGGAAAAATTGCACGCATTTCAAAATGCAGTGTTTTACCAAATAGTCCATGGTATGACTTTCGAATATGAAGGATCTGTAGCACGTCACTATAGCGTAGCAACATTTGAAGCAGTATTTATGAAGGTGTATATGTCTTAATTCTTTTAAAATACCATTTGCTGAAAAAACATCCAGCTTTCGGGTCAGAAAATGTCTTTCAGCACAATTGGTCAAAAAAACATAAATATTTTGATTCGAACTTTTATACATTTTATAAGACACAGACCGTTATTCTAAACATACGAACACAATTTATCACAATGTAAAAAATTACTATAATTTTAATGTAGATGTCGCTGTTTAATTAGTGTAATTACGCAAGTGTGTTTTGCAGATTTTGTTTGATTTTTTCAAATATGAGCCAAGCCGATTCAACTAAATTGTGTGGAATATTCAGGTAATTTATGATTGGGAACATATAGTTTTTTACCATTTAAAACATTTTATTACCAGAATATTTCCATATAATCGCAAGGGGTCTAACAACAAATTATTGTTCATGTTTCATAAAATATATAGGTATTGCAATGTTCATATATTCCAAGGGCATGTCTAATAATGCAATCGAACGCCTCACAATTCTTCCTCGACGTTACTTGTGGCTATCAAGTTTTCTGATGGCTGTTTCTTCTTTGACCTTACCGCTGGAAACAATCAAATTTTAGGAAGATAATGATAACGATTTTTCTCAATTATTCATGAATTCGACCAAGTCATGATATTTGTTTTATAAGCAACTAAGCTATATCTAACTACGGTTAACCTAAAACTAAAAGCTTAGAAACCTAAATCATATATTTAAATTCATTTTGTATTATTTTCTGTTGCATTGTGTTCTCCAAATTGTGAAAATTTGGGATTTTATTTTTTGGTAATTTTTTGACCTCTGTTAATGGCAGGCATAATTTAGCCTAAAAACCGGAAGTACATTTAACGGTTATAATAAAAATTATTAGGGAACATGTAGGTGTGGTAATGTTAGGTTAAATATCGCTGTGCATAGTGTGCTACCATCTCCTTTATTAGACGTCCTAGAGATTTCATACCATGGACTAAAAATTAAAGTTTGGTTTTACACAAAATTAAAAATCTGTGTGTCTCCTTTGGCCATGTTAACAGCAGCGATTCTTTCCAGATGATCTTTAATGCACTTCAAACAAGGGTATGGTATTTTACAATCCTCGTAAAACCTTGTAAAGGCATTTTAGAAGAGTTTCCTTGTCTACCCTTAGAGTTTCCCTATCTACCCTTACTGACCTCTTTTTACAACTCAATATCCACCCTCTCATTGACGATAGCACCCATATCTTTGGTCACATTCAGTAAACACTAAGTTTTGAAATACCTGTAACTTTTTCGGATTTGTAATTTATACGTTGAACGATGATACTTATCAAATCAATGTACCTTTGGACAAGCTTCAAAATGATATATGACACATACTACGGGGACATTGGTGTAAGTCTTCCTAGGGGAGGGGGGGGCACACTTTCGGGACACCCTGTACATTAATATCGTATTGTTTAATATTTGCATTTGATATGTTCATACATATATGCTCCCCTGCATAAGTTTGGACCGAGTGTAAAGATGACTTTGCGCTTTGAATTCACACTGATTTTAATGTTATTATATCCTCAACCATTTATATTAAACGTCTTATTTTTGAACGAAAAATAAGATACTTGTTGTTTTATTTCACCTTTTTTACGGATACTTTATGTTTTTCGAGTTTGGATAGATTATTCCGATAAATCCTTCCGTCTTTTGATATAATAGAAAAACGTTGATATATTAGCCAAGTTGATGATGTCATAATTGGTTGTAGGTTGAAATCTGACCGTGCAAAAAAACAAAAATAATATTATTCTTTTTGTTCATTTTGAAAAAAACAACATTATTAAGCCATCAAATATATCAGAATTTCATTGATATATCAAAAGATGGAAGGCTTTATCGGAAAAATCTATTGACTTTGTAAGGTTGATTTATTCCATACTTATTGTTACAGTATTATGTTCTATCATATTCACATTAAGTTTAGTTTATCTATATGTATATACTGTAACTGATCTTTATTAGAGATCTTGGGTCAAGGTCACAATGACATTATACACAGAACTGAACTGAATGACTCGTTAACTCTTGACCATCCAGAGAGTTCTAGAAAATATAACCATTCATTAAGACTTAATCATGTGACTGGAGATGTCCAATCAAAACTCAACAAGTAGTCTCAGTTCCAGAAGATTCTTTCTAGATGATTCTTTCACACTATAAATAAAACTGCAAAGTGGACTCAGTAGCAGATAATTAAGTAATCATAACTGGACATCTCAAGGGAACTAAATAAAGCAGAATTTCAAAGTTGATCAAAGGACATCTTCTTAGCTGAATATTACAGACACCTACTGTGGGAACATTTATAACACTAAAACACACAACCTGAGGACTTTATATGGACATATATTACAACACACACTATATACGGATTATCATATACATTCGTGGATTATCATAAACATTTGTGGATTATCATCAAACATTTGTGGATTATCATCAAACATTATTGGATACGAACATTATAGGATTACGACGAACATTATTTGATTATTACAAACATTGGAGAACTATTAACGATTATTGAAACTTTCGTGATCTGGAACATTCTCAAGGATCGTCAACGACATTTATCTACATATCATAAGTATTGACTTTTATATATTATTGTTATCGTTTTTTTTGGTTTTCAAAAATATATTACTGTACATTGTTATATTTTAATTGCTGTTTTTTACTTTCTGTTATTTTCGAACGTAACAGAAATTGGGGGCTCGTCCGGGATACAACTATAACAAGCTAAAATTCATAAATCTTAAAATTCCAAATTCCAAATTTGTATATATAAATTGTGAAGACAGCAATTAACTGAAAATGAGTTTTGAGGTTGAGACATTTTTAGAATCGCCCTCTTTGGAGGAATTTGACAGTTTAAAGAAAACTGAACTTCTGGCACTAGCAAAACATGTTGGTTTGGCAGTAAAAACTTCATACCGAAAAGGTGCAATAAAAAATATTCTGGTGCCATATTTGGTAGCGGAAGAAATATTACCAGAAGAAGCATTAAAGCTTACCACGGAGCCAACCCAGCATGTTGATCCTATTGAATTTCAACAACAATTACAAATGAGAGAGCTTGAACTTAAATTACAAAATGAAAGGGAATTGAGAGAAAAAGAATTAGAAATTCAAAGTGAAAAAGAAATAAGATTAAAGGAACAAGAAATTCAAAAAGAAATTGAATTAAAACGGCTTGAAATAGAAGCTAAAAGCAAAACTGATGAACATGCTACTATGCATCAACATTTTGAAAATAGGTTTGACGCTTCAAAATTTCTCAAATTTGTACCTAAATTTCAAGAGAAAAATGTTGATAAATACTTTACACATTTTGAAAAAGTCGCTCAGAGCCTAGACTGGCCTAAATCTGCATGGCCAGTTATGCTTCAGAGTGTATTCATTGGTAAAGCGAGTGAAATATTTGCCTCTCTCTCAGCAGAAGCATGCTCTGATTATGACCTAATTAAAAATGCAATTCTTAAAGCTTATGAACTAGTGCCAGAAGCTTACAGACAGAAATTTAGAAATGCCCACAAACAGAGTGACCAAACCCATGTTGAGTTTGCTCGAGAGCAAGAGCAGCTTTTTGACAGGTGGCTTGTCTCTAAAGATGTATCTGAAGAGTTTAAAAAGCTCAGAGAGCTTATGCTAATAGAACAATTTAAAAACTGTGTTCAGTATCACATTAGAACTTACTTAGATGAACACAAGGTAGAAACTTTAAGTCAAGCTGCCACCCTGTCTGATGATTATGCTCTTACTCATAAGGGTAGTTTTATCAAAGGTAATCCTAACTCAAACTTTAGAGGTTATCAAGGTAACAAACCTTCATATGATACAAAATCAAATCAGTCCTCATTATCAAATACATCAGTTAAAGCAAAAGACCAGTCTAATTCATCACAGAGTTCTAGCTCAAAATCAGATCAATCAAATTCTTCAGGTCCAAAATCAAATGTCACCTGTAACTATTGTAAAAAGCCTGGTCATCTTATTTCTGAATGCTATAGGATTAAGAATAGAAGAGAGATGTCTGGTTCTGCTCATTCAAATGGTTGTGCTACTGTTCCCATTTCAAGAAAGCCCATTGTTTGGGATTCATATACGCATACTGAGAAATCTACTCATAGTGATATTATGGAGGATTATAAGCCTTTCATGTCGGAAGGATCTGTGTCACTGTCAAGTGATGATACCAATTCAAAGCCAGTTAAGATTCTTAGAGACACGGGTGCATCTCAGACCTTGTTATTAGAAGGTGTCCTTCCTTTATCTGAGGAGTCATTCACAGGTACCCATATTTTGATGCAAGGCATTGAATTAGGATTTACTAAAGTTCCCCTCCATCGTATTCATATCACATCAGAGTTGGTCAAAGGGCCAGTTATTGTTGGTGTTAGGCCACAACTTCCTGTTGAAGGAGTCGCATTGCTTTTAGGCAATGATTTAGCTGGGGGTAAGGTATCATTAGACCCCATTGTTTCTGATCAGCCTTGTTCTATTGAAGATTCTGTCCAAGAGGACTCTGATATATATCCTGCTTGTGCTGTTACTAGGGCTATGGCTAAAAAGTTAGCTAATAGCGGGGATTCGTCTGTGGGAGATGACTTTGATAGTGGGTTTTTAAGCTCCTTGTTTGATGATGATTGTCACTCCCCACTTGTTAAAGATGATCCTTATCCTATTTTAAAGGCAAATTCTTCATTGAAACAGCCTTCTGTTCGAGCCAAGCAGTCAACTATTGAGGCAAATTCTTCATTGAAAAAGCCTATTGCCAGAGGTGATTCACCTTCTGAGCAGGATCACTATTTTAATGCGGTTTCGCCCGCTCTTGCTAGTCCTGATGAAGTTTCATCCTCTTCTAGTTCTGAGGTTTCATCCTCTATTTCTGATAGTGATTCTTTGAAAAATGATCCTCATTCTAAAAACATGTTAATTTATGAACAAGAACATGATCCATCACTCATTGATCTTAATAAAAGATGTCTTACTATTGATGAAGCTGACAAGGTCCCTGTTTGTTTCTACAAAAAGGATGGCATATTAATGCGAAAGTGGAGACCTCCTGAAGCTTCCCCTGAAGATGATTGGGCAATTGTGCATCAAATTGTTGTCCCAAAATCATATCATAAGGAAATCTTGAGTCTAGCTCATGATTCTCCCATGGCAGGTCATTTAGGAGTAACTAAAACATACCATAAAATACTCAATCATTTCTTTTGGCCCAAATTAAAACAAGATGTCCAAGAGTATTGTAGGTCTTGTCATACATGTCAAATGGTAGGGAAACCTAACCAGAAAATTCCAACTGCTCCTTTACACCCTATACCTGCATTCGATGAACCATTTAGTAAGGTTCTTATTGACTGTGTTGGTCCATTACCAAAAACAAAATCTGGTAATCAATATTTACTCACTATTCTTTGTATGGCCACACGGTTTCCAGAAGCGATTCCACTTAGAAATATCAAAGCCAAAAACATAGTGAAATCACTCATCAAATTTTTCACCTTAGTTGGACTACCAAAAGATCTCCAGTCTGATCAGGGCTCAAATTTCATGTCAGGCTTATTCCAACAAGTCATGGATACCTTGGGTATCAAACAGTGTAAGTCAAGTGCCTATCACCCAGAGTCTCAAGGAGCTCTAGAGCGTTACCATCAGACACTTAAGACCATGATTAGAGCTTTCTGTTTTGAATATGAGAAAGACTGGGATGAGGGCATACCCTTGCTTCTGTTTGCTACCAGGGAGGCTAAGCAAGAATCATTAGGGTTCAGTCCATTTGAGCTAGTATTTGGTCATTCTGTGCGTGGTCCACTTAAATTGCTCAAAGAAAAGTGGCTGTCAGAAACTGAAAAGTTTAATCTGCTGAACTATGTCACTGGGTTTAAAGAGCGCCTATCAAAGGCTTGTGAAATAGCCAAAGAAAATTTGCTAAATAGCCAAGATAAAATGAAAACTTGGTATGACAGAAAAGTCAAAGAAAGATCTTTCCAGCCAGGTGACAAAGTTCTTATATTGCTGCCACTTCAGACAAATCCATTACAGGCAAAATTCTATGGTCCTTATGTAGTGGATTCCAAGGTCAATGACCTCAATTATATTGTCAAAACTCCAGATAGGCGCAAAGAAACACAACTGTGTCACATCAATATGATGAAAAAGTACTTTGAGCCAGACAAAGAGCTTGGCTCAGTTAAACCTGTAGTCACTTTGGCACCTGCCCTTGTAAAAGAAACTGATCTACAAGATTCAGATGATATCACTTATACTGATTTGGACTATGAAGATATCAAAGGTTTGTCTAGGTTAAAGAACTCTGAAGTATTATCAAATCTAGATCATAAATTGCATCATGTGACAAATGATCAAAAACAGCAAGTCACAGAATTAATTCATGAGTTCACTGATATCTTCTCTGATGTACCGACTAAGACATCTATAGCTTATCATGATGTTGAAGTCCAAGATGTAACCCCTATTAAGCAACATGCTTATAGAGTAAATCCATCAAAATCTGAAGATTTGAGAGCTGAGGTCAATTATATGTTAGAAAATGACATAATTGAAAAGAGCAATAGCCCATGGAGTTCACCTGCTTTCATTGTACCAAAATCAAATGGTGGACGTAGGCTAGTGGTTAACTATATCAAGGTGAATCGAGTAACAAAGACCGATTCTTATCCAATACCACGAATTGACGACTGCATTGACAAAATTGGAACTGCTAAATATGTTAGTAAATTTGATCTCCTCAAAGGATTCCTAGGGGTTCCATTAACTGAAAGAGCAAAACAGGTATCTGCCTTTGTTACTCCTGATGGTTTGTACCAATTTAAAGTTATGCCATTTGGTATGAAAAATGCACCTGCCACATTTCAAAGAATGATGAATGGCTTATTAGCAGACCTTGAAAACACTGGTGTCTACATCGATGATGTAATTGTCTATTCTGACACTTTTGATGAACACATGTGTTTGCTGCGTAAGTTGTTTGAAAGAATCTCTCTGGCCAATTTAACCATCAATTTGGCTAAGAGTGAATTTTGTAAAGCCACAGTTGAATATCTGGGCCATGTGGTAGGTCAGGGGCAGGTTAAACCAGTGAGTGCCAAAGTGGAGTCAATAACACAACTCCCAGCTCCTACTAATAAGAAAGAATTAATGAGAAGTCTTGGAATGGCTGGCTTTTATAGGAAGTTTTGTCCAAATTTCTCTTCAATTGCTCTTCCGTTGACCAATTTACTTGGGAAAAACATCAAATATGTGTGGTCTGAGCAATGTCATACAGCCTTTGATAAAATCAAGGCCATACTAAGTGAAGAACCAGTGCTTGTTGCACCTGATTTTAGCAAGCCATTCAAGATCCAAGTAGATGCTTCTGATGTAGGAATGGGAGCTGTCCTATTACAAGAAAAGGATGGTATTGATCATCCAGTGTGTTATTATTCAAAGAAATTTGATAAACATCAGAGAAACTACTCCACCATAGAAAAGGAATGTCTAGCATTACTTCTGTCATTACAGCATTTTGAAGTATATGTTAGTTCACCAGTTCATGCAGTTACTGTATTTACTGACCATAATCCGCTGACATTCCTTCATAGAATGAAGAACAAGAATCGTAGATTGTTGAGGTGGAGTCTGTTATTGTCAGAGTACAATCTTGACATAAGACACATAAAAGGCAAGGATAATTTAATTGCTGATACTCTTTCAAGAGTGTAATACCTCTATTTCTAAGAGGCTATTTGACTTATACTGCATATGCTTAAGGCTTTGTGCTAATATAATATAATAAAAAGATTGTACTTCGAGTGTGATTTGATAATATTATTATAATATGCTTTTGGGTTTTACTCAGTCTATAACTATATAAATAGTATTGCATTTGACTATTGTAAATAAATGTTATGTAAGTCTCAACCTCATCTTTGAAAAATTGTAACCCTCACCACACCAGATATTATTGTAAAAGTTTTTCATTATATTCAAACTTTTCTTTTAAGGAGGGAGGTGTTACAGTATTATGTTCTATCATATTCACATTAAGTTTAGTTTATCTATATGTATATACTGTAACTGATCTTTATTAGAGATCTTGGGTCAAGGTCACAATGACATTATACACAGAACTGAACTGAATGACTCGTTAACTCTTGACCATCCAGAGAGTTCTAGAAAATATAACCATTCATTAAGACTTAATCATGTGACTGGAGATGTCCAATCAAAACTCAACAAGTAGTCTCAGTTCCAGAAGATTCTTTCTAGATGATTCTTTCACACTATAAATAAAACTGCAAAGTGGACTCAGTAGCAGATAATTAAGTAATCATAACTGGACATCTCAAGGGAACTAAATAAAGCAGAATTTCAAAGTTGATCAAAGGACATCTTCTTAGCTGAATATTACAGACACCTACTGTGGGAACATTTATAACACTAAAACACACAACCTGAGGACTTTATATGGACATATATTACAACACACACTATATACGGATTATCATATACATTCGTGGATTATCATAAACATTTGTGGATTATCATCAAACATTTGTGGATTATCATCAAACATTATTGGATACGAACATTATAGGATTACGACGAACATTATTTGATTATTACAAACATTGGAGAACTATTAACGATTATTGAAACTTTCGTGATCTGGAACATTCTCAAGGATCGTCAACGACATTTATCTACATATCATAAGTATTGACTTTTATATATTATTGTTATCGTTTTTTTTGGTTTTCAAAAATATATTACTGTACATTGTTATATTTTAATTGCTGTTTTTTACTTTCTGTTATTTTCGAACGTAACATTATGGAGGGTTGAACAAATGCAAATAAAAATGTCCCCATATATGTACATACTTACCAAGTGTCAATGTAAACCTATATGATTCTCGTTTTACTAATTCAAACGTTCATTACATACATTGTTTTCTGAAATTAAACCAAGACGTCACCTAGAAAATCATCTTATTAACGTTTTTAGATATGTTCAAAACAACGTAATAAACATACAATGACTAAATGACTAAATTCCAGGGAAGGAAATTTTCTTTATTTTCGGTTCTAAGAGTTTTGCTGTTATTGTAACATTATAATAATCATTCAAAATACTCGACAAGAAGGAGATATATTCAATGAAACCCATGCCGTTTCTATTAGGAAAACACAACAATTATTATTGTTCAATGATTTTCTCTTTGCACCCGGTATTATATGGGTACTAAGAAATGTATATCTTAATGCGATTATTTTATCCACTTTAGCTTTAAAATGTTTGTTGATCGGATTCATAAGTTTTCACCAAATTATCTTTTATCAAATATGAAAGCATACGATTGGTCTAACAACTGGCCAAACGTAACTTCCATGATTCTCTGTCATTTACTTGCACTGACCATATTATAGACAGTATACGTACTGCCAAAGCCAAGTGTAGACACATTTAAGCATTATATATAGAGAAGGTAATTATATTTATGATCTGTTTATTTTAATCCGTATAATATTGTATATCAGTCCACCATAGTGATCAAACAACAGTCGTTTTTAAATTTTCACACACACACCTGACACCATCCTGCTTTTTCATATCATTTTCATAAGCATTTAAAAAATTTCATGACATTATAGTGGAATAAAGAAACAACACCAAGAATTCTTAAGACAAGAAGACCCTAGATATGGTGTTAAACTTAAAAAGATTGGCAGACGCAGAGTTTTCAGTGTAATTTATATTTTGATGATATTGTATATCCGTGGTATAAATAATAGTATTGTGTACTATGAGGTGATCCATCAAAGAAGTAGCGTCAAAGATGTTATCAATTCAATATTACTTGACCAATTTTCATGAAAATTAGTACAGATGTATTCCACACATTATTCAAAATTCAAAGTAACTCAAGAATAAATAGAATTTCACGCTTACTATGGTATCCAGATGTGACGGCATCCGGGGCAAATTGTTTGTTTTGGTATGAAACGGAATAAAAAAAAATCAGAAATAGATGTTAGTATCAACAATTTTGTTTTTATCAAAATCATGAACATCATATCGCACTATCATTATTGTGATATTAATCACATAACTGCCTCAATTGGCACTGCGTGTTTCATGTTGTAGTTATCAACTTGTTATCTAATCATCTAGACATTGTTTTTTCACGTTAAATCATGGTTTGGGATGGGTGGGTTTTTTCCTTATGTCCATTCAACAATGCATGTTTGGATAACACCAATCCCAAGTTTCAAGGTGTTTGGCCGAATGATATTGAAATGACGACATCTTTCACATTATTTTTGGATCTCCCTGTACATACGCATTGCTATTTAAATGTCTATTAAATAGCCTTTTATATACATGTTTACAGTGATTACATTATTCTACTTATTTGCAATTACAGTCGTCGTTCCTCAATCTATTTCCTATAAACAATAAAAAGATTAATATTTATTCATAACTATTTTATCTGGAGCTATTTTATTCAAACTTTAGCATGTATACTTCAGATATATACATGCAGTGTACATAGCTAAGCATGGGACTTTGGGAACACATTTTACATTTTGGGGGTCCTATCGTGTCATGCAATCTATCATACTGAAATATAGTTTAAAACGCGAATTATTGAAATTGCGATATGAGTTCACTTGAATCATGTGATTAGCTCCTAAGCAATAACAAAATGAGGAACATTGCAATATGTTATAGTAAACATGTATATATTAGTACGTAGATTATCAATTTTAGTATGCATAGAAATAAGCACGTAATTTACAAGATAAATGTTTGTAGACAAAGCAAGAAGGCCAATGTAAAGATAATGTATGATAAATATGTTTCCAAAATATTTTGTTATAGTATGAAATATAAATGACGAATTAAATCCGGAATTCGGTTCAAACAAAGCATAAAATTTGTTGGGATACTTTATAAAGCATATAATCTGCTAATCTGCTTTGAACTCTAAAATATCAAGTGTATAACCATTGTAATATTCTGACTTTCGTATTTTGATTTTGAATATTTGCTAGTGTCAAATGCAGCAATAAAGAATTCTTACATTTTGCCCCATTATGATATGGCCTTGTTTTTAACAAAATATTTCATTCAATTCATTATGCTCATCTGATCATTAGTCAGTCATACCCTTCACATACACTGTCATTTTGTTGTCATGTGATTAGGCAAATCACATGACACAATACATTTGTTATAAACACACTTTTAAAATCTGATTTGGCTAAAAATCGCGAAAAGCTAGTGTACGAAACCTGAAATATGAATTTCTTAATAAATGCCCTTGCTTTCCTGTTATTCAGATGTAAGATAGAGAATCACGGTGTTTTTACGTTGGCCTTTGTCGTGCTTTGGGTGTCCTTGGGTGCTTTAATCGTTGCTTTGCTTTTCTCCCTCAATCGTGTACAGAAAACAACGTTCTTGATATGACATTTAAAACTAACCTCAATGAGTGATCATGAACATTCACTGAACTGACAACAATAAGTCCATATCTACGTTCTAAATATACTGCATTATTGTGTGGTAAATATCAAAGGTAGTGAGCAAGATTGCCCTTTCTACTTAGTCACTCTGAAATAAGCCTCGTGAAATATATACTTCAATATTACGATTGATATACGTTTAAAGTTCCCAAAGCATCCATTGCGATTCAAATGATATCATGATAACTATAATGACGTTGTTTTCTTTCAGTGACGTTGACATTGCTTTTTTCCAGTGGCCTTGGCGCAAGTCATTTTGAATTCAGACGCGTTGACGGTCAGAGGCGTCGTGTTAAAGGAGTCAGTTACTGGCATTTTGCTCATGACTAAATCGTAACCTGGTAACGCCTTCATGTATACTATACATAAAATAATTGTAAAATAATGTTGATGATACGTTAAGGGGGAAACATATTGATCCACCAATGCAAATGATGGTATTCGCCACAGAGTTCTCTTTATATCAGGTGTTACATGTATCGGCAACATGTCTCTAGGCACCAAAAGGTGATATAAAACACTAATTGAATCCCTAGATATGAGGATATCATCCTCATTATAATGTATATAGTATATATGAAGTACCACTTTGCGTCTTAGTCAGTCATTAGCATACATGTATAACATTTGTGTGCCTGTTCTTTGTCTCAAGCATGTGTAACTTTAACTTATATAATGACGCTGGGGAACACGGCCATTGATTTACAGGGCGTCCACAAAAAGTATACCCAAATTCAAAGCCAGGATACCACGATAAGGTCTAGTTTTTCCTCCATCAAATGGTACCTAGATCATAATGGAACTGTCATGGATGACTGAGCAATCATGACTTATGAAAGGTGGTAAAATCGCCACTGTGCCAAGTTAGCATTCAAGTAGGATTGACACATGAATGTTTAAAACATTATTAATGTTCAAATTCAAACTTGTTTCATGTTCTTCAAGCTTTTTGCATAATTTAACTTTTTAGTGTTACCTCCCTCTCGGCGAACTGGATTACAAGATCCTCTTGAACAGCATGCAATGGAACTTCTATATGATGATATCCAGCTTTGAAGTCGATTCTATCCCCCGTTTATTTCAACACTCTTGCTGAAATCCTCATTTTCTCAGAAGAACTAAAGTTGATTGAGTTTCAACAAGTAAATTCATGTGGGACAGTATTGCTAGAATCCATTTTCAATAGTTAGAATAGGGGTTCTTAAACAGCTCACTGGACTTGCCTTTTAGAACCTTTTGTTGGCTCTACTGCTCGGGTGTTAGTTGAACCATGCTTGCAGTCCTATTTTAGAATGGGTTAAGCTTTTTGCAAAACCTTTTTTTCATAAGAGAGTCCAGTTCATTATAAAAGTCCTGTCTTCTAATATAATGTAACAGAAAAAGAATACTTGACCAATTACACATCGATTGCCACAGCACTAATTTTACCACCTATCAGAATGGTTTTGATTGCTCAGTCATACATGACATTTACCTAATGTTCTAGGTACCATTTGTTGGAGGACAAATAAGGCTTTTTGCTGTTACCTTTGTATTTCAAAAAATTGCTCAAGGTCCTAGTAGTTTGCTTTTGAGGTTTGGTTTTTGTGGACGCTCTGTAAAAACCCGGAGTATATTCTCATTGAATGACTATATGCATCACCCATCCGTTTGGAATGGTTTACAATCACGTGTGACCTTCAACCTAAATTTAAGAACATTCCTATGCGAATGTGAATATTCATTTGGTCTAAAATAATCCTTTTCCCCTCTATGATCTCTTCGTTACTAGGTTATATTTTATTAGGGCTTGAAGTGGTCATTCGAAGGAGGCTATAATTCCTGGATGACCAACCTTTACTACCCATTTTCCACTGGACAGGGGGTCGTATTGTGCATTAAAAAGCCACTATTGTATAGGTTTATTTACTGTTTCTTTTTTCATCTAAAGAGGGATTCAAAAGAGTCACTATGAGTTTGAGCGAATTGAAGGAAACCGAAGACGGGTCAAACGGGTAAATTTCGTGTCATGCTTCTCTATAAATCCATTTCTCATTTTGGAGTTCTTCTGTATACACACCTCCAAAGATTTGGCAACCTCGACTCCCAGTTTATCATGATCCAGTGCCGGTTTCTTATTGTCTGTCTTCGATTACAATATGTCACATTTATTTACAGACTTAAACACCTTGTCCTTTTGGGTCATTGGGGTTGCCAAACTTTTAGAATTTATGAGGATTGTATAAATGCTTAACCCCAATGTAATTACATCATCATGAGACATGTTTATATTCATCTATAAAAGCACATAAATGCTTAGCCTCAATGTAATCACATCATCGTGAGAAATGATTATACTATATTCATCTATAAAACCACATAAATGCTTAACCCTAATGTAATCATATTATCATTAGAAATGTTTATACTATACAAGGGCCGATCAAAAAGTTTCTTACCGTTGGCTCTCAATTTTATAATAAGGGGAGTTGGATGCTCAAACTTTTACATAAGACAGGGTAGTAAGTGTGCTTGAGACTGTCTGAGTTTCATTTAAATTGGTTCATTGGTAGTGACACAGAGTCCATACATATTTTCAATGATTGAATTGTGCTCAGCTGCAGTTTTGGAATTTTCTTACACTAATGAAACTAACTAATGAAATCTGTCAACAGACTGTAGTTTAATCATGTTTAATTAGTTATTATGCTAATATTCATTCTCATTCAAAATATTCAACCCCAGTTGTAATGCACTTCCTATATCTGTCCACTCGATCCAAAAACACATGTTTAAGGCCTTCGTATGAGAGGTTTGAGACATGTCGGTAAATTTCCAGAACCACAACTCGGCAGATATTTTATAGTTATAACGCTACTCCACCTTACTTTGTCATTGAAAATATGAATTGACTCTGTGTCACTACCAATAAACCAATTTATAGGAAACTCGTACAGTTTCAAGCAAACTAACTATCCTGTCTCATGTTAAAGTTTTAGCTTCCAACTCCTCTTATTATAAAATTGAGAGACAACGGTAAGAAATCTTTTGATCGGCCCTTGTATTCATCTATAAAAGCACATATATGCTTAACCCCAATGTAATCACATCATTATGAGAAATGTTTATACTATATTTAAGGAATAAAGAACGAGATTTTATGATTTACGGCGTAATATAAGATTTTATTCTGTTCATTGTTAAAAGACCGAAATTGCGTAGCGATTGAGGTCTTTGGCAATGGCCAGGATTAAATTCGAGGTCATATATTTGACATAAATCATAAAATCGAGGTCTTTGTTACGATTCTTATATGATAAACATACAAGAAACACAACTATTTTCATTTATGAGTTTTAGAGGTCATACATACTCCAATATAGACCAATTTATCAATTGTTCTAGCTATTGTGACGTCACCTATCATATTAGAATCATCTATAAAAGCACATAAATGCTTAACCCCAATGTAATTACAGCATCATAAGAAATGTTTAAAGTATATTCATCTATAAAAGCACATAAATGCTTTACCCCAATGTAATCACATCATCATGAGAAATGTTTAGAATGTATCCATCTATAAAAGCACATCATATAACTATGTTCATAACATACATTCATTAAATCATTCATTTTAGTGGTGTACACAAATTTCATTCTGAGTTCAGGCGAAATGATGGAAAGCGTCGGAGGATTAAACGGGTAACACTGGCCTTTGCAAACTGTTTATCAACCTTAACACGTGATCATGATTGATTGCGTACTCATGTATCATGTGACAAGAAATCCGTAATGAAGTTGTATTATATTGTATTGGAACCATATTAAATTTAAACCATGGATGTTTTGACATCATAGTAAGAGATTAACTGACTTTGGAAGTCTTAACTTCATTGACGATTCTGTGAATGAGATTAATATTTGTAGAAAAAAACCTTAGTTAACATACAGTATAGTGCATGTAAATATAGTCTTTCAATATAGAATATAGTCAACCATCAGTGAGGTGACCAACAAGGTGATTCAAGTATAGATGTAACGTCATTGATAATACTCGCTCGTGAACATATGATCATTCAAGGGCGGACAGATCTGATAGAACAGCCTTTGGTCGCCATCTATCACCCGCTACAGAATGGGATGGTTGAGTCGAAAATACTGAAGTCCGCTGCTTACGCTATATTTCCAAATATGTCCCCGCATCTCCATTCTCTATTTGCGAAAGTTATCAGCTGCTTCTGTGCTGATCACGAATTTCCTTTATCCTCGAGTGGATATTTTCTACCAGAAAAGAAAATGGTAGTTTTTGACGATAATTTAATCAGTATCAAATTGATGAACTTCTGGTAACCCTCATTCAAAAATCTCAGGAAATTTTGAACGCTACTCTGTGAATTTCCGTCAAGACCGCCATTTTGGACAATGGAGAACATTTTGGGAATATAAAGTAAGCAGTTGATTTCAGTATTTCAGTCTCAATCGTCATGATTTTGTAGCAGGTGATAGCTGGCGAGCAAAGATTGTTTTGTCAGCTCAGTCAGCGTTTGAAAGAGGTAACCCAAAGTATCGCTGCATATTATCATTTGTCTTATTAGTAGTCGTTTGCATAGTATTGTCTAACTACTGTAAATGCATCGTTGATATGTTTTATAAATTGTCAAGCATCATGCCATTCGATGAATTGTACAGTAAACGTCGTCATGGTCAAATGAATAGGTCTATTGATCAACTAGCATGCATTCGAAGCAACCGCTGCAATGTTGTGAAGTGGTGGACTGGTTTATTGTATGGTGGGGGAAGTTATTTTAACGTCTTCCGTTTGTATATGTTGTATTAAATGTAGTATGTCAAGTATACAGCGTGAAACAAAATGCCACCCACTAATTTTGGAATATCTTAATAATGAAGGAATCTTCGTGATCACTTGTGTGTAGATAGTGTGTTCAATGAGGGAAAGTCTGTGCAGCATCAACAACTTTGAAAAGAGATATTATGTTTTCCGTCCAGGTATGTTCTCTTTGAAATCGTCAAAAAATTTCGATTTCTGTCTAAGCCACTATTTGAGTCATTTCTGGATTCCCATCTCATAAATTATCATGTAATATATACTCTTAGATTACTTTGTCAAATTTGATGAACTGACTCGCTTATTAGATTTTCTCATTTACATTTTTGAGTGATTTTGTGTCAGAGCATGCCTTCACATAAAATGAGATATCTCCTAAATTCCAATTTGTTGATGCTATACTCTATCTACAAATAAAAATCATGAAGTTTCCTTCGATCATTGAGAAAGTTATTCAAAAATAAGTGAGTTGCATTTTTGTGTCACCCTGTACATTAGACATTTATTGATACACTAAAGTACGATGCAAAATATAATATATGTACAATATCACATATATGTAAAGTGAGTTATAGTACTTTCTCGAAAATAAACAATAACATGTTATTTAACGTCACAATTGTTTAACGACGCAAATATGAAAATTGCAGACACAAAGAAAGTCAATGTCGTCCTGGATTTATTTCACGGAATATATCAACAAAAAAATACAACAGTAAAATATTATATTGGAACAACAGTAAAAATAAATATAGGATTTTACTTATTTGGACTACAACATGTTACTGTTCGTATTTAACTTGTAGGGTATTAACACCATCACAACCTCTGATTTCAAAGAAGACACCAATGGGCATGGGACGGCAGTTGCTGGTGAGTTTACGGAACATTGTGATGTATTTTGAGACCATCATTTGATCCAGTTATTTATTTTTTATTTAGTTTACATGGCATTTTTTGTGGTAATCCAATCGATGATCCCTGCAACGTCAAAATATTGAAGATTATTTTTACCATTATGTTTTGTTTTACAAACGACATAAGGTACGAACTAGTAAATATGTAAAAGTGCATATCATAAATCAACCCTCGTACGTAAGCACGCTATTCGCATGTGCACAATGACCGACATTATTTTTGTGCATCAGACATGGAATATTGGTTTGTTTTAATTTTGAACGGTTCAGCTCTAAGAAGTTTCTTCTAGTTTGTGTTTTTCGAAGTACACTTCTGTTTTTCCTTTGGCATTACATACATATATGTATTTACACCTAAATAAACATTGCAGTTACTCTTCATTTATTTCCATGTAACAAATTTTTCTCTAAAATGTTTCTTTTTTGCTATGTTATGTAATGCTGTTTGGTCTTTTCTGTATGTATGATCCCATATATAGGTGTATATTGGTGTTTTCATATTGTAGCCATCATTGGAGGTAGGACTCTTGGTGTTGCTAAGCAAACCATTCTCCATCCTGTCAAAGTTATGGACCGCAATGTTAGAGGTGAAATCGTTGGGACAATAGGGTGAGAAACATTCAACCTATGCCAAATCAAGCTTCAATTTCTCTTAATAGCGAAATATTGTTTGGGCAACGTAAAATGCATTGCAGTAGAAGGGAAAAGTAGAATGCATCATTTATTTCAAAACCTGTTTATTTATTTATTTTTTCAAAACCTGTTTATACTCTGCATTAAGATCTGTAAATGATGAGACTAATCAACGTCACGGCATGTAAACATTCATAAAGTTATTCAATTGCTATATTGTGTCTGTCAACTTTTTAGTTTACCTTATGTAAAAGGAAGGTGGTATTGACGTGTCCGGGTTACTATGTTTTGATTAAATATTACTATATTTCCAGGAGTGTTATTCGAGGAATTGCATTTGTGCTTGCAATGGAGAATGAAGAGAGGAAAAAGGAAAGAAAAGTTATTGTCAAGTATGTTTGAGAACCACTAAGAATCTTTATTCATTGTCTACAGGTTTATCATCATTCCCAGAAAAGCATTCCACTATATTAAAATACTTAGTTTCAACACAAAAAAACACTAATGTTAATCATTTATGCATGTCATGTATCGTGTGTCATGCATTCAAAATAAATCTGTTTTAGTATGTCATTGAAAACTGGATTTAGCAGGCTACTTAACGCTGCTGTACAGGAATTACTTGATAGTGTAAGTAACTGGTTTTCTATAGAATAATGAATCATATTATCTTAGGTTATCTTGTTGCGTTATGTTAACTACCAAATATAAATACAAAACAGATTATCAGATACAATTATCCAACTGCTTATGAAAACACTTTTGAAATGTGTTTCCTAAGTCATGTGAAGAACACGGACCAATCGGGGAGTAATGAATGTGGCAGTAATATTATTTTATTATAATTTTCAGGGTATAACTGTAACAGCTGCTGCCGGAAATGACGCAGGAGATGCGTGCGAGGTTTCACCTGCCTCGCTAGATGGCGTGTATGTAGTTTACTGAATATTCGATTAGAGTTAAAAGAAGTGATAGAATTCTGGATGCTTTTTACTATATGTATATAAATAACAATCTTCATCAGAATGTATTCATTGTCAGGATAAGATAAGATAATCACAGTCTTTTTAGAATATGATCCTAGATTTGGAATTTCGTCGAAAAGTGGGATTAGATTCATACGGAAATAAGCATTTAAAGGCAGAATCAGATCTAGCGATTATTTTGCTTACTTTGGTGCTTCACCTTGACAAATATTGTTTCAATTTTAGAATATTTTGGGGTCATATCATTTCTTTCATATTTTATTTTTAATGATATACTTTATTTACAATAATGCAATCATTTATCTATACGAATGGTTACCATTCTTATTATTTTGGAGAATTTAAATATTTTCCTCCATTTTTGCACTTTGAATCTTAAATAACTTCACCAATTGATAAAACATCACGGATCTTTTGGGAGACGTTCTATTTGAGCTTGTGAGGAATACATTTGTACATCATTGTCGATATCACTTGCAATTTTGTCACTTCCTATGGATCTGATTCTACCTTTAAGCAAGGAACTACTTCATACAATAACGAATATATGTTTTTTCAGTATATCGGTTTCTGCAGCAACAAGGAGAGACGAGCTACATTATTCAACCAACAGAGGGAGATGTGTAGATATAGCTGCCCCGGTACGTGCATTTTTCCTGATTAATTTTATTGAAAAAATATACGGTCATAATAACTGACGAGTCCGATATAAGCCAGGTCAATAAATGTTGCCCCATTGTTTAAAATTATTGCAGGATGTTGGTTCCATTGTGTTATAGTCTTAATTATGTATATACAGGGTGTTCCAAAAGTAACAGGACTGGTGCTGGCATCTTGTTGAATATGCACCAATCATCTTCAAAATTTTACATGATGTACTTCCATGTATTGTTACTAAGACTGCACAGTTTCGACAAAAATTATGAAACTTGGGTAGAGTTATGGTTGCTATGATAACATGACATCACACTACCCGGGGCAACATTCCACGCAGAAAGTTACAGAGACTTTAAGCATTTTGTACATCCCTTATCAAAGCTAGAATCCAACAACTGGTGGGAATTGCATTGGCTAAATACATCATTTGATATTCCTATGAATCCTCTACTTTGAAAAGTAGGGTCCTCTTTGGTCAGTCCAAGAGTAGCACTCAGTATCCATGACTCAAACACATGAGTAAACCCATTTGATGACATGTCACGCAGGGTCAATAGGACAACTTGGAGAAGGTCATCCTCATCTTTAACGGTCTTACCGCGCTGATTAGCATTCCATTCTCCAAATAAAAGTAAAAAATTAGATATTGCATGATCAGAAGAGTATAGTGCATGGTATTAGACCTCAAGACCTAGCTCCGCTATAGCTGCAGCGGGCTTTAATTCTGACTTGCGGGCAGACGCCTTATCAAGGTGGATAATTGGCTTAAAATTGCGTCTTTTCAAAAACTCAATCGTAAATTGTGCAGACTGTTATACATGATGATATTTCAGGAAATTGAATAAATATTATTATTATGAAATCATACTTGAATCTGAGTTGTATAGCAACACCATTACTATAAAGCAACTAATAAAACAAACAAGAAATGTTGTATTGTAATAGGTGAATCAGATACTTTCTTCAGTAATATAAAAATGTTAGATATTACATTTTCGTGAAAAAGTTGCCCCGGGTATCGTAATGTCACGTTACTATAGTAACCATAACTTTACCCGCATTTTATCATTTTTTCTGAAACTTTACAATTTTAGTTGCACTACTTCAAGGTACCATTTGTGAAAATTTGAACACACTCGGTGCAGAATTGACAAAATGCCAGCACCAGTCCTGTTACTTTTGGAACACCCTGTACCTGTACTTTTATGATGCAAAATAAATACTGATTTTTTCTATCTATATTGGGTAGTGTTAAGTTTTCATATGATACAGCATAACAGCAATGAAACTTTGTTGCATTATTACCCGATCGAGAGTGATATATTAACATATCACATCGAGGTATTCCATGTGCCGAATTATTAACTAGTTCTGTGACATGGTCTGGCGATTCACAATCATTATCCTACACTTAGTGTACTAAATGTATAATAACATCAAAAAATAAATTTGATATTTATTGGCAAAATGAATAACCGGAGGATATCGTGATGATATACTCCGGGCGGAGGATATCGTGACGATATACTCCGGAAACCCCAATATGCGGAGGATATTGTGACGATATACTCCGCTTGTTTATTTCCCGCCAAATTGACTCTATTTGACATGAAAGTCATTTTGCAATGATATTATACATTTAGTACACTCTTTGTAATTGTAGGATAATAAAAACATCCTATGATTTATTTTAGAATATCATTTTAATCTACTCGGTGATATTGATATATGCCCTCCTTCGCTTTGCTCTCTCGTGCAGATATCAATATCATAAATATAAAAATGATATTCCTCAAAATCATAAGATATCCTATAAATATTTATTGAGATGTAGTAAATATATTATATATAAGCTTCTTTCTCCTAGGGTGAACAAATAAAGAGTGCTTCCATTCTGTGTAATACGTGTACAGGGACATTCACTGGCTCATCTTTTGCCACTGGATTCGTGGTACGTTTGAAATAGGTTGTAAAAAGTAGAACTACACTATAATACTGAATATGCTTAATATATATGTATGTTAAAGTGATGCCTAATTATAATGATGGGGGATTTTGATAAAAGAGCAAGATTTGCTAATGCTGATATTCACTTAACAATCTTTGAATAGGGATGCTAATTTGCTTTTCCAGATGTATTTCTTTATATAACTAATAATAACAATGATACTTTTCGCAAGAAATCTTATTATCACAAATGTTTATAAAAGATGCAAAATAAATAATTGTGATGTACATTGTATTTCAGACTGGGGCCATTGCCGGCTATATGAGTCAACAAAGCAACGTGATCAGTCCCGAAGAGGCAAAGCGGTGGATTGTTAATAAGTAAGTTTTGATTACATGCCAATGCTGCAAAAATGTGCGCTATGGGTCGCAATGATTTTACAATTACAAAGAATGGTAATCTAGTTACTGTAGTTCCTGCCAACAGATTATAGATAACCATTGCACCACTTAAAAAACATATTTCTTAGGTGAATAATGTAAATGACAATGGTTCTCATTGCAATGTTCTGTTGTTTTTTTTGTTTTCAGTGCATTCAAGAAGAACAATCTGAGCTTCCTTCGTATTGCTGGTTGTACTCCAAATAAAAGATGATCATGGAAATAAAATGTCATAGAGACAATCATAAATATAAATGATAATTTGTTTCCTATTACCGATTAGACCAAGGAATAAAGTTTCAATATATAGGCTCTTAAGACAATCATAAAAAACAGAAAGGTATCTTCCTTATACTGTACGAATTTCCCCGTTATACTTTAATGGTTAGCCCATGGCAGTGATGGGCTATCTGTCCTTATACAATTAAACTAAGGAAAGTTAAACATCAGAAGTTTCTTTCCTATGCGAATTGCCTAGTCATACTCTAATTAGACCAAGATATACAGTTTCTAAAAGACAATCATATGAACATCAGAGAGTCTCTTTCCGATGAGAATTGCCCAGTAATACTTTAATTGTTTCTAAAAGACAATCATATGAACATCAGAAAAGTGTCTTCCATAAACGAAGATCCCGAAATATCCCGTAATTCTTTATTTCGACCAAGATATACAGTTTTCCATTAGACGACCATGAACATAAGAAAAGTCCCACACTAGAAACTAGCACGTATATAAAATGAAGCAAACATTCTCGAATGATTAACAGTTTCATGCTTTGATAATAGTTGATGTACTTCTCCATGGAAATTTTGAAATACCATATCCACTGTAGATACTTTATAAGCTATGAAATAAAGAAAATCTAATCTGAAAAAGTGTTTCCATTGTTATTGCCTATAGTATTATTAATAACAATTGCGCATGAATAGAAAAGAAAAAAAATATTCGAATGCAATACCTTACTAGCATACAGAATCGACTTTTGAATGAAACAGAACTTAATTAATAAATTCTTTGAAATGTCAACTCAGTTTCTTATTTTTCTCTAATCCACTTAATCAATTATCAACTGCACCGAGCTGAAATATTGTCCATTGGATAACAATGTGTCCGATGTATATGTCTCCAACTAATGCCTGGAAAAAACGTATGTTCTACAATACCATCATACCAAATATATTTTAATTATACATTATACTATTGGATATTTAAAATGTTATGCTGTAACACTGCAATGATATCTCTAATCGTATTACACATTACATGATGGAACAATAACATTCGAATTAATGATGGTAATGTTCAAAAGGTTTAAACACACTATAAGTATGATACCTGGAAAAGCCTATAAATAAAACAGTATTATATTCGGTGTACTAGTAATCTAGATGATGTAAACAGATCTTAAACAGATCTTAACATGATTACAATATCGATAAAAAAGAATATTTTTACATAAAAATAGATGGCATCTCGAATAGTGCCATCTATTACTCAAAATTTCATGGAAAAGTATCAAGTATTGGGTAAGATAGAGCAAACAGTGAATTACTTGATTTAATAATCTTAAAGGCTCCATATAAAGTTTAAACCATAAATAAACCATGTAAATGTTACTTTGTGCACTTATCGTGTGAGACTAGCTATTTGTATCAGAGACATTTTTGCCTCGCTTTCGATTTTTGACTCGTCGAAAGAAAAACAATTGCCTCATTCCACCCTTACCTTGTCAAATCCGAGCAACGAACGCCACTGAAATATGTACCAATATATATGAACATACTGTAAAAAGCTTTTTAAACAAGTATACTAACAGTACTGTTCCTTGGCTATCATAAAAATAGCTCTTAAATCGTCTATATGAGTTCAATAGTCGTCACCTTCGAACAAGGCATGCATTTTTCCTAAAAAACATTTAACATTTTTATTTATACATTTTAAATTTATCTTTAATTATAGATGTCACCCTTTACATATATTTTCTTAACATGATCAAATATCGATAAAAAGAATATTTTTACATCAAAATAGATGGCATCTCGAATAGTGCTTAACAGGCTAATACGATCATTTACTCAAAATTTCATGGAAAAGTATCAAGTATTGGGTAAGATAGAGCAAACAGTGAATTACTTGATTTAATAATCTTAAAGGCTCCATATAAAGTTTAAACCATCCTGGATTATATTATAGTCCTACAAAATGTTATAAAAATGTACAGTACAATTTTAAATGTTTGGAACTACTTTGAATCTAAAAGATAAGCAATTAATTATAGTAAAGGACCATATTGAAACAGAATATGTAAAAATTGAAACATTAATACATGTCCTAACTTTTGTATATTCTAGTTTGTTTTGTAGTTTAGCTATCATATCTGGGGCCTCTTATATTTTGATGCTTCTCTGCCATGTTATTTTCGAAAAAATAACATTGCTGAAACTCCCTGAATTGCAAAAGGCCACAGCTTTGCTGCACAATATTCATAACTATCTGAAAGGACGATTCTCGGTTTGGAGAACCAAGTTCATCAATCTAAATGAGCATTATCCCTGCTTCGGACAAATTTGATTTTTTTTACATAATATAGATTTGAATGTCCTCTTTTGAATAGTCATAATTTAATTTGGATAATATTTCTAGATTTTTCGCAAAAAAATATTAGTGTAGTACACTGATGAACTTCTTTCCCCAAATCGAGACTTGTATTTTATTGAATCGGTCTAATTGAGCGTTATCCCTGCTTCAGACCAATTTGTTATTTTTACATCTTGTAGATTTAAATGTCCTCTTTTGAATATTCATAGTTTAATTTGGGTAATATTTCTATATTTTTCATGAAAAAAATTATTAGCCCAGGAGACTGTTCTCCAAACCGAGAATCGTCCTTTACAAAGTTAGGACTTGTACATATGTCTCCATTTTTCATATCCGTTGCAATATATAGCCATTTGATTGCTTATTTTTTTAAATCAAAGAGGTTCCAAATATTTAAAATTTTACTGTAACCTTTAAATTCAAATTCAAAAAGGTGATTTTGAAGTATTTTTTTGAAAAAATGTGAATTTATTTCAAATGGAATTTTAGTTGTGACACACAAATTTTTAAATAACAATTTATACAAATCCAAATATTTAATGTTTCAAATCAAAAGTTATGTTTTAATGATTTAACTATATTTTTAAACTGTACACAGGGTCTTTGATTTTTTACTCCAACTGATAGATGTCGCTTAATTATGAAATCCATCATTAGACACTTCATGCAGAAGACATCTTTTCAAAAGATTCACCTGGACTTCATTTATTTTACAATCATTTACTCATCTTTAATATTTTGAATTATTGATCGATTCTGCCAAACGTATAGCCTTGTAAGTCACTGGGAGTTTAATTTCCATCTATAATGCATCTGTCTGTTTTCAACCTATTTACAGTAACATTTTCAATTTTAAAGTTTGGTTTATTTACAAATTGTATTGCATATGTTTTATATTTCAACTCAACGTTTTAATGTTTTATATAAATCATGTGTATGGAGTAGATCGTGCAAAGTCATTGTTGTGGCTCGTAGAGACAACAAGGCTTTATTGTTTCAATTTCGGGAATAGGCTTATATCTTTTTTGTTTCTTACCCCAAAAAGACCGTAGAGGATCCTATGCGCAAAAATGACTAAAACATATTTTACTTTGCGAATTGCAACTCATAGAGATTTCCTAGTCTTGGGATGATGATTGTTATTTATTGCATTGGTTTGCATTGTCTAATATTGTATTTCACTTTTATGGGTATTGCATTATCGCAATGTACATTTTATGTTGTATAATATTGAATAACATTACTTGGTAGTTTATTACATCATTGCACTAAATAACATTGTATTATATCATATTGTTGAGGATTTCAACGAGAGCTACGATAAATGAGGTTCTTTAAGTAGACACCGATTGGATGATGTAAAACCAGAAAAACACTCGTCTATTTCAGAGAAATAATTTATCAAACACTGTAAACCTTTCTAGTGGTCGTATTTGATAAACTCATGTATAAATATAAAACGGTCGTATTTAACAATAGTGGGGGTTTAGCAACTCATTTCGAATTCAAAACAACGTAAAGGTGTAATTTGTCACCCTCAGCAACTTTTCGAGGGACTCTGATTCCAACTTGTTTCTGTAAACCTTATAAAAATCGGGCAAATATATACTCCTAAGGTGAGAGCTTATCTCTTCAGATCATAGCTCTACACATTCACGTACACGTTTTCTTATAACGCGTAGCTTCACTAAATAATATTCTGTTATGATGAAAGAATATGAGATTAATGAACGCATTCTGATGGCCCATGATAAAGTCATAGTGTTCACTTTGGTCGGCAGCCAGTTGCATACGTTTTGCACCAATTAGATTACAGATATGGATATGCGTATGTTAAACGTTTTATCAAAGGTACGTATCTTGTGTCCCTGCTCCGAGCATAACAAACGACTCGCTGTTTAATGAGGGCGTTGATAATACCTGCACTTAAATAATTTGAATTAGGGATACCAATGATTCTAAAGAACAATAGTGTTTCATCTAAAATAAAAACAGTTATGTATAATTATCTCCATAATTCAAAACAATTTTTCATAACTGGGATGTTCTTAAAGCCATTCGTCTTTTAGAAAATACGTGTTTGGATTAACATTACCATGGTAGCATTAAAGCCTGTTTTGTGACATAATACACTTTTTGGATATTACCCTCTGCTGGAGGTAAACTTCCAATGTACTCTTAAAACTAGAAAGATACTATGTTCATTTAGAATGTTTAGTGAGAGAAACGCTTCGCATTTTCTGCTTTCATTAATTTTATATTCAAATTCGAATAAAAAAAGCATAACACCTAGCTTACAATAATTAAAACCTCGTCAGATCGAAACTTTGAAATCACTCATTTTTTCAGAAGTTAGTGTATGTAACCGATAAACGACGGGGTAATTAGGAGATTAGTATCTTATTATACAAGGCGAGTGGGAGGAGCTAAAGCCGACCCTTTAAGCACGGGTTACTTGAGTAACGCGAAGTGTGTTGAAGACATACATCAGACGATGGATAACCATGTGCGGTTGCATGAGAAATCTCATCGCATTTACGACACATAAAAATATGTCACGGCGGTCATGTTTTTAAATGAAAAATCTGGCATAAAAGAGTAAAATCAGCTATGGATAATGTGAGCCAGAAAATAGATAATACTTGAAATTGTACGGAAAGGCTAGAATGTAAGATACATCTTTGAAATTTTTAAGAGAAAATGAGGAGAATATACAAGACCGGAGATAAACTCTAGGCACGGGAGCACAGCTGTTAAGAGCGCCCCATCCCTCGTACCCGGTACTTCCTTATACAGGGCTACACCTCGGCTGACACAACTCTGGCGTCAAATGTCGTCTGCTTCTGCGCATTTCACTCAATTTATTACAGAAATTTCAAAGAAGTGCCTGATAATATCAGCTTTCCATGCAATTTACAATACATTCTCAATGCTGGTTTAAATAATTTCATTTTTAGTCCAGTAATTTCCTCTTAAAAGTTGACTTTAAATTTGATCATACTTCCTTTTTTCGAAGGTTTCAAGTCATATTTCACTACAATATATATCACACTTTTTCAGAGTTAAATCGAGTATGTAATGTGCCTCGTTGAGAATAAGACATACCTTGCAGTTGGTCGGCGCACACTTTATTCATTTCAACGCTTTTCTTGCGCAAATTACATTTTTACGCAAATAATTACATAATATTCACATTTATTTACACTTTAGATGAAACCTCGATAAACACGATTAATTGTAACTAATCTTTTATTTACAAATATAGTTTACTAGCTCATAAACGATGCGCAATTATTGCGAGGGGAAATTATCTGAAAAAATAACGATGTTACAAGTGTTTTGTGACTTTTGTCTCTAATCGCTATTTAACACCTAAATAGCTACTTATTTTTGCAAATATTTCATGATATATGACGACGAGATATCTCTTGGTTGTGCAAAGTAAACATGCGGAGGTGCTATCATTAATTTAAATTTTAAAAAGTGAACAATTTTAACAGTGAAATCTTTTAGTCGTGTATGCTATAATACTAAATGGTTCGGTTTATTGTGAATGCTTGTCTAGCTTCAAAAAGTTGTGTAAATTAGATTTTTCTCCCTCTCTCAGTCCATGCAGTCACGTGAATGTTCAGACTAGGCCATTGAATTGCAGACGATATTGCAATATTTAACCAAACCGTCATAAAGAAGACCATCCAAAAACCATACAAACTTAGATTTTTGAATAAGACAAATTACGTTATCAGGGCCCATTAATTCCATTGTTATTCTTTTATTGTCCTATTGTGCTAATCCCCATCCTCTTTTACATGTAAATCATGTGAAATACCGTAAAATTCAAGAATACATTTCAATCTAGTATCTAAAAACAAGAAACAAAAGAGTTAAAACATCAATAGAAATGTGACAGACTTAATATTTTTCAGTTAAAGCATTAGTAGATCTCAAAATAATTAAGAAATTGTGATTTTAAATTGCAAAATTTAGAACAGTTTTTCATATTTGGTTCAACATAACGAGGCTGATTGTTTCTCAACTTTTGAAGGCGAGTGTAATTCTTTCAATTGTTCTTTTCGATGGAATAGTCTTCGATTTGAAGTTCTGCTATGAGCTGTTTGCTAACACACGCGCATGCGCACTGCCATTGTATCACTTGCTTTGATCCAAGAGAGGGAAACGACTCAGTGTCCAGAGAAGACATAGTGTCTATGATGTGAATGTGTACTGAGAAGACATCGTCGCTGATTGGTCGAATCGACAGACAAATGACGTCATTCAATGGTGGTTTCGAAATTTTCTAGAAACGCTTCGAATGATATAGGAACTCCTATGAAACTCTATGATTTTGAGGAATATCATATTTATCTACGAGGTGAAGCGAAGCGAACAAGTGCATATCATTTTCATCGAGTAGATTAAAATGATATTCTAAAAAATCATGGGAGGTTCTTATTATCCTACACTAACTATATCTAGTATTGTATTAAATGTATGATATCATTGAAAATTAAATTTCATGTAAAACAGTTCAATTTGGTGGGAAATGAACAAGCGGAGTATATCGTCACAATATCCTCCGCATATTTGTTTTCCGGAGTATATCATCACGATATCCTCCGCATATTGTTTTTCCGGAGTATATCGTGGCGATATCCTCCGGTTATTCATTTTGTCAAAAGATATCAAATTTATTTTTAAAAGTTATTATACATTTAGTACACTAAGTGTAGGATAAATACAGAATATCACATCATATTGAGTGATATCATTTTTATCGCCGAGTTGATAGCAAATATCAACACGAGTGAGCGAAGCGAATGAGTATTGTTGATATTTGATATCTACGAGGCGATAAAATGATATCACGAGAAATTATGTGATATTGGGTTTATCCCATGATTACAATCACCTTGTGATGTTCTGATCCAATTTCCAGGACATTGGCAGACAATATAAACTAGAAATTAGAATCTCAATTGAATATTTGAAACACTTTATTTTAACAATTAAAAGTAAATAACATGATACAGTTCGTCATAAATACCATTTTTTAATCGTTAGTTAGGAGCCTTCTAATCAAATTATATACACAATCGTAATTCAATACACCAATGAAACTTAAAGAGAATAAATTAACGGACCTATTTTCTCAAAAGAGAATAAATTATCTGACCTAATTTCCAACAATATTGTGGCACGAAATGCAAATGTGATATCACACGGATATGCGTGAGATAAACGATATCACACGCATATAAGTTTGATAACGATTTCTGGAAAATATCACACGGATTTCAATAATATCAGAAATATCAGTAGCTGTTATTGTACAGATAACACATTAATCGTGGGATAATATGTTAATATCTAATGGCCTAGTCACATAGCCCGGCCGATGTCCGGCATCGGTAGAGCTCGGTGGATTTTTTTGGTGCCACCGAGCTCTCCTCATCGGAAGCAGAGCTCGGTGACGTGAACGGACGCCGTCCGGACATCTTCAGGTACTATACTTTCCAAGGCTCTGTCCCACATCGGCCGGAGCTCGGTCGGAGCTCGGCCGGTGTCCGTTAAAAAAACCTCGTCTTCTGGTTGTCTCAGATGCACGGGACACCGACCGATACTCGGCTGTGCACCGGCCGACGTGTGTTCAGATGTGGTTACGATGGGGCTGCGATGAGGGAGCTCGGTGAGAGCCCGGTGAAATTTAACTCCGAAGTTAAAATTTCACCGAGCTGCCACCGATGCGGTTTTAAGCAACAAACGCCACGGATGTCCGGCCGGTGTCCGGCCGGTGTTCGGCCGAGTTCGGTGAAAATTGCATCGCTGGCTCATCGGAACCTCATCGGCCGGGCTATGTGACTAGGCCATAAAGGGTTGACAAATACCATAGCTTGTTATATTTCACATAAAGATAAAGGAAGATGTGAGGAATATGCTAAAATCGATTAAAAAATCACAACGACGACGGACGTGTGGTATTCGGAAACTAGAGCCGTTCAAATGAAACCCCGGGTATAAGGCATACAAATTAAATGAGCCCGCCCTTGAAGGATGTCGTGATTACGAAATCCAAAATTAAACAATCACCATTTCTACTTCAGATTTTGAATCGCGAGTTTTGGCATTATCAAATTACAAAAAAACACACAAAGAGTGATCACGATATTAACTCAAATCATTTGGATTGCTGATTATGAATTCATAGCAAGTTAAATGTCAGACGATAACGACATTTTTTCATTTTTACTCTAACCCAAACTGTTTTACGCAACATCGAGACTATAAGACCCGCAATTGCCAGTCACCATGCATTCAGTTTTAGCTATTTCCCACTGGCTTTCAGTGTCTACAGGGTGTCCCGAAAGTATGCGCCCCCCGCCCTAGGCAGACATATACCAGTGCCGTCATAGTATGTGTCATATATCGTAAGTTTAAAAGGAAATATCAAATGCAGGAGCAACAGGATCTTCTTGATATGGTTACTGATAAATACAATCAACGTGATTTTTGGAAGGAATTTGGAAAAATCGGAGTAGCAAATGATAGAAATAAGGATATACCATTTAAAGTTATTGATGCTAATGGGAATGTATCAACGGATACTGATACTGTTCTCAACCACTGGGCTTCTGAATTTAATAAGTTGTATAATGGTCAGTGCAGTGACCAAATGTTTGATGACATTCATCTGAACAATATAACACGTGAATTAAATGCATCGAATACAAATGAAAATCCAAATGTCAATCCAGAATTAAATCGTGATATTACACATATGGAAGTGAAACAAGCCATATTACATGCAAAATTAAGGAAAGCTGCTGGCCTGGATATGATTCCAGCAGAGAGCATCAAAAATCCAAAATGTATGTTTTTAATGTATAAAATAATATCTCTATGTTTTATAAAAGGAGTAGTGCCATCACAATGGAACAAAAGCATTATACAACCTATCCCCAAGGGGGTTAGCTATAGTCACGACCCTACTGCAAATCGTGGAATAGCTTTAATATCAGTGCCATGTAAAATATATTGTTCAATACTCAACAGTAGATTAACCAAATGGTTGGAGGAGAACAACATCCTATCAGAGTACCAAAACGGATTTCGTAAGGATCGCAGTTGTCAAGACCATCTGTACAGCATATATACAATTATTAACAACAGGAAGGCAGCCAAACAGGTTACGTACGTCTGTTTCGTGGACGCAAAACGTGCATTTGACAATATCAACAGGACGTGCCTGTTTTATAAGCTCCAGAAGTCCGGAATCAAAGGGAAAATATACCACGCCATTATGTCTCTCTACCAGGATGTACAATATACAGTTCGAGTTAATGGTAGACTCACACATTGTTTTGACATATCTAAGGGAGTCAAACAAGGCTGTTCGATCTCTCCGACATTATTTTCGTTATATATAGACGATCTGGCAACATTGATAAACAGTCTTAACAAAGGAGTCGACATAGACGGTAAAAACATTGGCATTTTCATGTACGCAGATGACGTCGCACTAGTTGCTCCAACTGCTAACGCTTTACAACATATGCTTAATAAACTGTACGAGTGGTGCAATACGTGGAGAATGACACTAAACACATCAAAGACCAAAATCGTACATTTTCGACCTCAATCTCAAACCAGGAGCAATCATATCTTCACATTTGGGCCATCAAATCGTTTAGAATATGTTTCGGAATATCGATATCTAGGACTAACGTTAAATGAACATCTTGATATGCGACAAACTGTTAAAATACTTGCAAAATCAGCAAATCGTGCCTTAGGAATGCTAATTGCCAAATCAAATGTAAAGGGTGGACTACCATATGAAGTATTTACAAAACTATTTGACGCTCTTGTTTCCCCTATTATGTTATATGGTGCCGGCATTTGGGGTATTCGACAATATTCAGAAATGAATACAGTTCAAAACAAAGCAGCGAGGTATTTTCTGGGTGTTGGACGTAGAGCACCAAATGGATCAACCAAAGGAGATATTTGTTGGACTTCGGTATTTACTAAACAGCGAGTCGAGGTGACTAGACTTTGGTGCCGTTTAAAAAACATGGCTACAGATAGGACACCGAAACATATATCAAAATGGTCTCTTCGACATCATAAATCTTGGGAAAATCTCACCCGGAAAATGTTACAAGATCTGGACTTTACTCAGCTTATCAACAGTGATACTATATCTCGAGTTAAATGCCATCTTAACGAGGTCAAAGAAGCATGTATCAGAGCAGATCACGTCGAATGGCACAACAGTCTTTGGGACGATAGTCGTAACCAAAATGGCAACAAATTACGGACATATCGACTGTTTAAAACACATTCCATGCAACCCGCCCATTATACTTGTATCAACATGTCAAGGAGTGAACGCAGAGCTATTGCCCAACTTAGAAGTGGAACACTCCCATTGAAGATCGAAACTGGACGATATAACAATACCCCACTCCAGGATCACCGATGTCACTGTGATAATTTAACTGTTGAGGACGAGTTTCATTTTCTTTTACAGTGCAATAGTTATGAAGAACTGAGAACTCCATTGTTTTTAGATTGTGTTAAGGAAATTCCTGACTTTCACCAGCTTAACCATATTCAACAATTTTGCAATATTATGTCAACACAGAGCCTACAAAGGACACTATCCAAAACACTTATAAAAATGATTTTAAAAAGACGTACTCTACTGTGATAATTTAACCTTTTATATAGTCATACTGAATCTAGTCTCTCATAGGTCGACACCGGCCGGGCCAGACGATTTTAATATTATTGTTTTATAATTGTATGTATTTTAAATGGCGTGAGACATAAATAAAATTCCACATCCCTATTTGAAGGGCTTATAAGGTCATATCTGAAAAGAATTGCTGCTGTTAACATGGCCAAGGGGGGACTCATTGACTAGTAATGTGGTGTAAAATTGAACTTTATTTTGGCAAAACACTAACTTTTAAAATGAATGTAACTTTTTCCCATTTGGGAGTTAAACCATGATACTTGGCAAATCAATGCAACTTTGGATGAGCTTTAAAATGATATATGACACATACTATGACGACACTGGTATATGTCTGCCTATGGGGGGCATACTTTCGGGACACCCTGTACATTATGATGGTATTGGCAACTAGTTTTGTTCTCAAATATTCTTCCTTGAAATTTAAGAGCGAGCTTTTTCATGACGCAACGCAATGATTTATTCAAACAGAATATAACATATTAATAATTCTCATTTGATTTTTTATAATCTGATCTGGAACTGTTTTCAATAATAATCGACCGTTTCGTATACAATTACAAAGGCATTAAACGTAGAAAAGAATATTTACTTTGAATAAGTTAACCATGTCCAAGTCGGTGTCTTTTTTATTCATTTTTACTTTACTGTCAAGGTGGTGGTAATTGAAGAAATAAAAGAAAATACCGTCTTTGTCAAAGATAAGAATAAGTAAAAAAAAATCAAAACGATTTTTCACCCATTCTAGTTTTTCGAGAGAAGCCCTTGTATTTGCTCACCGTGTTGATGGTATAATATGAATAACCAACATTTAGATATACGATTAAAAGATTGAATGAAACGGAATAGATGGACTTCGTATAATTAAATAAAAAATCAAAGATAAAGTAAACATTATTTGACATCTGGGCGACTGATTGAAAATATAAGCTTACGACAGCGCGTGCCTTGGCTAATGATGAATTTATCAATTGATTTTGACCCTTCTAAAAAAAGAAAAAAAAGAAAAAAAGAAAAAAACGTAACCATAGAGCGTCAATTGATGTCGCTCTAAAGTTGCGCATCACACCATCTTGGGCTAGCCACTTTACTTCAATTTGTAATATAAGAGATGCAAATAGTAATTATAGGGTTCAATTCCCTGCAACGACATTGAAAATCTGCAAGATTTTTTTGTCCATTTTTTCAGAGGTCCATAGGGGAGCTTAGCTTTTCAACACCAAACTTTGAAGTATGGAGTCGGAGCCTGGCTGTGCCCAGTAATTAACCGACTGCCCTACCATAAATTACGACATTGTCACATGTCTGCCGAAAAAGCATGCGTGATTTGCTGTTAAAAAGATCCGAGAAAATAAATGTAAGATTGGCTATTATTCCTACAAGAGATGTATAGTTTATGACGGTTTTATGCATGGTCATCGCTTTGGACAAAAAAAGATATTGGCTATAAGCTACACGAGGATGAAGAATGCAAGATGGAACCCTGTGTCAATAAAACACTATAATTTTGAGGGATATAGAGATTATCCTATATGAGGTTCAGGATATTGGGATTATCCCGAGGCAAATATAATATATTTGCCCGAGGGCCGTAGGTCCCGAGGGAAAATATATTATATTTGCCAAGGGATAATCCCAATATCCTGAACCGACTATAGGATAATATGTTTATCCCATACCAATCTTGGTCATCTGGTTCACATTGTTCAATTGTGGAAATATTCTAGAATATTCATGTCCAGTTTTGTTTTCTTGGCTGTGGGCGGTTTTTTTTGTTCTCTCAAATATTCCCATATTTATTTTCTCGAATTTTTAAGTGAATGCTCCTTCCATTTTCTAAACCATCAAACAGATCGCCGTTGTCGTTTACAGTCATTACGCGAACGTTACAAATTATGAACAAATATGCGAGCGGCGATTATGACGTAGCGGGCAGATATACTATATCTGCCCGCTCGGAGCGGGACGTAAAGCTATATCTGCCCGCTGATGAAAATATAAGTTTTTACAAACCGGCTTTATGTACCTGTAACACGTCCAAGTATGGGATAAATGGTTTTATCCACGAGTTGATATATACAACTGACACGGATGATCAAAACGCCATACTTGCATTTATGTAATATGTTCGGTGAATAAAAATCATGATTGTAATTGTGTCTCATAAGCCTTTGGAGGCTGGCCGTATAATTACGGGTGACACTGTAATAAATAAATAAATATATCCCTACTTATGATTATAAATGTGCAGATATGATACTCTTGAACACCATGTGCCATATAATGATTACCTTTTGAAAATGCAATTATACAAAGCCAACGCTATTTCATCGAGTTGATATTACAATACATTAATTACATCATAAACAATTACAAAGCTAGTCACGAGTTTACAATCATTCTTGTTATTTGCATGCACAAGTCAACTTTATTATTGACGCGTCAAAATTATTTTTTAGTTGTTTAATCAAAATGCTAACCGTAATGAGTCTGGAAAATACAATAATTCAAGGTTTTTTGCAATCTTGCTTCTTCTGGATGTAAAGCTAGCTCACCTTCATTGTGGTGTTTTTAAATTTTGTGAATTGTATATGGGTCAAAAAGAGGCGTTATGTTTCAGGAATCGTCCCACAGTGGACCCATGTCTCTATACGACAAACCTTTTCGAAAATCTAATTTAAATACCGAAGTTTTTATTTCTTAAACGTGAATTGTATTCTGAAGACACAGTTTATAGAAGCTTTCCAAACACATGTTTTATAGAATTTTCTGTAATAATGAATAGCGTGTGAACATACAACTGTACGTAACTGACATATGAAATCGCAATGACAGAAAACATTGCTTGAGATGGGATTCGTTTTACTTTTTTTTCAATATTACTAGTTTGGAGTTTGTTTTAATACGTGTTTTTTTGTTTGCGTTGGTTGTAGCGACGCTAGCAAATGTGACAACCCGCCCTAATCTGAGGTGACAGCAAATGGTCTAATAACTCATTTTCACATTTCTTAACTTCTGTAATATATGAATGCAATTACGATATCTTACTTAACATAATCTCGCTTATAAATATCAAGTCAAACGCATTTTCAAAAGCGGGACTAATTAGGCCATTGTTTTATATTGTTAAGCTCAACAATGTAGGTCCGACCATAAATTTTCACGGTATAGATGAGTGAACTTGCTTTGAATCCAAGTGACATAAATGGACAAATACATTATGTGAACAAAGATCTTTTTAGAATTTTGGGCTTTTCTAATTTGGTCGTACTTTATGGGCATTTTTAATCGTTTTTCTCATGGTGTATGTTCAAAACAGAGATGCATTCAATTGGCATGATTTGCACAATTTATAGGGCTTGAATTTATTTAGTTTTTCTTATAACTTTGCTTTTGCACATTTCCTTGTTCCCGAATTTGAGCTAAATATATGCATAACGCTCAATGCCAACAACTAAAATGCGCATCTGCATTTTCAAAAATATTATAATGACACTGTGATTTTTCCCGTTTGTTGCATTACGTATCGAATCAACAGATTAAGAATGTCTACGCAGTATTTTTTCTTTCTTCAATAATTTTAAAAACGTATTTCTTTATTAAGTCATCTACTAAAGCTGAATTTGCTGACAATTTCGATAATTAAATAACCATCTCTAGTTACAACATTACTTTATACACCTTAGTAGGGAGGTTAAGATCGCACTATTTTGAAGAACGTGTACGTGAAACGTGTGAAATCATGGTCCCTTCAACACTAAATTTGCCCAATTAGGTATGAAGATATGAGGGAAATAGTTGCATTAGGGTTTCGTTTAAACAAATTGAGAGCTGGAAAGTAATTCCGGGGTGTCTTGATATTACACGTTTGCGTTCAAGTTCTCAAAATACGTGTAACCCAACCTCCTTATTATCTCGGACAGCACAGCTCGTCTCTGCTTGCCCTTCCAAAAGTTTAGCAACCCTAACACTCAGCCATTACACACTCTTGTGTTCTTAAACCCTATTTTATTATATACATTTGTATTGGGATTTAAAAAGTCAAAGTCAATATAAATATTGAACATATTTAAATACAAGACTTTCTTATGGGAAATTACGGTTGCTGAACTTTTGAAGGAAGTGTAGAATGATTGCTAAACATTTTTAAGATAGCGTAGCTCGATCGCAAAACTTTTGAAGGGAGCGGGGCACCATTGTCAAACTTTTGAAGGGGAGCGTAGCACGATTTCCAAAATGTTTAAAAGGGAGCTTAGCACGATTGCCAAACTTTTGAAGGGGAGCATCATTGGCAAACTTTAGATGGGAGAGTAGCACCATTATCAAACTTTTGAAGGGGAGCGTGGCACCTTTGTCAAACTTTTGAAGGGGGTTTAACACGACTGCCAAACTTTTGGAGGGGATCGTAGCACGATTGCCAAACTTTTGAGGGGGAGCTATACACGGATTTCAAACTTTTGAAGGGGGGTGTAACCTCTGAGTCTGATCAACATGAGTTCTAATATCAGCATTTTAATTGTTTGCCGAGACGTCTCAGAGAGATATTGTTTCAATAAATTATGTAAACGATGAAGATGACAAAAAGTAATTGAGTTCCAATTATATCTTGAAAAATAATAGCTTTCCAGTTAATAAAATGTCAAAGCGGTTTTGTTTCAACAGAACACTGTAAACTAGACAAATAAAGGAAGTATGTAGGGTTGAGTAGAAATAACTGGCCCAAAAACGTTCCCAACAAACCTAGTCCCTCCACCCACCCTACACACATACATATAATGTATTAACATATTGCGTCCATTCTGTATATGGTGCATGGCAGTTCTGTACATAGTGCATTGCAGCTCTGAACATGGTGCATGGTAATTCTACAAATGATGCATGGCAGTTCTGCAGATGGTACATGGAGGTTCTGTACATACATGTAGTGTATGACAGTTCTGGTGCATGGTTATTCTACACATGGTGCATGGCATTTCTGCATACGATGCATGGCATTTATGCAGATGGCACGTTGCAAATCTGCACATGATACATGGCAGTTATGCAGATGAAACATTGCAGTTCTGCACATGATGCATGGCCGCTATGCAGATGGAACATATGCAGTTCTGCACGTCATAGTACTTTGCAGTTCATCACGTACATTTTAAACGTACCAGACGTGTACAAAGATTCATATTCCATACATCATACTGATACAGTAACGGAATTATTAAATATTATGACCGATACCATAATTCCGAATGGTTATTCTAATGTTTTATAAATTGAGGGTCACGGGAGCTAGGGGACATATTGGTATACATCATCCTTGTTATAATGAAACAACTGTCATTGGTTACGAGAAAAAACTCAATTATTGGGTGAGTTAATGGTAGTCTTATAATTTAAAAGATCACATTTAAATTATAACCCTTTGAAGGAATAACGTCAGCGACACTCTTAAATGGTAAATTTTTGTTTTGGTCTAGTCTGTATCTGATTGTATAATCAAGAAACTAGTAAGTTCACATGTAACGCCGACGAAACCCCAAAAATTGATGTTCACATTACCAAGGCAATTTCGGTAACTAACTGACCTGACCGGACGTTATTTTTTGAATTTTGTACCTATTTTTAAGAAATTGGATCCCACTTCCAGATTTTTTGTGGAAATATTTTGGCCTCTCCTCTTGATTCTCAGGTCCGCCATGGAGGATGGTATGGATAACTGATGAAGACTTGGCGTAAAGTGATGTGATGTCACTTTAATAATTTGAATAAAAAAAGAGGAGCAATATTTGAACAACATAAAAACATAAACATATAGAGAGATCGATCGTAGAGCAAGAAGAGCATCGGAGCAATCCCATCCCATTTTCTCAGACAAGTGGCACATTCCCTCAACCGCTTACAGAATAGTTGAATAAATATTTATATAAACCAGTGATGTATATTTCACACAAACTACTAAGATTATTCAAATGGTAAATTCTACTGTTAGTCTATGTTCTTGAAAATCATTATATTCAAATGACCATCACCATAGGTGGACAAATGTCCAAGAATATTTTTACATTCAAGTGAAAATTTTCAAATGTGGATACATGTTCTAATAGCGATGCAATAAAAAGGAACATCGTTAGTTGACACCTTTTTTACATAGATAACAGCTCATGAAATATGAGTTTAAAATGAAGAACTCGCATCTAGTAGTTTTCAATCGATGTATTCATTTATCAAAGGATTATCTCATTTTTGTTGATCACTTCGACCTCAGACAGAATTTATTGTGAATAATTTTACGTCAGATCAATGTGAAGGACGCAATAGGGTTGCTTCCTTTAAAGGCATGGGTTTGTTATCGAAGAATGATTTCCTCAAAATCACTCCGAGTTGTTCTCTTTTTAACTGTTTGTGAACTTGGCATTTGTGTTTCCACCTCAACCATAATATTTCAATCTTACCGATGTATCGCTTGTATACTTGCATCCCTCAAAACCCTATTTCTGAGTGTCACCATAATCTGGGATTGTTTGGATTTGATTCTTGTGGCTCTTTTACTTCTTATCCTAACTAGTTTGGGATAAAGACTTATCAAGGTTTTTACGGTTATCAACCAAAATGGTGATCCTGTTTTCAATTTTAATAATTTAAAAAAATGAATATCTTTATTGTTCAACTACTGCAAGACTCTTTATCACCAATATTTCCTTTAATTATTACAACTTATATCATTATATTTTTTTTATAAAATACAACAATACATTTATATACAAAATGTCACCACATGCCATTTGTTCCAGATGCCGACCGCCAAACGCCGATAGCCGACCGGAAAACGCCGATCGCCGAACATCGTTCACAAAAAGGTTGGAGACAAAAACAATATATCACCACTTGTGGTGGTGATATGATAAAAAGAATGAATAAATAAATGCAAAAAAAGATATGTATTACTCTATTTGTGAGTTTATTCCCCAATTTCCTTGAATGGCACACAATTCACATCTTCTACAGAATAGTCTACTTATTCTGAATGTATATTGAATATGATTATAACCAAAATACATGTATGTGTGAAACTATACATTAGGGAGTTTAAGCTTGCATATAAAATCGAAACGCCAACCTATACGTATGACCAATCGCCCATCCAAATGTATCGCTTAAATATTTTCCGTTCACGTTCAGGTTGTGAAAAACATTGCAAGCTTAAACTCCCTATTATCTTACTGGTTTGTCGCTAAACATGCATGTTTGTGTAATATCATTTTCAACAATGATTTGCATAATATATTGCAATATAACTTCGTATTTGACAAAACAGGCATTATCCTTTAAACGAATAATGTACCTAATTTTTTGCAAAAATAGGATAACATGTTAGAAGATTTTCTCACAACTGCAAACTAAAATATACATGCAATTCCAATAAAATCATTTGTAAAGCTTACACCATTTTGACTTTATTCGTACTTTATTCGTACATTTTTACTTAATGTTCCAAACATTTGCGTGTGACCGTTGAATTTTAAATGACATTAATGTTGCCACGTTACACAAATATTTGCTTTTTTCTTCTTAGAATTACAATCATATTAAAACATTTTAATAATCGTGGATTTCACTTTTGTGCTGCAAATCTTAGTTCTAAGTTTGCAGTATCCCTAAGTGCATTTTCTGATTTGTAAATTCACTTGGTTATTCTTAATGGACGTGTCATGCACGGAATAATTATGATATTTTATATAATAAATTGCCCAATTATAAACATAGTATACATACAGAAACGGATATGCAATATTAAAAAAAAATATGACAAATAGGTTAGGAACAAATCAAATATGATTTCTTTTAAACAGCTGGATTTGGTCTATGTCTTTTAAAGATTTGAGTCAATACCAAAAGTATGTAACAAATTAACTTAACCAGCTGTACTTGTGTATTTCAATAATATGTCTCCCATTTGTCTTAAGAATGTCAATTAATTACCATTAATCGTCGAGATCTTAATTTTAAATATAAACAATTATACCATACTGAACTAAGCTAACAACAAGATGTAATTTTTACATAACTATCATGTTTCTCGAATAAATCACTGTAAATATTATTAGCATGGTTCTGTTTTGGATCAATTCCCTAGGATGATATCGGTCGGATATAGTTTTCTTTAATTTTTAGAGTTTCTGATTTACACTATACATTATGAAATTTTTAATACATCTTAATTTACCAAGATATTAAACAGTTGCTAATGACAACAACATTAATATCTAAAAATATATATTAAACATATTTAAAATATCTTAATATAACTGTCCGATGATATTATATGTGAATTTTGAGATACATGTGTTCATGTTTTACTAATGACAAATTGGCAAAACCCAAGGCCATGAGAAAATGATTAGTGATATTTGAACAAATAATATGATATCAATCATACATATTTAATATATCTATATACGTTTATCTATTTATTGCACAGGACAAACATTATTCAATCATGTAAACTGAACAATAGCGATTTGTCTGATTTTACCGGACTTTCTTTCAGTACCGACGGTGACAGCTGATCGGTATCGGTCGGCTTACCGAAAATGTCAACATCATTCACTTCTCGTTCGTGAACTTTGCGATGTCTTTCTAAATTGCTTTTGTGAGATGTTGCATACTCGCATTTGTCACAGTTGAAGTCTTTTTGACCACTATGGACCGTTAGGTGGCGCTTAAGGAGCGCTTTTCTGCAGAATGTTCTCCCGCAGTATCTGCAGGTGTAACCGTTACTGTGAAATATGACCACGTGATCGCGTAAGGATGCTTTGTTCCTGAATACAATCCCACAACATTCTAGTTGTTTGTCACAGTCTTGGTGCATCGTCACCAGATGTCGCTTCAAATTGTTTTTACGATCAGTGACGTATCTACAGTTTGGGCAATTGAACAGTTTCTTTCCAAATGGAAATCCTAACCTTGCGTAATCTGGTAGAGGAAGGGGAAATCCCATATCAATACCGAGAGAATAATGATGCATGTTTGTCATATTGTTTATGTTGCTAGGGCTATAGTTTGGTGCTGTCCGTAGCAACTGGGCAGACATTGATGACACGTGCTGTTGAGCAGCAGCGGTTGCAGTAGCAGCGACTGTTGCTTCTTGGAAACTACTATGTTGTAGACCAGCAAATGTATCATTCATGCTCGGCAAAGGTGGCGCTGGTTGTCGTTGCGCATGCGTATCGTAGGTCGGGTGAGGATTGCATACATTACTATTCTGTCCGATCCCAAAATACGAATTTGGTAGAGGATTGACAGATGATGATGGTATTGTCATAAGTGAATTTCTGCAGGAATACCCGCCATAGTCTGGTACTGAAGGCATAAGATTGGGGAGTGACGTCCCATTTCCATATGCGCAACTAGAAAACTGCTGCTGGCTCTGTAGCTGACAGCTCTGCTGTGGCTGTTGGCGATTATCGCCAGGGCATCTGGAAATAAGATAAATGAAACTCTTTACAATTTTGCCGTTGCAAGAATCATAATTTGAACTATCAAATGTTATTAATACACACTAGGAAATAAGCATAAGTGCCAAAATAGGAAGATTGAAACTTTGAAATTACATATTTAAAAATGAGGGCTTCAAAAGTAATCCAACGTGGAATAAAGAATAATCCCAAATATCCGTAACCCAAACATGATCTAACGTGCAAAGGAACAATCTCACAATTTCAAACCACAAGACTGTGAAATATACTACCCCAAAAAAGTTAATGACCACTTTTACATGTATTTAAAAATCGATATGTTTTTAATCATTATTCCATCAATATCAAAACATGTCTGGCTTGGTTTTCAATCGGTATTTGATAGTTTATGGTTGTTTCTCCATATTCGATTCAACCATAAACTATCAAAAAGATTCTGAAAGTATGAGTTGGCTCTCAATCTATATTTCATAGTTTATGGTTTATTTCTCCATTTTTTAAACCCTAACTTGTAAGAACAACTCTGAAAGTATGGGTTGGTTCTCCATCTTTATTTCATATTTCATAGTTCATGTTTTTCCTTATATCTGATTCAACCCTTAACTATAAAAAAAACAGTTCTGAAATCACCTATTTCGTGGTTGTTTCTTCATATTTGATTCAACCCTAAATTATAAAAAGAAAATTGAAATTTTGTTTTGGTTCTCAATATGTATTCAATAGCAGTATCATGATTGTATCTCCACATTCAATCTAACCATAAACTTTCGAAATAATTCTGAAATTATGGATTGGTTCTCAATCTTTATTTCATAGTTTAAAGTTTGTTTCCCAATATTTGATTCAACCCTAAAATATCAAAAATCTATCATTATGGCTTGGTTTTCAATCTTTATTTCATAGTTTGTGGTTTGTTCTTTAAAATTTCATTCAACCCTCAACTATTAAAACAATTCTGAATTTATGCCTTGGTTCTTCTTTGAATCTACCCAACCATCAAAACAATTTGAATATTATAATGCACAATTATTGCATGATTTCATAATATGTATTACTGACTCTTCCTTAAAAAGAGCCAACTAAAAGTAAAATGTTACATTCAATTAAATAAATAGTGTATAGTAAATATATTGAATAAACCCATGACTGTTAAAACTAGAAAAAGAAACAAAACCCACATTAATACAAACAGCACTTAACAAAAAATAAAGCTAGTTGTTGCATTTGTATTCAAATACATATATATCCCAACGTCAATAGTTTTCAACCAAAATGGAACAGCCCATATAGTATTTAGCATATCGTTTAAATGTGCAATCCACGAATGGCCCATTACTCAACACTAAAAATTAAATATTAAAGACACGTGTAATAGCTTATTTAAATATTAAATCACTCCTCAAATGAATAATATTAAACACTAGATCGTATTCGTAAAAACAAGGGTCATACAAGAAATTTCGCTTATAGAAAGTTACTATGTCATGTTTGATAACAAATCCAATACTTTCCATATTAAAAAAAATAATCTGAAAACTAGAATTTGAAATATATAGACATTAGATTTCGTATGTTTTTTGAAAACGAATCGTACATCCGATGTTTGTTTTTACAATATTATGTCGAATCCAATACACCAGGAAATATAATATGCGATTATGATATATGTCGTATGAAACCGCTTGATATATAAATATTCAACCTGCAATGTACATAATATATACATTCGTAATGTTAAGATTGCTAGTATAATCTATATGTAAATATATAAAATATAATTGAGAAATAAAGTAAACGTTTACAAAATTCCGGTAACAATATTAGATTCTGGAAATATGTCCGGAATCATTTCCGGCGTGAATCGAGTCGATGTGACAAGAATAATAAACGCTAATTTAGTAAAAAGTTAACTTATTTAAATTAATTGCTTACTTTTGCCACATCTCGTTGTTTTAGAATAAATAAATAAAACTCAATCCTTATCAAAATTTCGATATGTAATATTATCTGCTCATATAAATATTGAATTGTAATACTGGTAATTTGCCCGCCACAATATATTGTGTAATATTATCAATTTTCGGATCGATTTCTCTACGGTTCATAACATCATTGGAACATTAGCCCGTAAGTAAGTTGATCTGTTTTTGAGTAATTAAATATATGAATTAAATTATTAAATGACTCTGGATGAAAGGAAGTGCTAAATATCTTAAAACACGTATGATTTTATCCCAAATTCCGATAAAGCTACACAGCCCATCGGCATATAAAGAGGAAAGATCGACATTTTAAACGTTGGATATATTGTAACAATTGATATATCGTTTTTATTATGCACATATATTATATTCCTAATTGTTTTGTATAGACGTAATGAATGAATGAATATTTTCCAAAATTAAGTTATCTGATTTGTCTGTAGATTATTAGTGTTGTACAAGTAATTCCTACTTTAAAAACGTTTGCACTTTTCTGTTATATTGGGCAGACAGGAGATTATCACTGTGTAATGATTAGCTATACTTATCATTTTATACCAAACTATTCCCACATATAATCCAAAAGCAGTTTCAGAATAAGCATGATATCATTTCAATAAGAACAATTAATACAAAGTGTCTTCAGAATAAGTCATGATATTCCCACTAAATACGTTGAAATCTGTGAAATGAGTTTCAAATTATGATATGTATAAGATCTTTATGTATACAGACAAAACCAACGTGAGCAGAACGACATTTTATATTGGACGACTGGCCATTTTAAGAACAATAAGCGTTAAAACCCCATTGATTGAGTCTCCTGTTTAGTTTTAACAATATAATTTGCGGATGACCAAACTAGACAAATGATAATGTTCCAGTCCAAGGATATGTCACCGGCTCGGGACATAAATATTTCAATTAGTTATATTTTTGAATTGTCATGTATGACTGTGTAGCCTACGCTTGTAGCATTTGCAATGTGTGTGACAATTTACGTTTATTTGAAGACTACATTTGATTTTGAATACCAGAACCGTAAATGCTTTTTATCGCTATTATGAAAAATTCAGTAGATTTTTTCAAGGCGTGTTTTCTTTACTATGGTCTAATATCATGGTGTTTTCTTTGAATTTGTTTTTATATTATACCTAGTGAACTTGTAAAATGTAATTATTAATAAAAGTTTGTCAATTTAAACTAGATTTTTTCTTACAACCAATAGAATTGTTTGATTCCATAGTTTGCTAATTGCCTTTGTAAAACGATATTTGTTTCTAGAATTTCGAAAAATGCTGCTATACTTTTGCTAAGAAGCGGTGTTGTGGTATTCTGTAGCTACAAACTCTGTGAGTGGGGGTTAAAATTGACTAAATCATTTTATGAAACTCTCCTCAATTTAAAATGAAATATGCGGTGGTCACCATATATCTATTCGGCGAACAGCCATTAAATTTTAAATTTACTTATTTTTTACTCAGTATACGGCTTGAGTATGTGACTGGTTTGTGCCATTTATCTTTTGTATGTGATATATTGTCGTATCGTCTTTCAAGACAAATGATTTATTTTGCACATTTATTAAAAAAGTGTTCAAATTCCATCGATTCACTTTGTTAATTTATGTTTTATTGAGTTTAGTATATATCAAAAGTAGATTAACATATAAATATATTATGTAATAAAATATTGTTACAGTGTTAATAATTAATTCATAATTTTTCAATCATCTTGAAATTCAAAAATGTTGTTACAATTAATATTTTTAATAATCAATGATAAACTTCTCCGAGATCTTTAAAAATATTCGCACCTTTGTCTTGCCATTATGCTGTAAAATGTGAAGCAATCCAATTATTTAATAAAAATATATTTCCTTACTGCTTGCATATGGAAAACATCGACGTATTTATAAAAGTGAAGCAAACATAATCAGCGAATTTATTTAAGAAATTTTAAATTTCAATTAAATACAATAGTGTTTGATAAAACAGTATATTATATAATATGAAGTGTGAAACCACATTTTTCAAGAAATCACAATGGCAAGATATATATTATACATGTTTGATAAATGTGGTATTTTAAATGTAGAATCTTGTATAATAGAGAAGAATATAGTTTAAGAAATCATTAATGTAAATTAAATAATATATGTTTAATTAAAGTATTGTTAAATCTAACATTACTTGTTAAAGAATATTTTCAGATCTTAATAGCGAATTAAATATTTTTTTTGATAAAATCAGTTGATATAAAAAAAAATGTAACGTAAAATGTAATGTAATGTAAATGTAACATTACTTGTTGATGAATATTTTCAGATCTTAATAGCAAATTAAATAATTTTTTTTGATAAAAACAGTTGATATAAAAAAACTAAAGTGTTACCTGTAGGGCAGCATGCTGCATTACTGATGTTGATGACAAAGTAATAATATAATGCAGAATTGCTACAGTCAATACAGGTGTTCTTGTGTGGAAGTTGTGGGTGATATTTACATGGGAGGGGAGTCGCCTCGATGTATTAATATACAACATGATCATCACAATAAAAATCGTATCAAGAAATACTTCAACGATAGGTAAAAATTAATGCCGGGTCTTAGATAAATGAAAATAAACTTATTAATGTATTTATATTTTGAGAGATTTGTAGAATTAGAAACACGACCCTAGCATAAAATAAGCGAGGGACGAATTAATCAACATGTTTATTTATTTTGTAATGTATATTGTACCAATCGTATTCTGTTCCTAGACTAAGCCACATGATTAATTAACGATCTGGTCTGGTTAAGAAATAATAGACTTGTTTAACAAAAAAATATCTTAATCATTTGTAATTATTACGTTCTATTATTTTGTTTATAATGTTGAATTAATTGACTCATAATGTTTTACTAGCTGAACAAACGTCACGCTTTTTATTCTTGGTAATTAAGTAATAATTATCACAGTGTTTTTACACACAGATTTTATCAACTTGTCTTATGTAATTTACTCGTTTCCAGAAAAAATATTAACCAGCTATGGAACATATACGCTTCGAATTTTAAACTTGTGTAAATAGGACAGTTCGAAAGAAAATTATATATTGTTCCGTTATTGTGTACATTATATCATTTTATATCTATTTGTTTTCAGAGATTAAAAATGACATGACAAACTACGTACCTAAGATTCACGGAGAGATACATCGTGTTAAGTTATACTATTTTGTAGTTTAACTCCTAGTTGTAAAGTTCCGTTCTTTTCCACATAGACATGCTTTCAAAAACTTTTAAAAACTTTATCTAAACACCATCTCGTAGATAGATATAAACTACTGAATACACAAATTATCACTTTATAACGACTTTACACTTATTATGATCACGTGGCTTCTATGGGCCAATCAAAGTGTATACATTTGACAGGCGGGACTCAATAGAAGCAATACCAGTGCTTAAACCATATCTCTTTAATAATGCCTTTTCTGTGAAAATGATCTCTAAAAGATTAATAAGTTATTTCATGTATATACCGTTGTTAAGAAGATAACATGACTGTCTTGTATATATTTACACCGTTTCATGTAAATTTCACTATATAAGTATATTTCTATGTTTATAAACATCACAAGCATGATATTGTGTTCACAGGTTGGCAGAATGAGACTAGTAGTTATTCGCCTATAAAAATTGATTTATATTCTTATATGTATTAAACGCTCTCTATTATCATTATATTTAAGGATGTTGTAATTTCTGTGATTAGTTTATTATTAAGAAATAGAAGACATTTAGGTTATCTAGTGGACATGAAATTTGATAGCGAAATACAGATGAACATATGCGCCGTTTGTAATTCTCAAAGTCCCATTTGCGTGTGTGAACTTTTTTGGCAATCAATTACTTTAACAAGATACACTAGGATTAAGATATAACATTAAAGTAATAAGCAAATGCAAGTCATAATACTTCGAGACAAGATTTGTATTTAGTATAAACTGTAATTGAAAATAACGCAAATATCCAACACATGTTCATCACTGATATGTGCATTGAATACAGAATTTAAAAACCTCACGATTTAGAATTAATCTGAGCATTCCCAAAATACATTAAGTTTTCGGGACTTATAATTATAAACGTAGAACGCTGTAGAAGAAGACATAAATAAAGCGTTTGAAAGCAACATTAAATGAGACCGTATTTGTATATGTCTTCTCACAAGAAGAGCTCTGTTTTATGAGAGGGTTTCATACTGAATAATTATTAGTTACAAATTTAAAGAAATCTCAATAAAATCTCGAAATTACTAAACGATGGGACATAACACACCGGGGTATAAATCAGGGGTGTTACTTCTCCCCTCACTTATCTTCACTTTCTATATCAAACATACAGACCTCCCGGCCTATCACAAGTAAAAACCATTTCCCGACAGTTTGAAAAAGCCACGATAATGGATGACCTAAAGAACATTAAAATTATACAGTTGTGGTGATATGTCTTATTTTGACATGGCCATGAATGTGTATTTTATGATTTATGGGTTTACAAAGATGAGCAAAGGATTCACATAGAAGCAAATTGTCAGAGCGTTTATTTAAAGCGTTCAACTCGGGCTAGTACACCTATGGTACTTATACATTGTAACTAAGGAGCGTGAAAACTCATGGACCAAAACACATATATTCCAGTAGCTAATGATAGACCCGTGCTTTCAAAATTGCCATATATTTTGAGTTTTATTTATTTATGTTTAGGTTTAGCTATAAATTAACGCCTGTGTTTCTAAACAGAGGTGTGAAAATGTATCTAGATATGCCTATTACGGTTCAATTTAATTTCGGGGACGAGAATTTTTATGAAATGAAATAGTCTTGAAGTTGTATTGTGTTTAAATATGTTGATAGAAATTCTAAGCAATATTCGGTAATAGTTGTATAACTACAAATGTACAGAACTGAATGAATAGACTGTGTAATGCCCTCCTTTGAATATTTCTAAATGTTATTTTAATGATTTTTCTGTTCTTCTGTTGTAACTTTAACTTGATCATGATGTCATTCGAAGCATCTCGATTTTGACTCAACGAGTAAAGATTAAGTACATTTTGCGAAAATGGAACCATTTTTTATTTATAATTCCATTAAAAAATATTTTCTCCTTAAAAAAGATTAATAGCATTTTGAAAGATTGACTAAAGGAATATTCCCAAGAACGCTGTAGATCGACCCAAGTTAAAAAATCACCGAAACTTTATCCCCTTAACGACAGTTTACGATATTCGCAAAACTGATACCATTCATAATGATGCAAACTCAAAGAGTAATGTTTATATTTGGGATATCAACTAAAGAAATTTAGAAAAATTGCTAGTTAGGTGAAACGCTCGAGTGAAAGTCACTGTGCGCATGACAGAAGAGATATTTATGTTGAAAAATGTTTGATTTACAAGATGACATGCTTCCAATCTGCATTGTATAGAAGAGTCATTTAAAACACAGTTTTTACTACATGACAAATTATTTTTACACTCGGGGATATCGCTTTAACCATACACACTGAAACACATCAAATATATGTCACATAGATTCAAAGGGTGACAATAAAGAAGAAAAATTAAACGCTGTGTTCAATTTGCTCCCATAAGCGACTGGGGTGTTTAAATAAGAAAAAATCCAGGGTGTCTTATTAAACAAACAATTCCATTTAACTGTACATATATTTTCTAGATGTAAATGAGCGCATCTCATAATTTCAGCATATATTTTACTTTGAAGACTTTTGTATCAATAATATACTATACTTGCCAAAACTGTACAGATATTCTCTACATCTGCGTTTTCAGAGAAATTCAGATCCGGGATTTAGATAAAGATGCTGAAATCAAGGTAAACCTACATTGGCTCATTTGCAGATTGAAAACCATGTGATCTTTAAGTCTTCGCTTACCTACTTTACTGCCATACGCATTTACTTTTTTACTTTTTACATGTATGTCTTTACATTCTCGTAGAATAGCAGGACCCTATGTAGGTTTAACAGACGGCGAGGATTCTAGATGAGAAATCAGATAAGATTGAATATTTGATATGATTTTCTAAAATGTCTTCAAATTTGTAGAAATAACATAGTAATAAAATGTAAGTTCTTCACCTACAGCCTTGTGATATCTATTAGCAGTGTCCACAGGGTATTTGTATCTCAGCTTACATCTTGAAATATAGGCATGGTTTCAGTTTTACTTTATTCCTTTAAAGTCTGACAAAGGTACCCTTTGCATTCTTTTGATTTCACTTCTTAAAAGAGAGTTTCGTATTTAACTAGACTCGCGCAGGGTAGACAAAGGGTATACTTAAAGTAAATACATCAATATGGATAAAAGGGATTGAAGTTTGTTGAAATACTAAAATGGACAATTCAAATGTTCGTTGTCTAATCCAAAAATGTACATGCCTGCATGGTTCAAATGGTTTTCTTTATTCTAAGGTTCATATCAGAAACATCTGAATTTCAATTGGTTTCAAATGAATATAACTCATATTGTCTTTAAGTTGTTGTTTTACAAAATCTATTATCTTACGTATAATTCCATTTTCCTATAAAGACGCAATTCACATTATTATTGATTATTTATCCATTATTATTTGTTATTTGAAATCGAAAGGAATCATAAATATTTCAACTCATTATTATAAAATCAACCAAGGAGATACACGTTCATTGTAGTGCTTTTATATTTTGTGGTTCAATGCACCCTCGTCCCCTTTTGTAAGACTGTTCTGAATATACGAGAAGAACACTGCCTAATCGTTGATGTATATTTTGATCATTGCATAACCAAACCAAATAGAGAATAATATCATAATGGAATGCTTGACACAAAAACGGAAAAACGACAAATATGTCATGCATTTGAAACAAAGTAAACACGAGGCATAAGATAGGGAAGAAAATTTGGTATAACAGACACAGCAAGGAAAACACACCCCCAACAGTATTCCACAATAATTTATAACGCAAGAACAAACAATATCCAGTATTCCGCGGTCTACCCGTTCGGTTATCAGTATTACAATTTAGAATGTTTATTTACAGTTTGCATAGTAATTTTACTTCATCAATTGCTTTTTTAGTTTACAGGCAAATGGCACCTATATGGGTATGTATAGTTACATAATATGATTACATCATTTGATTGTATTTATCAGGATGACATGATGTTATACAAGATAGAAAGAATGAGGAAAATAAACATAAAAAGAATGAAATTTCAGCACATGTAGTTAAATGTTATTCAGTAAAAGTTGAAGGATTTGCAAGAAAATAGCGTGACATGAATAACCTCCGGTTGACATTTAACATATAAAGGGTCCCAGAAGTGTCAACTATATGCCTCATTATATCTCCAAAACATGAAAACCTATCATCACATTTTTCAAAATTCTGAATTTCTTTTTGAATATTAAAATATTGGTTTAATTTAATGTCAAGGGAAGTCAATAAAAGACATTTACTTTTGTCGGTTCAATACGTTTTTTCTTTCATTCTTTAATTGTTAGTGACAATAAATGTTGATTAACTTGATTTTTGGCTGTAGGACAAAACTGATGGACTTTTGTGTGCAGTGTTTCCATGTATGTTTTAATTCCGTACTGTTCACAAGGCATATATTCATACAATAATTATTTCACTCATCTGTCATGCCCATTACTAAAGTCCAAAGAATTTTAGGTTTTGGGTTGACCGGCAAGCTTGAAATTTAAATATGAGATACATTTGCAGTTTAGTTAGTGTAGTAGTGTTACCGTTACACATGATTTTGCTAATCGTGTGCCTTTTGAATTTTGAGATTATTTTGAGTATGTGTAGTGTCATAAGAAAAACTAGATATTATGGTTTTCTCTGGAGGTGTTCTCAATTTTTTTTTCAGTTATGGACGAACACCGATTCCATCATTTGAATATGCCATTGAGAGAAATGATATACAAATATGTGTCAGTTTCTGCAAAATGTGTCCAATCTAGTAAGACCCTGAAATATTGCTAAATCATGGAACCGAATGTCTATCAAATATGTGACAATTTCGAATAAATGTTCTTAATGTGTTCGTGTTTTTTTGTATGTTGATCGTTTATCGCAAAATGATTTCAAGGAATTTCGAGACATTATTGTTGTGGCCCATTAGGGACGACTGACATCTAAAAAATATTGATCATGTGGTTTGTATTCAGTTCAATGAGTCGTCATTGTCACAAAACGACAAAGTTGTCATTGGTCAGGAACTAACAGTAACACATTCAAAATGCAACTTTAATTATTTTGAAGTGCGCATTGGTTTTCATAAAATAAACGTTTTGTCGCCAAATTCCAAAATGATTTGTGAAAATATAATTTTCTTATTATATAAAATCATATTTTAAACAATGATTAACCATTTAAAATTACACCCAGTGTTAGTTTTAGCATACCAAACTAATTCTGTAAGAGTTATATTGGCTGTAGTGTATGCCCCGGGGTTATAATCAGCTGATACTGTGCTTGATTCTAAATCTGGCGATGGATTGGTTGAATGTCCGATTACAAATTTGAAAATGGTGATCGTTGTGCATGTTGATACATCGTTAGGAAAGTAAGTTCTCACTGAATAATAACAAATGTTCTTTCTTTTCTGATATAAAAGAGTGTTACAAAATATAGTATATCATGCTAGGTTTAATTTGATAAAAGCGTCCTCAATCATTAATGTCTGTCTGAAAAACAAACATTTGCTTTTACAATCTTATTACTATAGAAAAATAGCCCATTGAGAGAAGAATCAGACTTGAAAATACCTCTAGGGAAATACCTAATACAGTTAAGAAATCCTGCTACCAATCGAAATTGTTATAACAAACTTTTAACTAGATTAAAAGTGCAATCTTCGTGCTCTGGAGATCGGAAATACCCCTTGAGTACTTAATTAATATATCAGGATTGCGATTTATGACACTTCTAATAGAAAAAGATGTAATTAGGATCCTGATATAGAACAGATCGGTTCGAAATAAAGATAAAATGTTAAATTGGTGGCAATACAGTTGAAACCTGGTATGAAAGCAGCAGCAGAAAACTATTTAGTTATTGCTTGATTGTTTTTTAACTATATTTGATTTTGTTACATCAGCATACCATCCAGATTTCGATGGTCTGGCCGAAGTGTTTAACAGAATCCAGTTTAGTTACTTGAGATACAGTTTTAAATACAAACTCACTTTAAACGTTTTATTTTCAAATATAACCCTGTTGTTGCAATCTTAAATATGATGAAAATTGTGTCACGTCAGCATTCCACCCTCATTATGATAAATTTATTCTGGCATAAATGTAATCCGCGTTAGACTTGTTAAGATATAAATGCAATGCAATCATTCTGTTCTCAATATCAATATTTGGTTTAATTTTTCTATCTAAATGACAAAGTATAGCCTTATATATTATATTATAGAATAATGTCACTCGTTAACCTAGACATTTACAAATACTTGTACACGTGCACATATACAATTCCACAGGACACACCTAAAAATAGCTTGATTATTAGTATTTCAGATTTTCCGCGTACTGAGACTGACACTGATTTATCTAACTGGGTTTAATTCTATACAAAAGGTTGCGTAGTATCTAATTGCTTATATAATTTGTTTACCATGTGTTTAGCTTCGGAACTACATATCGACTGTGAAAATGTAATCTTGGTCCTCACTAAATTTTGTGTCTCACTCCGCTGGTTATAGTGGTCTAGTACAACTATATTCCTAAAATACGAACAAGACATATGAAGAATTGGTGATAAAACAAGGACCATAATTTCCTTCACAACGTCCGGACAATTGTGGTACGGCTCTTGTGCATGTTTTAACGGACATAGGTTTAACGATGCAAAACAGCGGTATCGTTGTTTTATGAACCAAGTACAATGATTATTTGATATAAAACTCATTACAATCCACCAATAAAAAGTGTCATAATTTTCACATGGATTGAACACCGTGACCATCGTTCAATTGTAACTTCATAAATTTCGAATACAATTATCATAAATGTAATAACTTATAAAATATGGCCTGAACTCGAACCCGAATGCCCCTGATTATAATATATCCAAGACGACGTGCTGATTCCGATTTGAGCTCATCGGAGAGAACGATAGAAGCTTTAGTTTTAGTAATTGATCTCAAACGTTTCCATAAAATGTGGAATATGTTTTGTCATATGTTTACTATAAATATGGTTGTAGGCACGAACAGGTATATTTCTTTTAGGATATGACAGTATTTTACTATTTTTCACTCATTATAGGAGTAACATATATTTCATTCCTGAAAAAAGGGTGGGGGTTATTCAATTCCGAACGAAATCACCTTATACTATTAAATACAGCTTACCCGTTGGACTTCTGTTTATCTCTTATAAATAAAACTGTATTTTTCAGATTTACTCAATATTTGTTTACCAAATATAGTACTAAATACGGTACAGAATATAATGTGAATTCTCGATCGGCGACAAATACTTGTCCTTTAATCTTTGGGATTATTCCCTGTGATTTTAGTATTCCTTCGCACTAAATAACATTATCCTATTGGTTTATACACCGTTCTTCATATATATATGGAAAAGTTCCTCATTCAATAAATCAATTACTATTGATTTCCCCGATTTTAATATTCTCTCAAAATTGAAAGAATTTAGATTTTTCATATATTTTATAACAGTCGGAGAAAATGAATGAAAAGGAAACAAAAATGATTCAGGCCATATTTTATACGCTATTACATTTATGATAATCATATTAGAACTTTATGAAGTTACAATCCGTACCCATTACAATATTTTTGAATATTCTGGTAAAAGAGCGTATTCCCGAGGTTTTTGCATATTTTCGTATAATTAAAACGTTTGCAATTGTTAAAGTATTTTGAATTTGAAGAGTCTATTTCCGTACGTTTTAATTGTGCATGAATGTATTATTAGTGAAAGGTATTTGAAAAATAGTTTATTCTTATTCATTGTACTTAATTGTGTTAATAACTACCTTGATGGACCGGGATCATTAATCGAATCAACGATAAAGATCTTCTTATATTTGACGCGTGTGTACAGTGTACTCGTATTCTACAACATCGAATTCTTGTCTTTTTTATATGGGGGATGTAACTAAATGTTGATTTTACACATCATTAAGTACATACCTACCTGTATGTTATTATTTAGATGTTTTGTTATTCTATCCTTATGGAAATTAAATTATTATATCGGGACAGGCAATGTATTATAATTGATAAGATCTACATCATCATTGGCCTTGGATATTTCTGTCCAACCCACTACATAGAAATAAAAGTAGGTTACAAAAAGTTAAATAAAATAGGTTAGTGAAGATATATCGCCATGCTTTTGCAAAGATTTTACAAAATTACACCAACAGCAGTAAGTTTGAAATATGATTGCTTTATTAAAGTTATGTGTAACTACCACAAACAAAAGTGAATACATTTTAAGCTAACATCTTGTAAAGGAATTATGCTAAACACAAAATTAGCTCCGATAGAAGCGCCACCTATCGACAGAATTCAATATCATATTTGTACATTGATTACTTGCTTCCAACATTTTATACCCTCTATCCTTTCTAATTTCTTTAAATGGATACGTTGAAAATATGACAATTTATTTTAAGGGCAATAGTAATGAAGGGGCGTGTATAAGAAAGTATCGCACTAATACCACGTATCACATCGCAATTATAGTTCGTGTAAAATGAAAGGCTAAATGGATAATTGTTAAAATTGATAGGTGCGGTTAGAGAGTCACATCACGTGGCATATGGTGAAAATTGTCGACGGATATCAATACTCTTGATTTCAATTTTTAAAGTCCGTGACTCCATTGTAATAATTAATCTAAACGTAGCGATGAGACGATGCGAGCCAGCCCTACGTTATGTTGAAATCATTTTAGTATACGGGTAGCGGTGGCTTACAAGGCTCCTGTTCCCAGGTTAATCTAAACATTTTGTAATTGTGTTTTTATTTTACATATCTTAACAAAGAGTGAATGTTCATGCTTTGAACAACTTTTTTTATGTAATCTATGTTTTTTTTAAATATCTTATCTTGGAGCCAGAATTAGGTAACAATATTCAAGGATGAAAATATGCATTGTTAATATTTTCCAATGTGCCAACAATATTTCTAACTCACCATCGCCAAATAAAATAAATGTAAATTGATTAATTGTTGAAGTCGTATTTCCAATGATGGATATCGAGCATTTAGGTGTCAACTCAGTAGTTTGGATCGTTCATGAATACTTGAATATTTGTAATGCTGATGACCCCTTGGTAGTTCCAACTCAAGCTGTTTAATGTTGCGGTATATTAAGGACAATAGTAACTCTTTTACACAATAACTGTTTAATGTTCACTTTCATTGAATTATCACGTCTCCCGGGAAAATCCACTAAAATGACCTTGAACTTTGACCCAAACGCAGACGATATTTAAAACAAAATGGCGACCACATATTGTTTTATGTATTTCTCCTTGAGGCGGATATCTATTATAAACTGACCCTTAAGATGACTTCATTAACTATGAATTAGAGTCATCAGCGATTCCTTATGATTATTGTCATTGAGAAGCAGAGCGTTTAACGTCCATTTCTTAAATTACTGAAATTTTCTATAGAGTGAGTTTTATGGACTTTGTTAAACTCGCAATCGATTCAATTGTTCTCGAGTTGTTCTCAGTAGTTATCTCCTTATCGCTCTTCAATTTGCTGAATGATGACCACTAAAGGACTAGGCTGTTTACCCTTACATTGCGATACTGCGTATTATATTGAATATGAGAAAGGTTTACATTATTTTGGTTAAGGTTGAGGTTGGCCTACAATGATATTATTTGTACTGGTTTGCGTTTGACATCAGATAAGACAATAGTACAGTCCTGACAATAAGTGTCCTGTTTCAACCAAACGATTATTAAAATTCAAGAAATTTTAGGTAGCATGGTTTCTAATTTTTTAAAACGTCTAAGTCCAAGAAAGTTTTTTCTAAAAAATACTAATTTCTCCAAAACATACGTGGCATTTTCTCAAGACATTTGTTATTTAAACGCATAGTTATAATTCATTCTTAAATATTCGGTAAACAATTATTATCACAATAATATTCGACTAAAACAGAAATTTACTAACAGGTTATTTTTAAATTAGGCGATTCTTGGGAGAACAAAATTCCTAATAAAGTGTGCTGTAATTAAGAAATACAAAATGGAATCATTTCAAAAAGTTCAATGAAAAATATAATATGCCTGTCATTTACATATTTTTCTGACACAGATTGGAATTTGTGTTTTGTTTAAGGCGAATGAGTCGAACTAATTTATTACATACTGGCATTTATTATTCAGGAGGCTCGGATGAATTCAAAGTAGTCTCGTCAACTCCCATGATATAATCCGCCAAAGGGGAGCATATGTCACCGGACCATGTAGGGACTGTTATATGATCTACTGTTGTCTATGTAATGGAGGCTCAAATATTGATTTTTTAATCAAACCCTGGCAAGGATGGTGATTTTGCCATTGGCAGCCGCGGACTCATATCAAACACATGTTGTGATGAGGCACAATGAAGAGCAAATGCTGGAAGGCGGAGGGATATGGTATTATTAATTAATATATGAACGTCATCAGTAAATTACTTGCGTGTCATGACAGCTTGCTTGAAATAAATTAACACTTCATTATATACTAGAATAAGAGCACTCTTGTTTTACTAACTTCCTTTATGAGCGGACTTTGCAACACTCGCGATGCAGTAACAGAAAATACTTCCCCGTCCCCGGATTTATTGTCCTGTTGTTAAAGAATAACTTAGTTGCTTGTTTCTTCTAAATTATCTTGTTACCGTGGGGTTTTTGAATACTTATAAAGGGTCCGGGAGTAGGCCTATAGCCCGCTCTTGCACATGCATTTAACTCCAACAGTGAATTGAGAGGCGGACCTTGGTGAGTAACTTAGATCTTGATCATTTCGTTACCGTGATCTGAAAACGATCATGATTGCTCCATAGATACGTGTACAATTTAAAGTATTTTATCTTTAAAGCAGGTGTTTTGTATTTTTTATTTCGGGAACATTTGTAGTTCATTAAAATATCCATCTGTGTCGTAATACTGCAATTAATCCAGAACAATAAACAACCATAAATTTTATTTTCAAATAAGATACCAAATCAAGAAAAATTCTGCATGGATTATTTTTCGTGTCGATTTCTGGGGTGTCAAATTCAACAATGACCAGTTATTAGTAAGGCATAGCAATGTCTTTGTCTTACATTTCAAACATATTCGTCTATCTAGTCTCTATAAAATCTTAACGATTTGGGAGAAGTGATATCAATTACTTTTGTGCATTACACTTTCCATTTAAATTGTATTCTCAAATGATGCAACGAAATGCCCAGGATTTATTCAACTGGCATTTACCTCCAAAGAATACAAATATACAAACAATTTTGCATTTTTCCATCATATTTTGAACGCATTTAGAAAGTTATCAATTTCTAATTTTGTATTCTGTTTGTATTTCATTACATTATTAAATACTAGAATATTGAATATAGAACATAGAACAAAATTTTAACAAAGGAAAAATGCGATACGGGTATTCCACTTCTCGGATATTCCACTTTTCTTATTCATTGTGAACTCACAAATACATCACAGTGAAATCTGAACTACAGGTGGACAGTAAAGAGTTCGACTCCGCCTTGAAAGAGCGCGTTTTGAAACCGGGTGTAATTTTGAGGGACGAGGGACGAGCTGGTGTTGGACCGGTGGTTCACAAACTCGTATTGTTCGCTCGAGAAGCAAAAAATGAAAATAATGGACCATACAGAGGGCCATACACAGCAGGCATGTCTCAGAAACACACTTTGTTTTTTTATTTTTCAGTTCAAGTTCGGCGATCTAGATACAATTTGAGTCAAGATAAAAAGAAAAGTATATTTTAATGTTTCACTAAGGTACTTATTATTTTCATTACAAGAAAAAATCCGCATAGACTTAAACGTTCTTATTTTGCTATTCATCGGACAAAATATATTTCTATCAGTACTCCTAATTTTACTTGAATAAAAATTCATAAACATTTCTATCGTGTTGCGTCCTTTTCCTAAAATTTAAATATAATTATATAGAAAATTTGTATTCAACATAAGTACCATGAGCCAGGCCACACGAAAATGGGTCTTATCACAGAATTATATCAATATTTTGATTTTTTGTTTGTCTTAAAAACCACAAAGAGACCTTTCAAGTGAACCATGGCTTGTGTTTTACAATTTTTCCTTGTAGATATACACCAAAAAGACGGATTTTAATTGATCCGTTCTCCCGTGTTGAGGCTGAAATAGTATTTGATATAAAATACAATTAAACGTATATAAAATAATATTATAAATTAGCAAATTGCAATTGGTAGTCATATCCGAAGGGAGGGGCAGATTTTTAGTCATATTGAGCCTTCTAACATTCTTAATTGATATTTATCCTACTAAACCGGGATTATTTTATTCTTTAACTGAATAGATTTAAATTAGAAGTTTAAGGTGAATTAATCGATCCACACATTTAATTTGGTCCATAACAGCATTTTTTCATGACAGAGAATAGGTTAAATTCATTTCATTTTTCAAAACAGATTTATTAATTGTATTTGAATTCTTGTATCATGTTTTATTGTTATGTATGGTTAAGAAATACTGTTGAATGAAATGTCCCGTGTTTTCGTTTTGGATTTATATTCTTCTTTTGTATTGGCGTGGTATAAATATAGCATGTATAAATAATCCGCATTTAACCCTAATGTCTGTAAGAGGGGGGTCAATCCGATCGACCCCCTCTCGATATTTTTCAAGAGTACTAGTATTTATTTTTTGCACTTTTTGCGTCGCTGTTGTTATTTTTAGCTTGGGCCGCAGATAAAAGACAATTATTTACATAAAAACCAAGGTGATTTGGGGTAAAGGGCCAAAGTTATGATAGTTGGAATTAGGTGCCAATAGATTGAAATTCATAAAATATATATTGATTGTTACCTTTTTTCTCATATGAACCTGTAATAAAGATAAACCTGTAACAATTGTTTCTCAAGGTCAAAAAGGTGTTTTTCAACTTGCTTCAAATGGACCATTCTTTTTCAAAATCATCTTCAAGTTATTGGAAGTTCAAATCTGACTTTAGATTTGAGATTTGACCTTCATTGGCTTGTTTCAAATTGACCAATTTTCTAAAACTCATCTAGAAGTTCTCATAATAGATTTGACCTTCAATGGCATTCTCATGGTCAAAAATATTTGTCCTTCGATGACCTTCTCAGGGACCATTTTTTCAAAATCATCTACAAGTTATCAGAAGTTCAAATCTGACTTAAGATTTGACCTCTTCATTGACCTTCTCAAGGTCAAAAATGTATTTTTTCAACTTGCTTCAAATTGACCAATTCTTTTTCAAAATCATCTACAAGTTCTCAGAAGTTCAAATCTGACTTTATATTTGAGATTTCACCTTCAATGACCTTCTCAGGGTCGAAAATGTATTTTTCAACTTGCTTCAAATTGACGAATTTTTTCATCTACAAGTTCTCAATAATATTGTGAGCAACTTGGTGTTGTCATTTTGTCATGTCAATGCCTTGTAAAAAGGTTGCAGACATTCTAGTTAATTCTCTGCAGATATTGAATTGAGGTTAAGAAAAATATAGTGTAGGGTTTCTATTTCTAATTAAGATCGTCTCCCAACATTACACTCTTTGTCAATAAGTACATGTACTTAACTCTACGAATCGGATATTAAATATACGAGTAGTGCCATCCTACCGGCATGACATCTTTTGAACACTATTGTTTCTATACTTCTTTAATCCATTCCATTTATGTGTTTCGTGTAGTTCGCAGAATACTTTAAATAGGTTAAGTTTTATCATCAATTTAATATTTTTCATGATAAGTTAACTTATTATGGAGATTTTTGAAATTTTCTTTTGGACAAAAAGTTGTCAGCTTTTTATTTCTCAAATATTCAAATTTCCCGCCATTTTTCAAATACATATTTTGAATCATCAAATATTTAATATACAGTGCAAAACATATTTATGACGTGCACGGACCTGGAGACAATTCGATAAATACGAGATTTTATCGTGTGATCTGTAAATATGAAGCCCTCCGATTGGTCAGTTCTCGTGCTGTACAAATCTCTCCAAATCGATCATCACCGTAGCAATACAGAACATATCGGTACGAAGGGGACAACCTCAATAGCAATACAGAGGGTACAGAAAAAAAATTATAGAATGATTTGAAGTGCAATACAGGATATATTCTGCTGTCGATATTCTGTATTGGAACTTGACCTCGTCTCGTGGCAATACAAAATTTCACGAGCATAATATACCATGTCCCCATCTTACTAAAATTTCAATGTTCAATGGAACATATGCATTTATGATGTCACAATTGCAGAACGGCTTCAATTTGAATTTTCTTAAATGGACGCTTTAAAACTTTTAAAAATCGTAGGTTCTGGAGGTGAATGGGACGAGCGATAAGCTTACCTTTTCAAACCTTCTAATTTATGTCTGAATTGATTTGTAGATATATTTAGAGGTTATGTCACTATGACGTGAAATATGCCTGAGTTCTCCCAATATAGGCCGACCTTGGGAGGCTCTATATTTGGGCAAGAACGAAGGCATATTTCACGTCATAGTGACATAACTGATGTATTACATGCCTTTGTTCCCATGGTTACTTTGTATCAATGACGTGACGTCATGATATTATCATGGTTATTAAAGAAATCTAATATCAAAACGAGGTAAGCGGGCTATATCGGGGTAATCGGGCAATATCGGTGGATATAGCTCGCTAACTTTCCCATTGACTTCCATACAAATGCTTCGCTAGGTATGTAATACTAACAATTACTGCCGGAGTGTTCCGCCTCTGGGTGGTATCAATTAAGAAATATCAGGTTTTCTGATACATCGAGTATTTTTTCAGGATACTTTCGTGAACGTTCCATATTCACATAATAAACGGGGCATAATATTCCCAGAGACTACACTGGTTTTCGCTGTGTGTTATCATTTTATGAAACCAGAATCTACGCACTACGCTAAGAAGGATAAAAGTGATACAATCAGAAAACAAAATTTCTTCGCAAATTATTTTATGTTAAGACCGGTCAACCTGAAACAAAAGACAATTTCTCTTTATTCTCAGTTGATCTCCAGTGCACATCATATATTAATAATCATATATAATTGAATAGTCGAGTATACTCCTAAGCTGCTAAATATAAGACGTTTTAATTATACACTATAGCTTATTTCTACGACTCACACGTAGTGCATAGAGGTACTAAACATATTATATACTAAGATAAGCTGTCAGGAAATAATTATTGAATTATCATACTCACTATTCGTTTCCTTTGGAATACATATTAAGCACCGGGTATTAAATAAACCCTTGATTCGACACCGCATTCAAAACAATTTCTAGCTGCGAAACGGGAATCCACGATGGGTATCAGTGTATTAACAGGCCCGTAGCCAGGATTTCCAAAGGTAGGTTTAGTTTTCAAAAATTTCAAGGGGGGTTCACATTTGACAATTTTGGCCAAAATATGGCTAAAATCACAAGAGAAGTGCTCAAAATGGTGGAAAACTGCATTATTTTGAAAGAATCTTTGGCCAAGGGGGGGGGGGTTCGCCTGAACCCTGCGAACCCCCCTGGCTACGGGCCTGACTAATCATACATGTTTGTTGTTACCCCGAATACAATTATCCGTTTGAGTGCAAAATGATTGCCAAAATACAATGGGATTTGTTATTCGCCTCTTCCCATTTGCAAAAAATACATAATGTTTCTAATGTGTTTTCCAATGTATTGTGTAACATTTAATACTTTGATATCATTTTCGTCGTGAAAAATCGGAAACTTCAAATATTTAAAGAATTCATTACTTTTCAATTACAAATTCAACTTTAAAACAGCAGTCGCGAGAAGTAGGATTGAATCATTCGTGATAGTTTTTTTAATTGATAGTATCTTGTGAATTGTGATGTATTGTCGATACCGCATAACGACTGAAAGTCTTTGATCTAATTTTAAAAAACAAATAATTATTAAAACAAATGTTCATTTCACGACGCTGAATGGAGTTAAATCTTGGCATATTAATCGCAAACAGTATACGATGTCAACAGCGAAAGTGTTACCTCAAACTATCTCCATTCTAATCATGATGTTTATTATACTGTATTGAAATACATATAATCATGATATATATATACGTAATCATAATAACCGTCCCACTGATTTAATTATGTAGTTCTTTCTTTGCTTGCGGTATATAAGAAGCACACTGATTATGAAAGAAATAGATTTCGGAAAATGAGGCATTGACAGAATGACACCCTGGATAAACATCGTCGTATTCCTTTGCATAAGAGGAACATTTCAAATCGATGAAGACTACGATAATGTTCAAGACATGATATTAAAGGAATTCAATGAAAATGCGGAAATACATCAAATCCGAGATGCTCATCAACAACAGAATATCAGTGTCGCAAGGGAAAATGAAATGGAGAAAAAAATATGTGATCAGAAAATGCGCACGTGTAAGGGCAGATGCGGTGTTCCGAAAAATACAAGCAGCCTCAGTGATTTTTATTGCCAATGTGACGACAAATGTGCCCACTACCAAGACTGTTGTGTTGATTTTGAGAGCGAGTGCAACATCAACATCAACATCTCCAAATATGGCGAACAGACAGGTGGACAAAGGTCTAAACATAGCTGTATCAAAATAAGCCCGTCAAATATGGTGTACATGGACGAAACGTGTGCAAGCGATTATATTGGGAGTGCTTTAGAAGAACAATGTAGAAGCAGAGATACTGTTCTTGGTCTATTACCAGCTTATGACAATCAAACAGGTATTTCACATTAGTATTAACTTAATTGAATACGTCAATTGTTACATAGCTAAGCATAATATATCACACTCCAGCGAATCAGAACACAAAATATAAATTACTCGATTACTTGTGGTCGATTTAATGTACCCGTGTCTTGCATGTTAGCCTTGGAAACCGGCCCCTCATTCATTCATAGTCGATATACAAGTTCGGAGCTAAAAAATTAAAGATCTTATAACTAACTACACGGCGTCAAATAAGTTTGTTCTTCCCCTTAACTTTTTATGTCACCACCAAATAGTAGTGACATATTGACCATGGTCTTCATTTTTTGTGATGGCGATCGGCGAATGGCGGTTGGCGGTTGGCAGTTGGTGGTTGGTGATCGGCGTTTGTAAAAATTTTTTAAAACTTCCAATAACTTGACAAATACTGTTTAAACGGACTTTAATTTTTTTCAAAATCATCGACAAGTTTTCAGAAGGAGGACAGACTTATTTTGACGCCCTGTATACTGAAAATACAAAAACGTCATGATTGATTTTCCCCGTAATGATGTATTGACTATGAAATTAGTTAGGACGTTTGTTGAAAAATGACATAAATCCCCTATAATCTTTAATATCTACACGGAAATAATTTTGACTGTTCGTTCAATCCCATGGGCAATGTACTGCATTGTAAGCTGGAAAATAATTTGGTAAACCTTTTTGAATTCCAGAAACTCACTACAGAAACGTATTTTGCGCAAGATGTAATGATGTCCAGTCCGCTGTATTGTGGGAGACAAAGTACAGTTGTGTTCAAGACATATTTGATGAGTCGGATTTTCAGAGTCCTGGAACAAATACATTATGGAGAGTTATGAGTTCACCATTTTGTTCCATTGAGTATGTCCCTCCTTTGAAGAATCATCTACTACTGAGACCATGTATACCAACTATCTCGAGATGTCCAGAGGGTACAAATAGCTCATTGGCCAATCTGTGTGCGTACTCTAACTTAGACCCCTTTTCTACATACCGACAGCAATACTCTGCCTACCATAACTGGTATTGCTACATGTGCACTGAAACTGATTGGTCACGGCCTACGTGTACTGTTCGTTTGAGACAGATAAGTCTTCAAAGGAGTCCCGACTTGTCCTTGTTTTCGTTCAGTGTAATCGTGGATGTGAGATCAGATACTGAAATGACATTGAGATCTCAAGTGGGACACGGTATCGGTGGATTGAACGTTAAGATCGCCTGTAAGTCTGACGATCGTGGTTGCAAGGCTCTAACCTGCCCAAAGGCATATGAACAAGTTGGACATACATGTAAATTGATTAGTATCATTGTCCCCGTGCAAATCTCTTGTAACTTTTCAATGAGGCACGACAGATGGTCGGTATACCAAATCACTGAGACATATATCAAAGATATTTTTGATCCAATTGGGTTCATTCTAAAAACTGATTTTCGGGGAGTTGGGAAAGATTTTAGGTTCAGATTCAATACATCGTTCCCTGAGAAGTCTACATTCTCTCAAATTTCCACAAGAATGGCTTCAGACTCTAAAGTCTTTAAAGGGAAAGTGGAAATCTCTCTCCCACAACTTAATGGTTTTAGAATGACGTATGATATGACATTTGTAAGGGACAATGACACTCATGTCACACAAGATTTTTCTCGAGTCAAAAAAAATGCTTCTCATATTGAAAAACATTTGACAAGTTGTGGGCTCCGCACAAGTTACAGAATGGCAGGGATGCTTTTCGTGTTTTTGTATGTGAGCAGACATATCTTCAATGACTGCTTCATCTGGTAAAACACAAAACACACGTGAACATACATTGAGAACCCTTATTTGCAATTCTACATCTTCATAGGAAGGCGAAAATGCTAGAAATATATTTATCCTAATATATATTTTATACATTATAATTATATAAGTATATTGATGAGATTGGTCAATAATAATCATCTACTAGTATGTAAAAAGCGTCCATTACTTATTGATCACCCCTTGTATGTATATCTTGTATATTAATTAAGAATATCATACTATACGATATTTACAATAACATTTCTTATTGTTTTTTATTTTTATATCACATCATGTCCATCCTCTTTTAAGACATCGACATTATAAGCCACTCTCTTCTTTTTCAGCAATGCATTGTTCTTGATCACAACCGTATCTAAAAATTAATTCAAAAATCACCTTACATAGTCGTTCACTCGCAAAGAGTTGGTTGTTTTGCTTGCTGTACTATCACATCAAACTAGTTCTCAAACTAGTACGAACGGAACCGTCGTACTTCAATCCTACTAGGGACGTTTTAACAACGAGTTGAACTGTCTGAGGACGCGTTGAGAACGAGGTAGAACTAATTGCAAACGGGTTTAAACTGACTAAGAACGTATTAAAGACTTCTTGTGAACGAGTTAGCAAAAATATAGCTATCACACCAAACAAGTTTCCACTGCGTTCTTCAAAATCGGTTTTAAACTGTGTGCGAATGGAATGAACGTAGCTGCAACTTTCTAAGGTCCATTTACGAACTTCATGAACTTTCTCAGACGGGAAGGTGATTTAGAATTTTGAAATGATTCAAAATTCGATGGCGACCATACCGTTCTGTAATCAGGTCATGGTGACATTCTAGACGAAGGGACGCGTTATACGACGTTGCACACCGACGTGGTGCGACCTGAACGAACTGCGAATGAGATGGACGTATTGAAGACTGTTTATGAACGAAGTTGCTAATTATTTTAGATATATTTCCCGACCACAGTCAGATTGAGCCCCTTTTACGACGTTTTCGTAGGACTGGCAAGAACGGGTAAGAACTAGTTTGGTGTGATAGGGGGAAATTAGGGGCAATGCTCTAAAAAAAAGTTCAGTTTTAGGCCATATAAACCACCTTTTGAAAATTAGAGTTTTTGGTACATATAAATACATTTGCATGGCCTAAATGAACTAGAAAAACAGCCACGAAGTAGCAAATCCTACCGAACAAAACATATTTTGATAAGTGGCCGTCTTGAAAATTTTTGAAAAAAGCATATCAGCATATAAAATATGAAGCAAATCCATCCTTTGGTATCTGAGTTATCAAAGATCATGTTTTTGCTTGTGGACTTCCTCAATACAGTACTAGTTAATATGCAAATACAGGAAAATGCTCAGACATGTCCATAATTATTACACCACCATGCCTAATGTTATTTATATTAGTAAAAATATTATCAATTAGTGTAGCAGAGTGGGATGTTACTCTAGTAGGACGGTAAATAACGGGATGGTGGTTAAATGAATAAAAGCAAGTTCAAGAAGTCTTTAGTCATGTATTTCATGCTTAAAAAGATCAATGTTGAAATCCCCAGCCAAAACTGATAACTTCTTTGACTCATCTACATTAGACAGGAAAGCCTTTAAGTTGATATTGAACTCATTTATGTCTATTTGTGGTGGTTCATAAATGGTCAAGATTACATTTTTTACGATAAATGAAGGCCATTTCGAATAAAGTGGCCACATTGGAAATTCCATCTGGAACAGAGGTCCTACTTCCATGATGCATTAACCTTTAAAATTGGAATCAAATCCGCCGACCGTACGCGTTATTTGAGTTCTTGCCCGGACACACGGACGAACGAACAGACGGATGGACGGCTTTTCTATATCCCCCTCGAACTTCATTCGGTGAGGTAATATTATCCAGTTACACTTTGATACAAACTCTACTCCCGGTAATTTTCGCGTGCTACTACATTTTGTGCTTTTCGCAAATTTTGGAAGAAATCGCGAAATATAATAGCCGCAAATTTTAAAGTTCTAATTCGCGAAATTCCCGGGAATTTATTTCACTCAATGTAGATGATATTTTCGGCAAGTATTGGGCGATAAAGGGTTCAGAGGTTACTGCATTCTTACATTCAGATTCTGGAAGAACATAATTAAATTAAAATTGCTCAAGATAAAGGGTAATCATGGCTGATATTGAAGTGCAAAGCGTGGTATTGCATGACAAACCCACTTAAACTCTAAAAACGTACAAAAGTAATTGCCAACCTACATAAAAGAAGCAGGACACATTTTCAGAGGTCAACTACCGCGAAAATTAATAGCTGCAACATTTCAAAAAACTAAAAATTAGCGAAAAACGCGAAATATAATAGCGTCAAACATTAGTGGGAGTGCAGTAATTACTTACTTATCAGCCGCAATTATACACAGAATTTAGTTTGTAGCATGGCATGAAATGGCATAGGGTTGGAGTAAATGTAAAGAATGGGTTTAAAACCTGTGCAATGTTAAATATGTTATCGTAATCTTGTGATCAAGACAATATGAATTAAAGGTAGTACGGTACCGTACTTACATATGCCAACCTTGCTACATATTTTGCTTCCAGATTCGGGACATAAATGACAGTGCACCTCAGCCATGGGCTCCACAGTTTCAACCTCACCAGATTCACCCTATATAATCAATATTATCAAAATATCAATCTCTATAGTTGTAAGTACTATGTTCATTGGTTCCTCAGTTTCAACCTCATCAGATTCACCCCATTATAAAAATGATAAGACTGGATTTGCAAGTTGTACTTATCGTACACATATATTCCCCGGTAAATTGTAACCTTTGAATGATTAGTACATAAACATGAAGATCTGAAGTATTAAAGAGAAGAAGTATTGAAACATTATTTACCTTGAAATTTATTCCAATTTCAAGCTCCCCCTCTTTACTCAAAACGAACCATCTACAATGAATATTGGGTTATTTAAGTTATATTAAGTGTGGTGACACAATTTTAATTTTGAGGTTATCATACATTCGACCTAATCATAGTTGTTAGTGATTGCATACGATATTGACGCCGAACACCGACCGACAAACATCAACTGCAGAACATCGACCACACAGAACATTTTCTTTCATATTGAAATAACGAGATAAGTAAACTGAATTGAAATATTCCGGAAAATTTTCAATTACAGAATGAAATAAAGTACTTCACATAATACATGCTAAAAAGTAAAGAATCCACTTGCATAATTGAGAATCCTATAGTATTGACCTCTATTTCAATGGTGATTTCTTGTCCTCTTTCAATATCAACTTTGGTATAATCAGAGTTTAGCTCATAATCGGCGAAACTTGGTGCCATATAATACGATTTGGGAATCTTACTTGGATATGTTATCTATAACACAGGAAGTTAATATGGATGTAGTACAATGATAGAAGAATTAAAGAAAAACAATCTATCGTATATGCACACATCGTGCCTGCATGTTTGAGATTCGTATTACCAATTCGCTATTTGTTTAAATCGTTCATCAAAAAAGAATTTCCTTCATATACCTTACTGCTAAACTTTGGGTCGCCATCTTGATCTACCAAAGTCCCACCATAATAACCAATTAGTTGGTCTTCGTCTATGAACCTTTTCAAATCCTTTATATCTGAACAATATTTTAACATACATATAACAAATAACATTGTACTCGTGTCGCTTTGTATGCACATGTTATAGTTTTAAATGATTTCGTACAGAAATATTGTTCTAACGATGTATCACAAATATATATCATCATGTCTAAAGTTATACATGCTCGTCCCAATAGAAAGACTAAAACGTGGGTGATAATTCTAATTACATAACACCACGTGTTCTCGGATGGTTATGAAGATAAAAAAGGACAATTGTATAATACCTTTCACGAGTTCTATTTTAGATAACGTATGTTTGGGAGCTATGGCCTTGTATAACTTGAAGAGAATGTTCATCACTGTTGAGTCTAAAGCAATATAAAACACACGAAATGATCAAGGATTTGTTTATATCCAACAACGTTGAATCTAAAATAATATAAAACACACGAAATGATCAAGGATTCGTTTATATCCAACAATGTTAAATCTAAAAGAATATAAAACACACGAAATGATCAAGGATTTGTTTATATCCAACAATGTTGAATCTAAAAGAATATAAAACACACGAAATGATCAAGGATTTGTTTATATCCAACAATGTTGAATCTAAAAGAATATAAAACACAAGAAATGATCAAGGTTTTGTTTATATCCAACAATGTTGAATTTAAAAGAATATAAAACACACGAAATGATCAAGGTTTTGTTTATATCCAATAATGTTGAATCTAAAGCAATATAAAACACACGAAATGATCAAGGTTTTGTTTATATCCAATAATGTTGAATCTAAAGCAATATAAAACACACGAAATGATCAAGGTTTTGTTTATATCCAACAATGTTGAATCTAAAAGTATATAAAACACACGAAATGATCAAGGATTTGTTTATATCCAATAATGTTGAATCTAAAAGAATATAAAATACAAGAAATGATTAAGGTTTTGACAATTTATAAATAAAGATATCTCCCTTATTGCAGTATTAGATTTATTTTCAAAATGATCTTAAATGAAACAATAAGTTCCTATGCGTCATGTTGTGTCATGGACATTTTCATTTTTAAAAACGTATTACATATTGTTAAGATGTATATTAAAGCAAATTACGTACATGTTTTGACTTTTGAAATATATGTATACGCAATAGAGCTCATTTAAATAAATTGTAACGTTGGCATTTTCAACAATGTTTCTTGATTTTTTGCCATTTTAACATTATTGAAATAAAAAATATCTTACTGCTTATTAGAATAATTTTGTTTACAAATTCAGGGTAGTAGTTTGCGAAAATTCCATCATTACTGTTTAATTGATACTGCAGATCTAAATCTGAAACATATGAATAAACAACTTTTTACAGTTTACAGATTTAACAACAATGTGTTATAAAATGCGTGGGAATGTACAACAAAAGCTTTGAGATATATATGAAAAATATATTTACTTGGTTTTGACAACATGTCCATCCCGAGATTCCTGTAATCTAAGATAAAAGTTGCACCTTTGTATGGCTGGAAAACAAGAAGTAATCATATAGAAACAAAGTTTATCAACACAAATTTTCAAGCACATAATTTTTAATTATTTACAATTCATCCTACATAAATAAATGCACGTCATAGGATAAACGAAAAACCAAGAACAAAGGCAATGAATTATATGAGTAGATCACAATCATGATTGCCTAGACACTGGTACTCACCTAGCTACGCTGATGATACGTCAGCGTAACAAGATGGAGAACTTCCGGGCTTCGTTTTCGGTAAGATATTTTTATTTCTCGATTCTACACCACTTATTAGTCAAGTTGTGGACATTAATATTGCCAATGTAACAAAATTCATGAAGATCGTCAACGTAACAAAAGCGAGGGACTAAATATGTGAATTGCGTCTTCGTTAATATACCAAACATAGAACCGCCTGCATATTCTCAAACTAGACTATCTTCCTTAACTCTGAGCAAAAGTATTGTCCACAACTTGGCTTATAAGTGGTGTAGAATCGGGAAATAAAAATATCTTACCGAAACCAAAGCCCGGAAGTTCTTCCATCCTGTTACGCTGACGTATCGTCAGCGTAACTAGGTGAGTACCAGTGCTAGAGCAGGAATTCGCTATTACTAATTAGGAATTTCGTCAACGTATGATTACAGTACCTCAAAGTAATGTCTTTACGATTTTTTCCTGTGATGATCCTAAATGGTCACCAAAATTAAAATTGGTAGAAATTCTGATATATCTCTTACTAGTATGTCTTTTAACCGGCCTTTTATGTTTGTCCTCATGTTCTATTCAAAAAGTTCCCAATGACTCTATTTATTATTACATTTAGCGAGCATAGCATAGGTTTTTGAGTCTGTAAAAAGCATGGTATTTGTTTTGGGCATATATTCAATCCGCTAAAAACACAATTCAATGTTTTATCTGAACCTCGCCAGCAGTTCTGGCTGCTACCAAACACCGTCTACATGAAGACATCTTCGTAGTGTGTGCCAAATTGCTTTCTAAGTGGCTTAGTTAGGCTAAACCTATGTTGTGGTAGCTTACTATGAATTGACCCATAGTCATTTTAGATTGATCTATTATCTATTCATTTTTACTTGTCTGCAGTCAAAATAGTGACACGAAAGGGCTAAACGGCTTGCACCAAGGTGCGACCGTCAAAAAGATGAGTTTGAAAAATATAATTTTTTTTAAAATAATACTTGTAAGTATACAAAATAAGATGCAAATTTGATATTGATGTGTAATGATAGTCCATTCGGGTGTGGTAATTTTATGAAAAACAATTATGGTAAAAAATTGGATATTTATGACCTTAAAATGCGATTTCAATTAAAAAGTTACTGTTGTCAAGGATATTATTCCTATTTTATATAGTCAGTGTTTTTTAAATATACCAATAACCATTTCATTAGTTTTTGACAAAGTAAATAATTATAGGGCTCACACAAGGATCAACTTTGTTCATAGCATTTTCATATTAAGTGATGTTTTGAAAAAATACGAAGGTAAACTGAATTTTATTTTTTATTTGTTGAAGAAAAAACAATTATATGTTTGTTTTCTTGTTTCGACTGAAAAATCTCAATTCATCGCCCTTGCTTCGCAAGCAGGAGAGTCTACACCAGTACGAAAAAGTCTTCAAAAAGTTGATCCTTGTGTGAGCCCTACAATTATTTACTTATATAATGGTTATTCGGATATATAAAAATCATTTAATAGGTAAAATAGGAAAAGTATCATTGACTTTTGATTTTGAATAAAGAAGTATTACGAGCATATAGTGCATCACTTAGTTTATAGCTTGCAGACAGTGATCTAAGAGGCATCATCTTGTAGTAATGGGCGTGACAGTGATGAGACGGGAATTGATTTTATTAATGCAAGTTTTGACTAGTATTGATGGTTTATCTTACAGACGTCATATTAAAAGATACCAATTTGCATTACATCAACATCAAAGAAGTTTGATTTGTTCACAGATACGTGTCAGAGTGATACTTGTAGCAGTTGCACTAGATTGATATACAACAAGATATGTGTGAGCATTCATTGCAACATTTACTTAAGAGTTATAATTTTACTAAATCTGATGGAAGATTAGATAATCTATCTCTTTTGGTTTATTCAATTTGAATAGTACTTTTGCAATAAAGATACCTTAGTTTTGAAACATTAGCAGCAATTTCATTTCAAAAAGATCAGTTTTCAACTTCGTACTATGTTTTGTTCATAAAATGTGTATTCAACATAGGTCAAAAGTCAGGGTAATTTCAAGTTTAAAATATCAATATCTAGGATAGTTGGCATTTTAAGACATTTTGCCGATGGTGTGACCCTTCACAACTGATGATTATGTGACCTGAGGTAAAGATCAACTGAATGGGTGTAGGTAATTTCAAGGTCAATATCTAGCAATTGGGTGTTTTAAGGCAATTGAGAACAATTCTGACCCTTGACAACCGATTATTAGGTGACCTGTTGTCAGGGTCAAGGTCTATAGGTCAAGATCATTTCAAGGTCATCAATATCTAAATATTTGGCATTTTTGGGCTGAGGTTACCCTTTGTGAATCATGAATGTGTGACCTGAGGTCAAGGTTATTTCAAGGTCAAATATCAGTATCTAAGTATTTGGTGTATTAAGGCCCTGGTATCTGCTGTGGCCCCTAGCGACTCATGATAGGGTGACTTCCAAGGTCAATATCTCGCAATTTGGAGTTTAAAGGCAATTGAGAACAATTGTGACCTTTGGCGACCGACCAATGATTAGGTGACCTGGTGTCAAGGTCATTTCAAGTTCAATATCTAAGTAGTTGGCAAATGTGGGGCTACAGTCCTATTTAATGACCAATGATAAAATGACCAGAGATCTATAAGTCAATGTTTATGGATCAAGATCATTTCAAGGTGATAGCCCAATATCTAATTAGTATTTGGCGTTTTGGGGCTGAACGTGTTTTTGTGAAAACAATATGATTTTTCTTATGTAAAGTCCCTGTGATAAAAATGATATCATCCAACTTCTTCACTTGAAAAGAAAAAACATCATGAATCCCCCTCAACCTTTATTTTTCAACTTATTTTTTATGATTTCATTCTGGTTTGATTCCTTGACAACTTAATGATACACTACATGATTTTACTACTATATGTACGGGTATAAGCATCAAATGTGGTGCCACTTGTTATTAATAACATTCGTAAACATAATGCTTGAATGTATCAATAAATTGAAATTGAAAATATAAATATTTGAAAATATATCTGAAATATTATTGATATTAAATATTAGGCTTATTTTCTAAAGTATTTTTTCTTAATTCGAATATATCAAAAGTTCTTCTACGCTAATGAATTAACAAATTCTGAAAAGGGGACGGGTATTGAAATGCGATAAAGTTAAAAACCACAAGTTCCATGTTATTTTCCATTGGAAAAACTCAAACTATCCATTGTTTTCAACATAATCGTGGTCATTGAAAATTGATATCTCCAAAACTAGACTTTCATTACAATTCTACTAATGAAAAAGTTTTAGACCACTTGTTGAATAATATTTTCATGCAATTCAAATAAAAAAGAAGAACCTCTGTTGAGTAAATAATTTCAAAAAAATGTTGAGATGGGTTCCCCATTCATAGTTTTTTAGATTGTTTGAATGATATTTTTATAATCATTGAGAATTGAATTTTCTTGAAAGATAACATATTGTGTTTTTGAGAAATGTCATATTTATATTGAGAAAGTAGTCATGGTAAAATATATGAGTCAACGATCAGATATCACTTGCCATACTATACCTGGTCCTTTGCCAATTTGAAGTGAATTGTAAAATCATATCAGGAGAGAGGACATCCAAATATGAGGTCATTAGTTTAATGACTGCAATCAGTAATCAACAGCCACGAGAGTTACTTTCTCTAGTAATTCTGAATTGGATCAGTATTGTATTGTATTGTATTGTATTGTATAATATGACCATTTAATTCACACTAGTTTCTTCATATGCCTGGACTAAAAAATCCCGAATCTGTTTGGGTGAAATAACCAAATGTGACCAATAATATGAGTATATTTGAGTATTGTCTCTTCACTTTCCAGTCAAAAATGTAAGATTTAAAAATATTTTTGCAAATAATTGCAGTAAAGCATGCAAAATATAATGCACATTGGTTATTGAAATGTAAAGATAGTCCATGAGGGTATGGTTATATTATTAAAAACAATTATGGTAAAAATTGGGTATTTCTAACCATATAATGCTTTTTATTCCAAGTTCAAAGACATTCTTCCTATTTTACCTCTGAAATGATTTTCATACCACCGAATAACCATTATATCAGTTTCTGGCAAAGTAAATAAGTGTAGGGCTTACACAAGGATCAACGTTTTTTAAGACTGTTTATGTACTTGTATATCCCCTGCTGTTCTAAGAGGAAGAGCAATGAATTGCGATTTTTCAGTCAAAACAATGAAATAAACACACTCTGTTTATTTTGTTAAACATTTAACAAATAAAATTGTGTTTAACCTTATATTTTTTCAAAACATCACTAAATATGAAAATATTGCAAATAAAGTTGATCCTTGTGTGAGCCCTATATTTATTTACTTTGCCAAAAATGAATATAATGGTAATTTAATATTTTGAAAACATTGAATAGGTGAAATAGGAATATTATCATTAACAACCATGACTTTTGAATAAATATGGTATTTTCAGGTCAGAAATATATAATTCTTCACAATTATTGTTTTTTATAAAAATGGCCACACGCAAATGGACTATCATACTTATCAATACCAAATTTGCCTCCTATATTGTATACCCATTGTTATTATTTGAAAAAAATAATTTTTTATCAAACTCATCTTTTTGATGGTTGCACCTTGGTGCAAGCCGTTTAGCCCTTTCGTGTCACCTTTTTGAGTGCAGACAAGTAAAAATGAATAGTTGATGGACCAATCTATAATGATAATGGGTCACTTCATAGTAAGCTACCACAACATAGGTTTTTGTGATTTTCTGGGGTTTTGGCACACACTATCGTGCCATACATAAACAGAATAATAACAAAGCGGCGTTTATCGTCTACCTTTTATATACAAAAACACAGAATGAAATCTTGTGCTTAGATATCATTCGGTGTTTTCAAGACAAATATCAAGTGAGTTATGTTGTGCCATAGTAGTAGTAGTAGTAGTAGTATTTTTATTTATTTATGTCTCACGCACTAAAACAGATACTGTATATAATATCACGTTAAAACAATACATAAAAATTAAACAGTGCCTGGCCGATGCCGACCTATGAGAGACAGTGGAGTGTTACATTATGCTACGCCGTTTGGCTTGCATTTTTATAATTGTTTTACCAAGTGTTCGTTGAACAGTCTTTTCATTCATTATCAAACAGTATTTCACTAAACTTGTTTGCATATCAAAGTCATTATAATTTAACATTTTGGAAAACAGACTAGATCGTTCATTTATATATAATTTGCACTCAACTAAAAAGTGAATTTCGGTCTCAACTGACTGACCACATGGGCACAACCTCTGGTGTAGGGGAGTTGCGGTGTACCTCCCAGTTTCAATGTTTAAGGGCAGTGTGCCGTGACGGAGTTGAGCAATAGCGCGTCTCTCATATCTGCTCATTGATTGCGTAACGTAATGTTCTGGCTCAGTGCAATGTACTTTGTGTAGGCGATAAGTTCTGAGTTTGTTTCCGTTTGGGCACCCGTTATCATTATGAATCATCCTATGCCACTCGATATGATCATGAGATGCTAGAGTTTCCTTGATTTGGTTAATTTTAGCTCTGGTGTTGGGGATAAATTGCATGTCTGTGATGTCCCCCGCTCCTGCGTGTATCAACGTTGCCTTCGTGTGAAATTCCCATGTTTTGCGGTTTCCGGCCATTGTTAAATTAGTTGAATGTTTATGCACTTGCTTAGGAAGTCTATCATCGGCCATGTTTGTCAGCCGACACCACAGGCGACTTACTGCTGTTTGTTGATGTACATATGGAGAAATACTGGCAGTATCACCCATTGTCGCTGCTCGAGATGCCCGATTACTGACACCGAGGAAAATTCTATTGGCCCGTAGTTGGACATTGTTAATTTCCGTATATTCGGTATTCCCCCAGATTCCGGCTCCGTAAAGCATGATGGGTGCGACCATAGAGTCAAACAGTTTAGTGAAAACACGAGATGACATGCCTCCTTTTAATGTAAACTTTGATATGAGAACACCAAGCGCACGATTTGCCGCCTGGGCCAATGTTTTTACAGTTACTTTCATATCGAGATGCTCAGTGAATATCAGTCCGAGGTATCGGTAAGACTCCGTGTAGTCGAGTTGCATATCACCACATGTAAATATAATGTTACTTCTTCTAACGTTTGTCGGCCTAAAATGAATCACTTTGGTTTTATTTTTATTAAGCGTTATTCTCCACTGGGAGCACCAGACGTTTAAGGTATTGAGTAGTAATTGCAATTTAGTGGTTGTAGGGGCAATTAGCGCAATGTCATCTGCGTACAACAAAATTGCAATATTTCTGCTTCCAACTTGTACGCCCGCGTTCAGTGCGTTAATTTCTGCAACCATATCATTAACATATATAGAGAAGAGGGACGGCGACAACAAACATCCCTCCTTCAAACCATTATTAACGTTGAACCATCCAGTAAGTTTTCCATTTAGACGTACACAACAACTCACATTTGTATACAGGGACTGAACTGCCCCTAGCATTTTTCCATTTATTCCCATGTTTAACATTTTAAACCAAAGCAACTCTCTGTCGACGGAACTGAAAGCACGTTTTGCGTCAACGAATGTGACGTACGTCGACGCCTTAGACGACTTTCTATTGTTAATAATTGAATACAATGTATAAAGATGATCCTCACAACTTCTGTCAGACCTGAAACCGTTTTGTTCATTTGCTAATTTACCATGTACATTAAGCCATTTATTCAATCTAACATTTAGGATTCCACAATATATCTTGCTGGGGATACTTAAGAGGGTAATACCTCGATTATTGAGAGGGATGCGCTTATCACCTGATTTGGGGATCGGGACGATAACACCTTTATTCCACTCTGTTGGGACCGTGCCAGAATCAAAGCAATACGAGCATATCTTATGCAAGAGTGAGATACAGTGGTCATTTCGTAATACTTCCACTGGAATATTATCAACTCCCATGGCTTTTCGTAGTTTTGCTCGAAACACACTATCCCGCACTTCGCCAAGTGTTATTCCTTCGTTCAAATCCGGGTCAGTGCGCTCGTCACACGGGTTAGTCGTCGGCGTTTGTGATCGAATCTTATCCCGATGTTGATCATCAAACTTTGAATTAGGATCCGGATTATTAATACTGGCAAAATCATTTTTCCAAATGTTTAGTGCATCGGATTCGTTTGTTATCAAAGAACCATGTTTGTCGATTGTATCAAAATTGAAAGATTTACGTTCATTTGCTATCCCTATCTTTCCGATCTCTTTCCAAAACGAATGTTGATCTGTACTGTCACATAAATCAAGTAGTGCTTTTTGTTCATCCAGCTGATATTTCCTTTTCAGACGTCGATGTGTTTTATCATATATTTTTCTTGTTTTACAAAACTGCTCACGTAATCTGCGTTTTTCTGCTCCATTTTGTTTACATTTTACATATAATTTTTCACAATCATTTGAAGCATTAAGTTTTTGTTGCAATTCGTCGCACCAATATGGTTTATATTTCATTTTCTTGCCCGTTAAACTTGCATCCCTTATTTTGATTTTATCGAGTTTTTTATCCATTTCACTAGTGATAAAAGTATTTAGCTCAGAGTAGGCTAGGTCCAAGTTCTGCTCATTTGTAAGAATACGTTCAATGCGGTCAATTGTTTCAGCTACTGCTTGGATCATTGAATTATCCATATAGTTATTAGGCATTGGATTTGTTTTGAATTTAGTGTGAACAATTGCAACATTTGGATCACTCGATCGTGCTTCTAATTGCTGGTTACTTTTTAATGAGCATACGGCCCGCAGTAATGAATGATCTGGTAGTTTATCCGGTGCTGCCATCTCGTGCTGGGCTACAATATCAGTCATTCTATGAATCTCAAAGTCTGACTAGTTCATAAGCTGCTCATGTGGGACGAACATATAGTCCACTACCGATCTGCCACGCGTAGATACAAATGTAAAGTCGTTTTTTTCCTGATCCACGTCCATTTAACATGCACAGATTGCTTGTAGTAAGAAAGTTCAATAGAAGATCACCTTGGTAATTACGTTCGTTGTCAATGACACTACGGTGCGGCACAGAATCTACACCTTCGATAAAATCGGAAGCATCTCCACATCGTCCATTAAAATCACCGCATATAAGTAATAATCCTTCATTTTGGAACATGTATGTCTGTTGCAAAATATTGTTAAAATATTGCTCCAAGTCCACAAAACGCGAAGACTCTTTTGGTGGTAGGTAAGTCGAACACAGACATAATGAGTCACCACCTGATATTGGTTTCAATTTAATCCAAAGTGTATCATCAACTGTATCATCTAGAAGTTCGTACGTAAAGTTTGTTAACACGCGTTTATTTAATAATATACCTACGCCACCAGATCCACGCCTTGCGTTAGCGTTGACTGCTGTCCTGTTTTTTCCAATCCAAATATAGTTACTGCGGATTGGTTCAAATGTATTTAGTTGGTCCTCATTTCTTAAGAACGTTTCATTTACACATAAAATATCAATATCTAAAACGTCTGTAACTTTAGAACGAAACTCATTGTTATCATTAAAATATGTGGACCAGCCATTAACATTCCAATGTGCAATTTTAAGTCGGCATCGGTCGTATTCCTATTGACGAACTGCATTATTCTGTTTTCGGGCCTTGGCACGTTGACTAGGGGTACTCTTTGATTTTTGGTTGAGCGTTGCATTGCTTGATTCTGACACGCGAGGTGACGGGTTAGATTTTGGTTCCTCTCCAGAGCGATGGTTGGGGATATTGGGGCGTGATGTATCCTCGTTGGCACTTGTTGACAAATGATTACGTGAGGTAGATGAATCAGGACGTAGATAATTTGTGATGTTGTTAATCTTAGGGTTTTCCTGGGTGATAATGATATCCTGAGGTTTCACTGATTGTGGTACTATATGGGAGCCATTTGGTTGTGCATTATTATGGCACTGAGCCCCACATTGATTGCCATGATATGACGAGCTGTTTGTAGCAGAATGGTTTGAACTGTTAACATAGCCATATTGTCTTTGTTTTTGTACAGTTTGTTCAACCATTCTGCGCATCAAACGCTCTTGTTTCAATACTTCAGGTGATTTGGCAATATTGATATACACTGAATTATACACATTAGACGATTTTAAGGCACTTTTACGCTTCATAATGGTATCCCTATCCTCGGTTTTATTCAGAGGCACTGTCACTACCCTTGGCCTAATTGCTCCTACGCGGACAGCTCCAACTCTCCGTGCTGGACCAATATTTATTTCATTCGCCTTGAAACCCAGTCCTTTAGTTAATAGATCGTTGACACTAGTGCTTACGCTCTCGTTGGCTGACTCGGGTAGATTGAATACAGCTAGCTCCACGGGATCAAGGTTAGAAACTGGGGTGGATAGACTCTGACTCCGTTGCTCAATTGCATCAATACGAGCGTTCAATTCTGACGACGCTTTGTTTACTGTCCGGCTCACTTCATTGCGAATGGCCATTTCAGAATTGGTCACAACCTCAGTTGCAATTGCACGAATATTATCATCTTGTTTTGACATTGAGTCTAAAACTTGATTTAGCATTGTGTATAATGTATCTAGAGTAAAAGGGCTGGTTTTACCTTTGGGCGTTTTCAGCTTTTTGGGTTTACTGGCGCCATATTGGATTTCACAATCTGACGTGTCACTATCACTGGAATGTGCACGCTTGTTATTCCTTTCTCCAACGTTTGATGCCATCCCGTCGCATATATGGATTCCGTTTAGCGTTATGTGCAGTCAAATTCAATAAACAAGTCCATATGTATCTTAAAAAATCGAGAAAAACTAAAAAACTTTGGCTCTTGCTTGAAACACGTTTTTCTTGGTTGACGCATGCGTATAATAAATGATATATGTCTTTCATAATGCGCCAATGTCGTGAATTGATGTCAAATGATATTTACACGTCGCACGAAACTGGGGACAATTAGCGTAACATTATGGCGTCAAAAAAAAAATGAGCAGTATAGGGCGCAAACAGCCTTACAACGTCAAAAACGACAAGTGTCACATTTTTTACAAGTTTAGTCAACCTAAAAATAAAATACTTTATTCTTATCTAATCATTACAAAATTTACAGGGTAGCAAGATCTCGAGGACAATATTTCTAAAATGTTTTTGAATTTTGAAAAACGGTCAAAAAATCCACTTGGGACGTTAGTAAAAAATGATATGTATGGAATTTGTGGTAAAAAATCGATGCGTCACATTTTTTCAAGTCTCGAAAACCAGCTCTTATTTTGATATTATTTGCAAAATAAACAAACCGGTTATTGTTTTGTAAATTTCGCCATGACAATATTGTGCAGTTAAATTTTCTTTCAAATCAGACCTAAATTAGAAGGTTAAATGAAGGTAAACTTATTGCTCGTCCCATTCGCCTTCAAAACCTTACACAATTTTGAAAATTTTAAAAGCGTTCGATAATTTGAAATGTAGCCGTTAAGCAATTGTGACGTCATAAATGCAAATGTTCCATTGAATAAATTGTGAAATTTAAGTGGGATTTTGATCATTATTTCAAAAGTTATCTCAATTTCAACGAGCCCTGTAAGCGTAAAGTGTTACGTCTTACAGCGTATTTGACGATGTCGGAGTATATTTAACTTTAAAAATGTGTTGGATCCCATCAAAATTTTGAAGGAAAAATAATTTCATTGAAATGCGAATAAAAAATACTTCAAAATGATATGTAAAACACATAGTTGGCTTTTTAAATAAGGCAGAGATTAACGTTCAAAGCTTAGATAAGCCCGCATTTCCCGAATTGTCCCCAGGTCCGTGCACGTCATAATTACTTTTTTAAGAATGTACAACTCACTTTTGAAATCGCCTTCACTGCAACGTCCGCCTTTTCTACGGAGTACGAATTCAACCAAATCAAGTCTTTAACTTGACAACATTGAAGCAATCCTTTTCAAATACAAAATACATCAGTTAAAACTATAATATGATATGGAAATTTTACATGTTGTTTCGTGCATTGCTCCGTCCTCTTTTTGAATCGTCTAAAACATGAATGATGTTCTCTTAATTGTGCTTTTGTTGAATATATCTCGAATCGAGTGTTCTAAATAAATAAATGAATTGTGGTTCATCCCTATTAGGGTAAGTACTAATATTAGTCTGACGATGTAGGACAATATTGACATATTTGACCCCATAAGAATGACTCAAGACGGTTGCAAATAGTCACAAACATGCATGTGAACACTCAAACTATGAAAAATTGATCAGTATCCAATATGGAAACTAATTACTGGAAATCAATCGCTAAACAAAGGACAACTTAAATAAAGTTATTTTTGATCGAAAATCTCCAGTAATTTTGGAAATAAAATTATAGAAACGCAAAAAATGTTTTTGGACCCTAATATTGTGAATTGTTGTCAAGCCAATGCAGGTAGCAGTATTTATATAAAAAATAGATTTGCATGGCCCAAAAATAAACGACCCCAGGGTTAACAAAGCAGCTTTAAAAGCTTTTCTAGTGGAGCGATTGGGCTTAAACTGAACAAAAAGTTTCAAAACACTCTCATGTTAAGAGAAATATTTTTTTTGGCGCACAATCATTCACTCGTGTCACTATCAGGAATATTAAAAAAAGGGATCGAAGACATCTTTATTGTAAACGGAACAGTTACACAGAACGAAACAAAACATAAACCCCGGGGATATCTTGAAACTACCAATATGGAGCATATACCTTTGACATCCTGACCATCGTAGTTACAATACATTACTGGTGTCCCGTCTTTATCTTTTCCAATTGGAGGAGAGCAGTTTGGTAAAAACTTGGCAAATTCAGGAATCTCACGATTTTGACGATTTTCAATGTCGATTTCGTCTCGCCATTTTAAGCACTGTCAAAAAAACAAGTTCTTATAACAAAAAATGCAAATCACAATGAGAATACACGTGGCTGTTGTCGGGGAAGGGTTTCTAAGCAATCTAACTACACACATTCATGAAGATTTGTAAATAAAGTTGATATACCATAGCATTTATTTAGCGTCTTTATTTGATTTTTTCAATTTAATGTTTAATTTAAATTTCTCTTGTATGAATTTTCACTTTTCAATTCAAACATTCACATTTATTCAAATGTGCTCACACGGGAAGGTTCAATATTTTGAAGTTATGACCAAAGACAAGCTGAAAACCTGTTTTTTCCGAAATAAAAGTTGAGGCCAATTTGAATCTTTGCGACTTGTTTTGCCGAAACTTGTAGGCCTTACTGATAACCTATAAATTAAGGAACATATACAATTTCTAACAAATTGGTGGAAACTTTGTGGAGTTATAACCAAAAGATAATGGGGACATGTTTTCTTATCCAGCACTAGTGTAACTGTTTTAGGTAATTGAGACATTTCTGATAAAAATGGTATCCAGAAACATGATATTTTGAATAAAACGGGACCAAAAAACGATCCCTGGAGATGCCTGGATTATTTGAGGTTTTGGTGTTTTTCACTGGCCTGAAAAATGGATGGGGTAGGGGAGTGACTAGAGGTGTCAAGTATTAACCGATTAACCGGTTAACCGCCGATAATGCCTTGACCGGTCTGAGTTATTATGGGCGGTTAGTTGACCGTGTATAATTCTGTTATTTCCCGCGCTTATTTTGCATGCTAATCCGTTTGGTTTTATGGTGTCAGTTTCACGTAAGCTACTCATACGTGTCATAAGTCTCATAACTCCTTACAAACATCCAATCAGCAACTTTAATCCCTGCCACATTGCTCTCCAGCGCTTACTTTGCATTTTAATCTGTTTGTTTTTCAAGCGTCAGTTTCATGTGAGCTACTCATACATGTGATAGGTCCGATAATTCCTTACAAACATCCAATCAGCAACTTTAATCCCTGCCACATTGCTTTCCCGCGCTTACTTACATAGAATAGCGTAAAGCTTGACGAACGTAAAAAATAAACGCCGATATATCATTTTTCCAATTTTTTCAACTTTCAAGATCGAAGATGAAGATTTCATTTGAAATTATAAGTTCAAATTTCCCGCCGGTTAACCGACTTTAACCGGTAAAAACCTCCGGTTAACCGGTTAATGCTCAAGCGGTTAATTGACACCACTAGGAGTGACACACCTTTTGGACTTATTCAAGTTAGCATTTTAATCAAATGAATGGTCACATGTTTGGTACCATCTTAAAGCCTGTCACGTCCGCTTCAATTTGATACCCATATCATGAGGTCAGACGCTATATTGTGACGTCACGATGGTACCAAACGATTATAAATTGAAAATTAAGCATCAAAATGCGGCAAAATAATGGAATGACTCCACCATTGTTTTGCCGTTTTACTACTTGCCACAATCAACCTCACTGCCAGCATATCAAACCAGGCCCATTTTCCTTCAAACTTGGCCCAACTACTATCAGGTGGATGTCCTTCAAAAATCAAGTTGGCATGGTTACCAAAGCCTTATAGTTGCCATGGCAAACGTAGAAATTGGGTAAAACATGAAAGCAAAAAAACCTCCCAAACCCACCATAATGGCACTAATTTATAAAATATTTCTAGACATACAAATTTTCTTAAACACTTCTAAATAACAAAAATTGGGGGTAGGTTTACCACTTCGATTTTTGTCTAGGCTTGGTCAAAGTAAAACTACGAGAAAGCACTCATTTTCACTTTTGAATCACATTTTATCGCCCAAATGGCTATATTTTTTAAAGGTCAATGTCGCCATGCTAAAAGTAGAATTACGGGGATAAATCTGCTCTTCAGACACTGTTTAATACCCTTTCTTTACCACGGAACAAAGATCTTTGCGCTGGTATGCCCATTTCCATGAGATAATATACGTGAAAGAGGAACTAATGTCATCAAAACTTTGCCAACACGTGAAAAGGCCATTTCCGCACTACTTTTGGTGTAATAATTCCAACTGAAAACCTGATTTTTACGCCATTAAAATGGTTGCCATTTTGAAACAAGGCAAGCTTTTGAGACGCCATTCTTGGAACAATTGACACATTTTAAAAGTGAAACTATTCCAATTGTGGAAGATTTTGAATAAGCTGAAAATATGTTGACAGACAGACCAACGGACGGACAGGCGGACGTACAGACAAGTGGGCCATAACAATAGCTCATCATGTGAGCTAATAATCCAAACAAGACAAATGTACAAAAGCTTGTACATAAAAGTAAGTTTGATGTTGTGTACTTATTACTTTGAACTATAGAACAGTGGGTTTAACATATTGTTTTCCTACTTATTCGAAGCATGTTTATTTACTTCAAGTTCTCAACATTTTATTTGATGTTTTGAAAACATTTTATTTGATGTAATATTTGGTTAGATTTGATACATTTTCAACATTATTTCGAATATTTTACAAATGCCAGAGATTCTTGTATTTTTAAAAACTGAAATCACTAGCGATTGCTCACCTGTCGTAACATTGATTCAGCCTTTGTAATTTCAAAATCGCGAGCTGAAATCAATATTTGTGATGTAAGTGCAGCGTATGGGTAACATTAAAATTCATAATATGGTACAGAAATAACGCATGATCAAGGATTTTTTGTAACACATATAGTTTCAAGTATCCAATTATTGAGTTTATTGTTTCTTTAAGTGTAAAAAGCAATATTGCAGTGGTAATTAACTTAGGGCTCAAAATAACTTAGTCATAAATAAAGCTGTTGTTATTGCCTTTGGGATTTTTCAAAAATTGTATTGTATAAAGTTATACAATACAACAAACATTCAGTGACATATATACTATTGCTGGCCATAATAACGCAGATGCGAGTAGGTAGTTACCAGTTTCGCCACCAGGTGACTCGTTCGGGTCAGATAACATGGCGGGTATAGTAGAAAAATCCCTTTAACTTAAATTACATCTGTTTTAGTGGTTCAATTTTTGTATAACCCTTATGTATCTAATAGATATGCAAATTAAAATATGTCCAGTAAAAGAAAATGTTATCTGTCCAATACAAGAAAAGATACTTCACATTTTGTGATTTTGTAACATGGGGTCTATGAGGAATCAACCCGAACTAGAAGTCACATTTTCAAAAAAATTAACATGTAACGTACCTCTTAGGAATCTGAGCAAATAGTCATCATCGAGGAGTGGATTTGATGAGACATCTGACAAATGTTCTCTCATCTGAAAAAATTACTAAATAGTATTAGTAAAATGTTTAAATGTAAACACAAGTACATTTATACGAAGGAATAAATAAAAGATTTGGAGAAAAAAAGATTACAACACTTTAACGGGCTAAATTTCTTCAGCTATAAACACGATTTAATTCGATACTATTCAACTTATTTTAATAAACCATAGTTGTTTTGAAGGGTCGATTTCCAAGAGAAGTCTCCAATGCATTTATTTCAAAAATACCAAATAGCTGTGTACATATAGGTATAATGGTATAATTTGATCGTTCATTTGTATGATCTATAATATTAAACGTACTTACAATGGCTAACGCATTGGTTTGCTCATCACTCAGGTCGTTGCTGAAGCCACTCATCGTACTGTTTTAGATATTGAAACAGATTTCTGGTAACCCACTGTTTGTATGCAAAGTAGCTTTTACTAGTGTATGTTTAAATAACTAAATATATCATTATTAACATTTTAATATTGTTTTATATCTGCGGGTGCAATTATTAAAGCAAATAATAAACAACCCATATATTTTTCATATCGGAAATTGACAACGTGTTAAGCTACAAAAAAAAACATTTTGAGCAATTTTCAGTTTTCGATAGGTCGGCATATTGTCAAAATACCCCCTTGTATCTCTGCTTGGTGTTTATGTGATTGTGTGTCTTTATACCTTTCTCGATTTCCTGATTTAATGATATTAGGGAGTTGTTAGATAATGACTGTACTGGTTTTACCTTTGAAATTAATCTTGCTATGATATCAACGGATGCGAAGGTAACTTTGTTAAATATGATACCACTTTACCACCCAATGTAAACACTATACCTCTAGCTCTAATGTAAACACTATACCTCTTAGATCACATTTTATAAAACCGTAAGTTGTCATTTTAACGTCACAATTAAATAAGAATTCTGATTTTTTTTTACATACTTCATATTTATTTCTAAAAATCAATCGGTTACATTTTTACAAATTGCCATTGTTGACAGGACAACATTATCGGCAATTGAAACAATTTTGATAAATAAAAAAATGATATTCAGAAATAAACAAAATGTTCAGAGAAGCTTTTTCTTTTTTTGTTGTTGTTTGGTTTGCTTGTTCCCCAGTACCAAGTTATGGTATCAAGATTATTTTTGAATGTATACTGATACTTTTTTGAACACTGTGATAGACTGATCTCTAAAGTCCGGTGTCTCATTAGCCGTAAACGCCTGGTGGTTATTAAACATATCCTATTTATTTGAACCAAATAGAAGCAACTGACATAACAAAATATTTCTGATAAACTGAGACGATATTGAGCTTTTCAATTTTCACCACAGACCCCAGAATAAAACCAAATCCAAAGTTACATCATTGTAGAATGCTGAAGAAAATTCACATTGTAACACTTTTGATCTTAGATATAATATTCTTGTATATGTTCCCGAAAGAGTTAAACGGGAAATGATTTAATTGTACACGATTTTAAAAATAGAGGATTAAAAATGATTTATATATTTGATATGCAATTTTCAATGTGATAATGATTTTAAAAATACTGTGAATACTGACAAATTGTTAGGATTTTATAGAAAACTATTACATCTATGGAAATCAAACAATAAATTCAAAGACAGCTCTATTTTATGGCGTAATGAAAATATTAAAGCTACAAGTAAAGAATTGTATTTTCAAAGCTGGATTAAGCGTGTAATAACTTTTATATGTGATGTTTGCAAAAATGGTCAGATCATTTCTTATGATGAAATTGTTTCCTCAGTAGGCAGAAATGCTGAAACATGGATGCAATATCAAACTTTGAAACAAGCACTCAAAAGAGAGATGATATCAGAATATCAAAATGTAGTTCCAGCAGATACTTTATACTTCAATTATACAGATGTGCAGTACTTGTTCAAGATTTTAGGAAAATTTTAATAGAAAAACAGGTTTGTGAAATTGTAACCAAAAATGAAGTGTTAACAAGAAAAACCTGGCTTAATGCAAGAAATTGTACAACAACAGCAGACCTAATTATACTACACTGGAAGATTTTACATATCTATGTAATCTTTTACTGCATAGATATGGTATTTTAATTTAAATAGCTAATTTACACGGGGTACCATCGAATAATTTTGGCAACGTACCGGAGAACTACATTTTACTAAGAAATGGCAATAATTTAGCACAATATATTTTTTAACTAGAGTTCTATTTTGATTATGACAAAAGTAAGTATTCCATGCAATAACTATTTCATTCATGAGTTTGTAGGAATTCTGTTGGAACCCAGTTCTGATCAAGTACGAAGTTATTGAAATCGGCGCAGACGGACTTTACTCCGAAAGATGGTTTTTCGATTATAACTTTTCACAACATTTAAGTATAGACTTTTGAAAAAAGTACAGAATAGTCCTTATGCTTTTGAATAATTCTGTTATTTCTGATTCACACGACTCTGATTTGTTTAATTAAAAAAGAAGTTTTAAAAATATTACTTAGGAACGTAACCGGAGCTGGGAACGTAACCGGAGCAGATCAGTTGAATTATTTAATCAAAAAATTAAAATATATGATTTAAAGCACATATACTAATTTAAAAACATACGGGATTGTTCGAATGCGTATTTATTAATATATATGCTTTAAATCATATATTTTATTTTTTTAAATTATATAATTCAACTGATCTGCTCCGGTTACGTTCCCAGCTCCGGTTACGTTCCTAAGTAATATTTTTAAAACTTTTTTTTAATTAAACAAATCAGAGTCGTGTGAATCAGAAATAACAGAATTATTCAATAGTATAAGGACTATTCTGTACTTTTTTCAAAAGTCTATAGTTAAATGTTGTAAAAAGTTATAATCGAAAAACCATCCTTCGGAGTAAAGTCCGACTGCGCCGATTTCAATAACTTCGTACTTGATCAGAACTGGGTTCCAACAGAATTCCTACAAACTCATGAATGAAATAGCCATTGCATGGAATACTTACTTTTGTCAAAATCAAAGTAGAACTCTAGTTAAAAAATATATTGTGCTAAATTATTGCCATTTCTTAGTAAATGTCGTTCTCCGGTACGTTGCCAAAATTATTCGATGGTACCCCGTGATTTAGAGCACCATTTTGTTAAATGCAAAGCAGTTGCTGAATTTTGGACTAAACATTTCCCTAATATAGCTGCCAATCAAATATATGGAATAGGTATAGTAAAGAATTACAAAAATATACTCATAGCAAAGTTATCTATTCACAAATGGTATATTGAAGAATGTGTGAGTAACTTGAATACTCTTTATGAATTCAAAACCTCATCTTTGTACCATACTTGTAAAATAATTATGTTTAACTGAAATAAATGTTATTAAAAAATCGAAAATAATATTCTTGTGAAGTAGTCCATTCCTTCACTTATAACTCGTTGCTCCCATCCTGTCTGTAGACATCAACATTGTAAGCTACTCTCTTTCCTTTCAAAACTGCATTGTTTCTCATAACAACCGTATCTATAGATTAAGAAAATATGTGTTTTTGGTTTTATAATAAATCCTATTAGAAAAGAGTCTAGATTGGGTCCTTTAGTTATGTCAATATATTATATTTGTTCATTCTTCATATGGTAAACATATAATATCAAGAACATGAATTTAACACGATATCCCCGGGATTTATTTCGCTCCGTGTAACGCCATTCGGGTATTCTCAGAAAGATGTCTGAAATTCACTGTATTGTTGTAAGTTATTGATTGGCAATATAAGCAATCAATAACATATTGTAAGTGATATGGGAAGAAATTGTAACTTACATGTGCCAACCTTACTACATATTCTGCTTCCAGACTCTGGGCATACGTGGCAGTTCACCTTGGCCATTGGCTCGACGGGTTCAACTTCACCAGATGCGCCCTTAGAGTATTGAGTTCAATTATTTTTACAAATTAAGAGCAAATAGGCTTATGTTAACGTACGCCTAATTGAATAAACCTGTTATAGTGATAAGATGGCTCCTACAAACAGGCTTGAGCACATGGTAAATTAGAAAGTTTGTACTGCCAAATTCCTTATGAGAAAATGTACGTATCAATATTTGGTAGATTATATGAAGAACTGATTTAAAGTGATGTAACTGAATGGTATAACATTTTTATTCCATAGTTAGCATGATATTCAGAGGATAACATGTGAAAATAAAAGCAGTATTTTTGTAATCAGTGGTAAAATATGATATTTTTGACAAATTTTCACTTAACCATAGCATACGGTTTTTTGCCATGACATACGGCGCCGTATGCGATGGTTTATGGATTTTTTGCTACTTCAGACTCAAAACGAGGCTAAGTGTCAACATTGCCGGATCGTTTGAAAAATTCGAATTAAATCACTTAATTTCCGACGATTCTGATGATGACTTTAACTATGGAATAAAAAGAACATCCTATGATTTACTCGTGATATGATTTTAATCCACTCATGGATGTTGATATCTGCACTCTTTCGCTACGCTCGCTCGTGCAGTTATCGTATCCATTCGTGGATAAAAATCATATCACTCATAAATCATAGGATATCCTCTATTTATTCCTAAACGACTGTCGGATATTAGTTACTATTTTGGCGTTTTTTCATTTTCGACATATTTCTGCGGTACATCTATGTTTGTATTTTTCCTACAATGTAAAGCCAATGCCTTTACTTCGTTTGGTTGGTATTTGAATCAAATTCTTGAAGGTGGTTACTGACTTTGTTTTTTCAGCTAGAAAACAATTTAAGCCCCCATGTTAGAGTATAGCCACAATAAGGTGAGCTTTTATCATTCAGATATGTTAAAAATTGAACTACAGTGACCTATAATGTTTATTTTCTTAAAGTTGACAATGGTTAGTAAACTAACGTGTGTGCGAAGAATTTGAGAGAATCCATCCTCCTAATGCTCTAATCGCCTACAAGCTTATTTTTTCCAATGATTTAATCGTACTCATATTAATCATTCATTTATGATCCATATGTGCAGAACTATAAAAATCAATTTTTCTAAAAAAATGGCATTTTCCTACTAGAATACATGTTGATATCTTTCTACCAACTGTATCGTATATGTAATCGACAATGCACTAAGCTTACTACATAAGCAGTAAGCTTTTTCTTTGTATTAGTACTTGTACCGTCTTACATAAAAATAGATAAGTGCAAATACAGTTGAGAAACAAATAAAGTGGTCAGTAATGAAATTTGAACCACCAACCCGTCGCTACCCATCCTGTTTTTGCAATAAATCACCTATCCTTTTGTGTCTGGGGTTAGAAATTGGGATTTTCTGAGCGGTAGCTACAGCCACGGGGTTACAGCCACCTTAAACACATAAATTTCAATTGTGAGTACCCGCTCTCATCCATCGCTCACGAGTGGCTTCTTTGTCATTAAACTTCTTTGGAAGTTATAAAGACAAAGGGCGTATGGTTTAATATCTCAAAGCACTTTCTAGAAATCGAAACATGAACTGAAAAAATATCTGGCTGATGAAGCTATTTATCCTTTTCAGCTTTCAACATCATCATATTTGAAAGATAGAGATAATTGAAATGTTATATGATCTTTCCTTTTCTTTAAGACATATTTCGTGAATCTCGAAGTTCTCCTTTGTTTTCAAATACTAAAGGATGAAGGAAATTAGTGCAAACGATTTTTGACAGTTGATAATTTTTTGCGAGTAGTTTCTGGCTGTAAAAAATAAATGCATGTGAAAGACCAATGCAAAATTGTCAAGAAAAGTACAATGAATATTTCCAAGACCAATGGGATTATCTCATAATTCGTGTTAATCCACCCATTAACATGCATGCTTCTTTCAAAATACAATCGTCATGTACTTGAACACACATGTTTCATCACATAAAATATATAAATCATTCCATAAAGGGATTTACATGTATATTTGTTTGTTTTTTGAGTTTTTCCGAAAAAACAACCTCTAAAATTGCACGTTTACAGAAATAATTTAGAAGTGGTGCAAATTACCGTGAACATTGTTCAAGACAAGAGGTTTCATAAGCTGACCCTCGGTCCTGGAGTGTGGACGATACTCAGCAATGTTTCCGGTAAACGGTTTCTGTTTTTGAATCTCTCGATTTTTGTCGATCCTGTTTCTTTTCATTTTCTCCTGGATTTTGTCCTACTTGAGCCATGGTTCTATTTGATTTATTTTGTTTAAGTTGAACTCGGTTAGAATATCTCTGACCAGACACATTTTGCAAAGTAAACTAAACAAGTAGCAACCTTAAAGATGTAAAAGAACTGTAGATAGAATCTCAGCACTAGTGGTAAGCGAAAGTTTTGCTCACTTTTTGGGTCTGGGGCACAAAACAGGTGGTTTGTCACATTTAACAGCGTTACAACTGTATTGGGCCTGCTGTTTGGTGCATCACTTTTAAACTTCCAAGCATCAGATGTTGAAAAGCTTAAAATGACGCATAGGGAACCAATTTTAGGGCAACGATGTCGGTGAGATGGTTATCCGTAGACGACCATATATAGTTACCCTGCTACACATGATGTACTGTATCTCTGGGGGCTCTATGGCGGATCCGGGGGGGGCCCATGGGGCCCGGGCCCCCCCCCCCTAAGGTTGGCCCAAAAAAAAAAGAAGTTGGGCCCAAAAAATGTTTAGGCCAAAAAAGGCCTTAAGGCCCCAAAAAGTGGGCCTTTTGGTCATTATTAGGCCTTCTAAGGCCTTATTTTTTTAATTTAGGCCAAATTTTGAAGAAAATGGGCCTCAAATTTTCAAAATTTGGGCCCACTTTTTCGGTTTTAGGGGCCCAAAAAAGTTTTTTCTGTATTCTCAAATTTGGGCCCCCCCCCCTTGTTGCTTCCTGGATCCGCCACTTGGGCTACCTAGGTTCAATTATACGGATACAAGGAAATGATCATTACACGATGTTTCATGTCATGTAGAATGACCAATTTGATGTTTTCCTTCTTATCCCAAAACGCTAGGAATTGAAAATCTGGTTTGAAGTGTGCTTGAGTCCGTCTGGATATTATCATGTGATATTGTAAAATCACATGGTATCAATTTTGTTATGATAACGTTACTACAAGTTTTTCATTACAGGTCGTGTAGAACATCGTTGCTTGATTTATAGCAAAAACATTGACTTTGACACGTTGTTGGCCTTGCTTTTTTTAATAGATCTCATATCTTAGCAGTACCTGTTCAAAAAATCCCAAAAGACATATTTTACAATACCACTGTTCCACAATTTGTTACTTTGAAGGAACGTCAATGTAAAAAAAATGGATTCCTGGTTACGAATTTTTTGTTTTCTTGATTAAAACCTACTTATAAGTCAAGTTGCAGATTATATTCGGCATAAAGCTAGAAGATGTAGTCTAGTTTTAATAAGTTTCTTCAATTTGGAATTTGTTTTTGAAATGAAGCTGCAATTCATATATTTAGCCCCTCGCTTTCGTTACATTGACGATTGTCCGTTAAACAAAACGACATAAACACAAATATTTAAGCACAAGTGCCAAAGAGAAAGGAACAAAAGTTGTAATGGAACTTAGCAAGAAAAAGCAAACTCTTAGTGCATACCAGTTTCGCTACGCTCGCTCGTGCAGATATCGTGATATCCATTCGTGGATAAAAATCATATCACTCATAAGTCATAGGATATCCTCTATATATTTAAATCATAAAAAAAATTCAAAAATATGAAGTAGATAATATTACCTTAAAATTTATTCCAATTTCAAGCTCTCCGTCCTTACTTAGTACGACCCAACTGGAAATAACAATAGATACTTGTAAATGTACGACTATAAAACAGAAGTTGAACTTTAATTTTCGTTGTCATTACCAAATCAGTTAATATGTGATAAATCCGATGAAAAAATGATTTTTTTGAAAAGAAAGAATCACGACTTGTTTTGTTGCAGCTATTAAGATGTGTAATGTGTTTGCCTTTACCTGATTGAGAATCCCTTTGTTTCTACCTCTACTGTAATGCTGATTTCTTGACCTCTTCCAATATCCACTTTGGTGTATTCGGAGTTCAATTCATATTCGGCAAAGTTAGGTGCCATATAATACGATTCTGGAACTTTACTGGGATAGTTTATCTAAAAGTCATAAAACGCTATAAATATGTGTTTAATTTATTTTATTAGATACTAATAACAAAGCCATTCTTATATAGATGCAAACCGAAAACCTCGACGTATTTTTTATTTGTTTATCAGACTATTATTCGTTTTATATATAAAGGATAGGTATCGATATGGTGAACTGAATTCAACAATGTTTTTCTCTTAAACAAATTATTGAAAACATTCTGTAAAAAACACGGTCCTTTGTGTAATGCTGACCGATTGGCAACAATTTAATGCAAAAATTATTTATATATATTCTATATAACTGTTTTTGTTAACATTTTTAGTGCAATTGTTTTTTGTTCCTTTCTACCAATTCTTGAGAATGAAATACAATGTCTTTCCGAACCTTGTTGGAATAAAATAGCATACACAACATTTTCTTAGACCTCTCAATATATTGGTTGATTTGACAAAAAGTATGCAAAACCCCCAAAATAGATGAAAGTTAAGATAAACCTTTTATTTCAAGATACTTTTTTAAAATCAACCAAACTTTCCTTTGTCAAATGAGGTTCGGATAGATGTTTCATTTCATTCCGAACATATGATACCAAGAACAAAAGAAGTGTCTTATGTGTTTTCTAAAACAATATAGAGAAAAGTATATAAATATATTTCAAATCATAATGTTACCATCCAAAAGATGACCATTAAATTGACAATGTGTTCATGTCAAAAGAGCCAATCAGAGATCAATCAGTATTACAATTATACATCACCTTGCTGCTAAACTTTGGATCGCCATCTTCATCTACCAAGGTTCCACCGTAATAACCTATCAGTTGGTCTTCATCTATAAACTTCTTTATATCATTTGTATCTAGAATAATAAGGTTATGCAGTTTCCGCAATTCAATATCGCTCATTTCAATATTTTGAAGGCATCGGAGATTTGTTGTTAATTAGGCCACGTATGCCCCCCCCCCCCCCACTCTTCCAACAAATAAACAAACCCTCTTCGAAGTTTTGGGTAATAAGAGATTAGATGCAAAACTGTAGTTTACCATGTGACCTAATTGAACAAATTAAATAGTAACATCATGGTGAAGTATTAATACCTATAGTCTTCATCATATAGTCTTATTACTATACCTTTCAATAATTCTATTTTCGAACGTGTCTTGGGTGGAATAAGCCTCTTTATAAGTTTGTAGAATATGTTCACGACTATCGAGCCTGAAACGTGACACAATGTATATATAATCTTATTAGTTTCTATTTGTACTTTGATTATGTCCTTTAAATATAGTCCGCATCGTGTTAGCACGGATTCGCAATCCATTCCTTCATGTCCGTAATATAAAATTATTATGTGTTTGTTATCAATTATCATGTGTTTGTTACCAATTATCATGTGTTTGTTACCAATTATTATTACGTCATTCCATCAGAATCTTAAGTTGAGATAAAATATTTCAAATTACCGTTTAATACTATCATTTTACTGACAAACTCAGGAAAGTAGTTATCAACGGCTCCGTAAGCTCCATTTAAAATGTCAAGACCTGAAAAATAAAAAATGTGGCTTGAACATGTTTATTATTCACTTTTTACAGGCCTGAGATATACTAGACCTGTTGAATTATGGTTTAAAATGATAACTAAAATAAGTAGAGACGCAATGTGTATTTCCAATATAAACCATGCCACATTTGATGAATGGATGAAACTGGTATGAGGATATACATGGGCGTAGCCAGCTTTTAGCTATAGTCAGGGGGTTCGATCGCCACAAAAAATAAGGGTTTTCAGTCAGGGGTGCGATCATGGTATAACTGCAAGCCAAAAATTAAGATTTGTTATGAATTTTGCAAAAATTGACGCAATTGCAAGTTCCTTCAAAATTGAGCTAGAAGCTTCAAATAAAAAGCATTGTAAAAAATTAAGAAGTTTTGGTATGTCTTGTATTTTTGTTAATCCCACTTTTCATAAGTTATTTACATATTTGCTAAAAAGCTCTCAGAATGAAATTTAAACCAATTGGTGGTTTGCTTTACTGGAAATGAGAGTTTACAAAAATGAAAATTTAAGCCACATACTTGGTTTCGATATCATATTCATCCCAATGTTATTGTAATCAATAATGGCCGTCACTCCTTTGTATGGCTGAAAAACATTTGGACATTTAAAGTTTTTAGGTCATTCAAACCAACTATCTATTTTCCTATTTCAACTAAGCTAGTTTTCAATAACACCTTTTGGCCAGGTAAAACAAGAGAGTCAAGGTTTGTTAGTATACTCGTCGGTAAACTGATAAGAGTTTAGGTTCACATGTATGTTCTAGATTCAATAGTTGATCACCAATTCCCCCCTAACCAAAGATGTTTATATCACAACGATGACTGAAGATGCTTCGAGGAACCAATCAAATTCCTTGAAAAATCGTTCATACTTCGTGCAGTGCTTACTTTTGAGGTAGTTTTTGCTACAGCATCAGCCATTTCCATTCCACGGCAGATAATTGAAACCCAGTCCTTCGTTTGACAACACTGACTCAACCCTTAATTAAAACGTAAGACATTTGAAAATGAATGCAAAGATCACCGGGAGAGCACCGATGCTCCGCAATCGAGGATGACCAAAGAAGCGTCAATGAACTAATCAAATTCTTTGAAGGGTTAGATCTTCTGTCATCTTCGGATGCTGTCAGAACTTGTTACCGCATTAAGCAACATAGATACATGTATATATTCTATCAAATCAGGATATCGTTAAATATAATAAGGTAGTTAAAAATTTGCCTCGGTTTATCATGCAGTTCACTTAATATAACGTCACGTGGACTCCTAATTGTAAGAAGCAACGTAATTGGTCTAGATTACCAATACCATGTTCCAATCAAGTGTTGTGCTGTTATGGTCAGACACGTGGTCAAATATCATGCATCAAACTCATTTACTCCATCTGATCATTAATTAATCAAGTACCTTTAAAGTCAGCACCGTCATAATTGACATAGACAACTGGACTTCCATCTTTAGCTCTTCCAATAGGGAGAGATATCAACGGTGCAAATTGGGCAAAGTCGGGAAACGGAATATTGTCTCGGTTTTCAACGTCGGTTTCTTCCCGCCATTTTAGGCACTGTAAAAGCCATGTGTATTTTCAAAAACAAACGGAAAATAAAACATGGACTATATACATGATACAGGGTGTCAAATAAGTCCCGTCCCCCCCCCCCCTCTACAGCCAAAGCAAAGATATTTTGTACCAAGTGTGATGTATCATTGGAAAGGTCTTCCAAAGTTACGTTGATTGGCATATATCTGACACATGTCAATTAATCTCAGAAATTTTTACATTGTATCAATTGAGGTGACCATATGCCTAGAAACATGGCAATTTAGCGTATTTGGCACGATTTTAAGAATCGTGTATAAGAAAGGTCACGGGACCAAGATATGACTAAATATGTTTATGGCAGTGAATTTAACCTATTTCTGGATAGGGTTAGATGTGTAGAAAATAGAGGTGCAAGGAAAGTGGTGAAAACCTTTTTGTAACAAGTGGAATGTGAAAAAGATTAACTTTTTGATGTATTTCTGAGGTCATATCCTTGTCATTTTGACGCAAAAAAGCTACTTAAAGGAGGGCACGTTAATTTTAAAGGACATCATAAAAATATAGGTAAATTTCAACCAAAATACATGAGAGTTGGTGATTTAACATAACTTTGGATGATCTTTCCAATGGTATATCACACTGGGTACCTTCTGTAAAGGTTTTAGCTGTAGCAGGGGGGGCGGGGCTTATTTGACACCCTGTATAAGGGCGGCCGGTAGTTAGTGTACAGAAAAGTCGACGCAACACATTTAAATACGCGAAGAAAAGATTAGGGCGAAATCATATAAAAAGTAACCCAATATTACTATTTTATTCTAAAAATGTATTTTTCATTTTATTCTCATACCCAGCGAATGCCTGGGTCACATTTGTTCCGATCCATCGGCCGGCGCCCGGCCGATTGAGTGTTTTGCTCAATATTGTATTCAGTTTTGAACAAAATACTCAATCGGCCGGGCGCCGTAGTGAAAATCGGAGCAAATGTGACCAAGGCATAATGAAACATGCAAATTAAAGAAATAAACTAATTAACTAATAGACCTGAAGTAAACTAGTGCTACTGTCCATACCTGCCGTAACATATGTTCAGCTTTTGTTACGTCAAAATCACGAGCTGGAATTGTGTACAATATGCTGTCAAACGCTCTTATAATGAAAACAGGGTATTAGCAGGAACAAAAATAATCTTGGTGGACCGGAACATGGTTCACTTATGAATGCTCCAATTATATACGTTTTTAATTTGGTTACCTGTTGCAATAGTGCTTATTTTTCAAAAAGACTTTGTAGCCATCATTATTGCATAAACGCTTGAAGGTTTCATCTTTCAAAACTAATAATGTTAGCATTGATTAAAAATTCTCATTTTATTCAATCGAAAACAACAATGTATTGCATATTGATTAACCATTATTTTATAAAGATAATTATTTATTTCATTTGGTTAGTAGATCTATAGGGGAGTGATAAAATTGCAAGCAATATGTTAGTTGACATATCAATGTAATCCTTACAATCTAAAACATTTTTTTCAGAAGATCCACGATATGTTATCAATTTTTGATGTTGCTTAAGTTTCAAAGTGCAAAATTTGGGGGGGATAATTATGATTTAAAATATATTAAACCATATTAAAGAAAACTGAAAACATCATTGTAAAAACGTTTTCTATAGAAGATTAAACAAAGAATGATATGAGTCCAAAATATTCTTAAACTGAAACACTTTGTGCCAAGACACAAGCAAGAGACAAATTCAACATCTTGCAAGATCTGATACTACCTTTAAATTATGATGTGATCTCACCTCTAAGGAATCGCAATAGGTACTCTTTGTCGACTACTGCATTAGATGCTACATCAGAAATATTTTCCTTCATCTAAAATATATGAGGGTTATGTTATTGGAGGTTTTGGATATGGGTCATATCCAGAGGGAAGTATAGTTATCGAGGGCCCGGATGGACCGAGGTAAAATATCTTATTTTCCGAGGGATATATCCCATATTCAAAACCGAGCATCGCATAACTAACTTATCCTATGACAAGTGAAGTTTGACGAGTGAAATTTTCAGGACACCCATATCCAGATTTGTTTTCTTTGAAATGTCCGATTGCATTGTCATTATTTTCGAGAAATCCATCAATATTTTTGTCAAGAAAATTCTATTGTCTGCTGCATCCATTTTGACCCCAATTGTCATAGGATAAAGAGAGATTAATAGGTTCAGAATGAGATTATCTCGCAGCTAATATAATATACATGTATTTGCCTGGCTACGCCAATGAAATTGGTAAGTCAACAAATTAAAGTAAATGTGGTAAAAAACTTTGCGTTTTACAGCATGTAAACAAAGTACTTACGACATCTAAAGCCTTAGACTGTTCTTCATTGAGATCGTCGCTGAAACCGCTCATTGTATTATTTATTGTTTATAGGTGTTGACTGTTATACATCCACAGCTGCCGATTCCTGATAATTTGTATGTCCATGTATCGAAAAAATACTATTCTAACACGTGTTTATGAATTATATGTCAATTGCTGTGTCCTATGCGGGTACAGCGATTATTGTGTTTCAGGGCTTATATTCTGAATGTCAAAACATATACATTCCCCTCCATTATTATATTTTCTGAAAATCAAGGCTCGAGGACTATCACACCAACAGGTTGAACATATGAGCATGGGACACTCACGTATATTGAAGGAGTTTACATGAATTAAATGTTATGAAAATGAATCTATTTTAAGATTTTGATGTATGTGTTACTTTATAAGTCAAAGGATGCATACTTTCATTAGCTTTCATTAGCCTTTATTATTCCTGATAAAGGTGGATATATCGGACATCTCCTTCTACAGATTTCTTCATTTGAAGTGGGCAAAATCTGTTTATAGCTAATTATGACATCACAAATTGAAATTATCATCACTTCTATGTAGCATTCAAAATATTTGATATATGAATACATCTTACTAAAGCCCTATAAATTCCATTTCCATCTTTGGTATGCTACACATGGCCTTTGTTGTCCTAAATATTTTTAAGAATGTTGCAGTGTTCCATTTTATAGCTCACCCTGTAGTATGTAGTACAAGCTCAAACATACACACACACGTACGCACGCACGCACAAACACACGCACGCACGCACACACACACACAAAGTACACAATAAACAGCATTATAAATTAATAAAGTTTTGAATTATGACTATCAGATATTTAGTAAATATTAATATTAAAACATCAACCGCTCTATATAGGGGAAAGCCATGATATTAATAACCGCCATGGTGATTAAATACATGAAAGTTATATTTCCAATACAATGTGTACAAATTGATTTCTACATTATTAACAATGTATTTTAATAGTCATCACCAATAAAATCCACGAGGATTGGTTCTCAACAATAAAAGCAGCAGGATACACACTGGACGACTAGTATCATATACATTTTTCATTTATTTCATTAAAACAACATTTCTACATATCTTTGGTCATGACACCTATATAGGTGTATAATCGACCACATTTAAAATCATAAATCTAAAAAAATCGAGTGTTTGAAAGTTAAATACAATAAGAAAAAACCATAATTTGTCTCATGAATTATATCACCGGTAAATAATAATGTACAACATAGAGGATGGAATCACCTTATGCTTACTGAACATCAAAATCAATATTTTGATAATATATTTTCTTAAAAAAAAACTTTTTACATTATTAGTAAGTTTAATAGTGTATGAAGTTTTGTCCCAGATGATTCCACCTTGTACTTTGGTATCTTAAACACTGTAATTGGTTTTGAATTTTGTTAGATGAACTTGTTTTATTGTACTTAAACATCAGAAATAACCATCTAAGATTTACCCAGCATGCCTAAGACTCATGGGTTCATCAAAATGTCCAATCATTCTGTCGAGTTGTTTGTCTGGAAATACCAAGACGAGAAGATTGACGATTGAGCCCACATTTAAAACCGTGTTACGTTGCCAGAAGAGTATAACATACGTTTCGCTGGGAAACCAATGAACTCAGGAAACAAACAACGTACGAAGACTCATTTGACGAGTTAGAGCCTATTTGCATGTATGTTTCATTTGTCTACCATGTTGTGGCTGATGTTTCGCCAAGCCTATTTCAAATCACTCTATTTTTCATTGAGAATGTACTTTTCATAATGTATCTCCATCAAAAATACTTAAGTATATATAACATATTTCTATCACCTAAATACGTATGTACATATGAATCTTTAAACTTGGGTATTGTTCTTTGGACCACCCTGTATATACATTTTGCTATAAATACGAACAACAGTTTATCCATCCATCGAACGTAACCGTTTGTTTATGAATCTTTGCCTTTATGTTGAACGGGGTGATTGTTTTGCTATTTTACATCAATTTTCATCTTGTTATAGTTGTCTGTGTCCTCTAAAAATGGCAATTTTATTGTAACCAATCATGAGGCAACTTCCTGGCCTGCAAAATATGTTAATTCAAACTAAAAGCATTCACTTATTTTCAAATCCTGGCAAAGTCCATATATGCACGTATACAGTGTATGTATGATTTGTAGAATTGATATTCCAGCAAAATCGACACAATATCACGTTCTGCATTTAAAATGTATAAACACAAGTCTTTAATGTTGATTGTCAAAATGAGGCATCATGCAAACCATCACTCCTGCAAAAAAATAATTTAACATTAATATCGAATCAGAGTATATCGCTTGTAACCCGGGCTTTATCAAATAAAACATAATTTTATTCCATTTTATTTATCAAATTGTAAAGTATATAATAAATATGAATGCACAAGTGCCAAGGGGAAAGGCAAAAATTGTTACAGAACAAAGCAAGAAAAGAATACACCTAAGAGTAAACCAGTCATAAGGATTTAGAAAACTAATCCAGACTATCCCAAATTATGTACCACTGTTACTTTGTCCTCTGGAAGTACCGATCGTTATTAGGTCAGGGAATCAAGAGGAAAATAACTTTTATAAATAATGAAAGTAAATGAAATATCAATTGAACAATATGTATCATATTCCCTTTCAAACAACAGGGAACATTGAAATAAAATATGTTTCGGGTCAGATATGTAAATGTATACTATTCTAGTATTTCATTCCACTAGTACAATAACTCACCATAATGTTATTGCTCTAAAATCTGTAGTTTTCCATGTTTGCCTGTTCGGACCATGCCGAATGAGTTGCTCCGTCCATCTCTGTAGCAACTTTATTGTCAGATCGCAATGCATGACCAGAGCCCCCTATTGTTGATTTGCATTCTGGACACGTAGCCTCGACAGTGGCGCCACCGCAGTCTCCAATGGCGTAAATATGACCTAGATTAAATCATAATTATGACTAAATGATTTTGTAGATATCCTATATACATTACTAATAATACATTACTAAATATACATTACTACTAATAAAAATTACTAAAATCGTACAACAAAATTGTTCACTATTTATATACACTGAAAATAATTTGGAAGGTGAAAAGAAGATTTAGAAATTATCAAGAAAGTTGACATATTAAACTTTTTTTGCAACGAAGAAAGTACAAAACGAACAATTTACTTGAAGCAAACACATTTAATTGAGTAACATTCACACAGGGAGATATGCCGATTACTCAATTAGTACAAAATAAGTACTAAATCAGCACTCTGGCAAAAGCGCGCCCATGAGCACTCATGCCGCGAGTGCTAATTTAGTACTAATTTTGTACTAACATATGTATGAGTGCTCATTGAGTATTATAAAAAATCAATAAAATTAGCAGTATCTTATAACTCATCATATGAGTAGTCATTTAGTACTAAAAATGCAATAAATCAGTACTCATGTCATAAGGGCTCATTTAGTACTAATATTTACTGAAATGAGTACTCAGTTAGCGCTAAAATGCCATGAGTACTATCTTAGTTCTCGGCATTTCTCCCTGTATAGTGATATATTTTACGCTCCCCTCTATAAGTTTGGCAACAAAATGTCTTCATTGGATACAATGTCAATTTTCGATCGTGATGCCAATTTTATCTTAACTTTGTTCCTTAATTTCAATAGGTTGGATAAATATGACAAATTTGATATTTTCCAAATCGCGAAAGGCTTTCATAAGTCATCCAAGAGGGGACTCTTGGTTGCCGAACGTATGGAAGGGAGTGTACAGAGTATTTCAAATAGCTTACCATTAGCGCATTTGTACCAGTGTCCCTTAGTCAATCCCATTGCCTTCAGAATTTCAACCCGTTCTCCATCGCTGATCCCAAGTCCATTTGTTGGAGCAAGCTTCTTCTCCAAAATCTTCAGGTTCTTAGTTATCCTCGCTTCTGTGTCATCTTTTAAAGGAACACCTTTTTCCAATTCATCGATGCTTTGTTCAATGCAGTCGATGTACTCTGGCTTGAGTTTGTCCTTGACCTTCGATGCTTTGTAGTCAATGACGTAAGCTTTACTTTGTAGCTTCAAACGGGTAAGTTCTTTTTGGCACTCTAGTGCTTCCTGTTCTGTAAAGCGTTGCCTGTTCTTCAATACCCATCGAATTGTGGTTTCAATCTTAGTTTTTATTTGTCCACACCTCGCCCTGAAGTCGACCACGTCTCCAGTGGAGGCACCAATTGATTTGTGTTTCTGATGTTGAACATCATCTGCTAACTTAGTAAACTGCCGGGTGAAGTCCAGTTGCATTTTGACAGCGTTTAGCAAATTAATTGTGATGTAATCTGTGGGTATATTCACCCGGGTTTGCAAATCATTGCTTATGACAGAATCTGTCAAACTAAAATCTTTTATTTCTCTTTCAACGTTTTGTTTGAGGATTTTGACTTCATCCCTGCTTCCAATTATTTTTTCCTTTACAGCAGCGATGTATTTATCCATTTTCTTAATGGTATCACCGTATCTTAGATTCTTACGAATGGGTGTTTTACACTTCGGGCAAGTTTTGTATTGGATATCAACCGTCCCCGAATCATCACTGTACTTATCTACCCAAGCGTCCAACCCTTCCACCTCAAGTATGTGACCACAATCTTCAAGTTGTACAAATTTGGCGTTTTGGTCCTCCTCGGTTCCAAAAAACACTTCTCTGATTTCAGCTTTATCGCAATTGGGACACTTGGGTGGACATTTCTCGCCACATAGACCTATACACGTGTATCTATTCTTGCATTCGAAACAGGTGAATTTCTTCATGCAAGGACGATCACAGCGTGGCCTGTCACAGGGTTCACTGCAGGGCTGCGAACATTGGTGATGTTGACATTGCCATTCACATTTCTCTTTGCAGGGAGTACAAATTTGACCACATGGTTTTTTGCATGTGCTATGTATACACCTGTTCGTACATTTAGCTTTACACGGTGGACAATTCTCAGTACATGGCTCTTTACATGCATGCCCACAGACAAGCGTACGATCACAGGAGTGCCTACATGGCTCATGTAGTTTACCTCTTTGGCAGCTACCACAAGTCCCTTGACATTTGTGACCGCAGAGAAGTAAATCACTGCATGGTTGAGTACACACAATCTCACTCGACTTATCCATCTTATAACATTCAACCTTGCAATAGTGTCCACACTCGAGGTATATTCCACTTTTTTCTTTGCAGAGCCTGGAACAAGGACCCCAGCATTGTTCTTTACATGTGTGCCCACAGGAAAGTTTTTTACTACAGGGCATTGTACAGTTGAATGTAGCAGGGTCCATATGACATGGGACATTCTGGGTATGCCCACATGCAGGGATTGTTTTTATGACCCTGGTCTGACAGGTACCACAATTCTGGTAGCACATCTTACTGCAAGTATGACCCTCAGGACATTTCTTTGCACATGGCTTCCTGCACTGGAAATCTTCGTGGTGAGCGTCTATATTGTGGCAAAACTGGGGGCATGTGTGGCCACAATCAAGCCTGGCGTCACACTTCTTAGTACATCCACCTTCTGGAGCTTTGTCAAAATCTGCCGCTGTTTTCACTAGAATGTGGTTATCTTTGGGATGGTTTTGACAATATAGTTCCAAAGCCTCGCCGACATTCCCTGTATGACGCAGACGCCCGTAGATTTTTCTCCAGAGGTCACTGTTCTTTGCTAGAAGCGTCATGTTGCCAATAGCATAGAATCCTCGCTTTGCTCTTGATAAAGCGACACACACTCTATTCTCAATCTTGAGAAACCCAATGCTGTTTTCTTCGTTAGAACGAACCAATGAAAGGAGCACAATTTCATTCTCCTCGCCTTGGAAGTTGTCAACAGCGCAGACTCTTACCCCCTGAAAGTATTCCTTAGGCATGAGTTTCTTGATCGTGAACATCTGTCCTGTATACAGTGTCAGTATGGTTATCTCCTCTCGCTTGTACCCTTGTTGGATCAAATACTTGCACAGTTTTACAATGTATTCTGCTTCATGTGGGTTAGATTTGCTGCGTATCTCAATATCGCTTGTTTCGTGCACTGTGTGATCCACAAAGAACATGTTCTTTGCTACGCCTTTGACACGTTCGTAGTGATGCACTGACTTGTGATCTCGTAGCTCTGGATAGATATCAGAAACCAATGTTGCAATCTCTGGTCTCATCCTGTGTTGGAGCTCCAGACATTCATATGGAATCCTATTGTTGATCATTCTCTCAAAGAAAGATATCTCAAGGTTGTATTTTCTTGCCAAATCGTACACAGTTGGGTTTGGTCTCAGCTGTTTATGGTCTCCTATCAAAATCAAGTGTTCACAGCCTTCACTAAGTGTTGTCACAATATGGGATTCAAGGACTTCAGCCGCCTCTTCAACGACCACAATTTTAGGTTTAACTCGTTGAATTAGAGATTGGTACTTTGCCGCTCCTGTTGTTGTCATGCCAATAACTACAGCTTGTTTCAAGACTGCAAAGTCCTCTTCACGTCTTAAGTCGACCATTTGTCTCGCTTGTCTCTCGTATTCTCGTTCATAGTCTTGAATCTTAGACTTCAGACTATTCCTGTACTTGTTGATCCAATTTCTATAGAGGCGCCATCTTTCCTTAAGGGGGAGATCCCAAAGAATATAACAGTCATTTGCCTCATCGTCAGTCATAGCATCAGTTCCTTGAAGTCCCCTTTTCAAGGTTTTCTTTCTTGATTTTCTGTTGGTTTGAGTCATCCATCCTCCTGCTAGTTCATATTGACCAGCGTCTTGCATATTGTTGATATCTAACGCTAGTGTTCCTGCTGCTTCTTGTTCATTTTGAATTCTCTGCAATTCTTGCTGGCGGCGACGGTTCTGATCGAGATCATCCTCGTCAAGCGTTCTCTCAGCTGCTATAGCATCAGCCTCGTCATCAACAGTTACGTATTCATCTTCGTCATCATCATCGTCATCGTCATCTGGCCCTGCAACCTGCATTGCTCCCATCGCTCCTGTTAAATTATCAGTTGGCAGCTCATAGTAGTTATCCCCTACGCCAAGCCAATCCATAACCTGGACACGTTTCCCGGTTTGGAACTGCATCTGGAATGGGTCATTGAAAGTTGGAGGTCCATCAGTTAGTTGGTTGTAGTGGTCTTCATTCATAAATTCTTCTAGCACATCTTCTTTTACAAGTCCTTTGTGTGATGCTTCAATCAAAGACACAGTCTTGTCTAATTGCATTTGAATATCCTTCAACTGGTCCATTAACTGAAATTTCCCTCTATGCACCTCGATTGGTATTTTTCTGTCATTCTTCATTACCTGTTTTAAGTTCTTTAACAGAAATTTCTCCATTAGTTCGCTCTTACTCCTTCCACCTATTCGAACTATGTTGGTCTTCCAGAACTTGTAGATCCCCTCCAGAAACTGGTCGAGGGCGTGGTTTGTGTAACACACCACTAATATTGGACTCTGCTCAATATTTCCCATTCTATTCTTAGTCCATACGTCTCTGTTGTGTAGCAAAGCCTGTACGATCTTTAGCCCAATGTATGTTTTTCCTGTTCCGGGTGGTCCCTGAATGACCACAAACTCCTTAGTGAGAGCCATTTTTACAGCCTCGTATTGTGTTTGGTCAAGTCGCATTTGTTCCGCATCAGGCCATGTGTTTGTTCGCAACATGTTTACTGATTTCGCTTGACTTGACGCTACTCTTGTGAGTTCTCTCTCTAGTACTTGATCTACGGGATCCTCATCGTCAGAATCTGATATGTCCATCAAAAGGTCACCTAGACTACCGCGATGCCTTGGTCTCTGACGTGCTGAGGCTTTCTTGGTCACTTCAACAACTTCCTTAGTTATCAATGGACGCAAGTCGAACGTTTTCCCATATCCTTCAAGTAGATATCTCGGTGGTTTAAGCTCAGTTTTACATTCCACGATGTACCGCTGAAATGGCAGCTCATTTGCACGTATTCTCTGTAGAGCCTTTAGGACATGTCTGTATGCTTCAAAATAAGCTGTTGTCTCTACCATTTGGAACTCAACATCTGGGTTTATTTTTGCAATCTCATCGTGCTTTTCCTCAAATCTGACGTCAATGATTCCATCTGACAGTTCTTTCTCTTGTCTGTTGGAAACTGTCGCAAATAGGAAAGTCTGGAAGTTGTCCCGAGATAGGCATAATAGTGAACCGAAGATAAGACGCTTTGAGATACGCCATTTGATGTTCCTCATTTTGCTGACATCAAACTGAATCTTATGGTAAATTCCGTCTGCCTGGCACAACGGGGATCTTATAAAAACACGCTGATACATACGAATATCTTGCAGTTTCTTTTGTTTCAGTGAGGTCCGTTGGTGCTTGTATTCCTCAATCCCGTCTCGGAGTGGCTTAACAAAGTCCTCCCTCAGCAGGCGAAACTGGACATCAAGGTAGTGATCAATATCTTGGTATGCTCCCCTTGCCTTGTTTACTCGTAAGAACGGCCTTTCATTCAAATAGATGTCGTTCTGGGTTGGAAATATCGATATATCTCTAAAGTCGTCAGGTGGTGCCTCATTCTCATACAGTAGTTCTGTCCTTTTTCTTGGTTCTTCATGTGTGTTGTTTTTTCGCAGCGATTTGTATAACATCTGCATAACATCCTCATGTTTCTCTAACAGGTTGACATCGACTATATTCGTAGTTATCTGCAGCTGTTCGAGCGTGGTCTTTAATACGCTCAGAGGGACGTTCACCTTGGATACGCTGGACGGTAATTTATGAAGCAATTCCGTCATCAGTAAAAGAGAATCTTCAATTGCTTCCTTGAAATCCTGGTGTTTCGCCTGTGAGGTTTCCGTGAGCATTTCGGTGAAGTATAACACTAGAGGACCTGTAGTAAAGGTTGACTTTTCTATCTGATGAAGCAACTCTAAAACGAATGTATCAGCAATGGTTCTGTCAAGGCATTTCGTGATTACATTCAGTGCGAGCTTCATGAAATCAGGTCTAACCCGCCCTTGTTCAAGGAACTTTATAAACCCACTTCCTGGATTATTTAAACCTAGGATAATTTCATTTGGCTCCTTGTTCAGACATTCATGTAGAGCTGTAAAACTCATTGGGTGTTCTCTTGGTTTTCTGGGGCCCTTTCCGTTGCCTCGACCTCTTCCTCCTCGTTCACCTCTATAGTCGTTATCTCTGGCACCCCCGTAAGCGCCTTGCTCACCGCCTTCTATGTTCCGTCCTCCTCTGTTTCCATAGTTACCTCGTCCACGACCCCTACCCCTAGTAAAATAATTAAAGGATATTTCAAAAATGACTTCGCAAGCAAAAATGCATACTAGTAAATCGTTAACTGATCGATAATTGCTAGGGGATGTAAGCGATTAAAAAGCAAGGAAATATAAGCTGATCGTGAATGAATTGATTGACGTGTTTTTGTATCATTTACTGTATTTGCTTTTGCTACTAGAATGAAATCTTAGCTTGAAATGAATGTTTTTTATATGAAAGTCCAAATCATTTTACTAGAAAGCTATGAGGCCTATACGATGGCATTTCAATTCCAAATGAGTATAAAGATTTAAGTGGCTGTAACTTAGTGCAATCACAATCTACACTGGTGATCCACTCGATTACGCTGGTTACCGAAACGGTTCGTTTTGGTAACAAAATGTCGGAACGTTGAAGGTACGATTTTTCTTAATCATTGCGTACTTCCATATCACGTTCTCATTGGTTAGTGTGTATGCCATATACCGCAGGTGAATCTGTCATACACCGCAAGTGAATATGCCATATTCGTTGCGAAATATGCCATATTTTTGTATCGTGTTTACCGCGTAACACGTAAAACGAACCGTTTCGGTAACCAGCGTAATCGAGTGGATCACCAGTGAATCTACATAGATTCTTTCAGTACAATCTTCCCTCATTCCTTCTCACTAGCAGGTGTTGGATTTCCCGGGGGTTTCAATTATATGGGCGATGATTGTTACCTCGTTTCACTAAATGTCACGGTGCAGTGGCGTAGCCAGGATTTGGTGACCGGGGGTTCTATTTTTATATTATTCACAACCCCCCCCCCCCCCCCCTCTTCATTAGGGTTCCTCAAATAATACAATTTGTACATTTACACCCCCTCCAAAAGTTTGGCAATCCTAACTAACCCATTGGATTATGTATTAAAAGCATCTTTAAGTTTGAATTCTTATTTGTAAAGAAAAAACTATTTTGGGAGGGGAAATATAATTCATTTTAATGTCTTCATTAAGTTAAGTAGACAATTGAATTTGAATTTTATTTAACAAAAACGATGTCTTTATTTACGTTAAGCAAAGTCTGAAAGTAGGCTTTATCAAGAAACCACTCCCATTGAAATAACACAGGACGTAAAAATGATTTTCAAAAATGACCTTGTAGCTTTGTAACTTTAATGTTCACAAAGTAAAAAAAACAGGCAACGTGCAAAAAAGTCAGACAACTTATAATTAATTTTCTGCATCAAAATATATTTTGGTGAATCTTTTACTGAATACATATCCTGAAATCTGATTTGCCCCGAATCTACAATTATTTCGTTTGATTTCTGGAAGACTCTGGAGCATGATTTGTTTCCAACAAATCAACTATTTCGCACAATTTATTCTTTAACTTTGCAATGATTGATTTTTCTTTGGAAAAGTGATTGGTAAATAAATACTGAACAAATGAAAGAATGAATAAATTGAACAAATGCTTGTGTTTATAAATGATATTAAATAATTCATTTCACAACGTTTTTAATTATTTAACGCAATTGGTTTCGGGGACTTGCCAGCCCAAGGGACGTCCCAAGAAATATTTAAAATTTTAAATGAAATAAAACAAAACAGAGATGTACACATTTGAAAGAACATGTGTTTCATCAATGTTACTATTCCAGATATTTATTCGTCAATGTAAAAATCATTCGGAGTATGGGACATCTTAGCATTGTTTTCAATAACTTCGTATTGGACCAGAACTGCCTTCCTACAAAGGAATGATTTAGCTATTGCCCAAGAGGGGTTATTTTGTCCGAGAAAAAGCATCTTTTAAGTTAATTGTGCGAAATTATTGTTATTTCTAAATGTAAAATCTCATGCTCTGCGGTCTTCCCAAAATCTCACCCCGTGCCTAAGGTTGCCAACCGTTTTGAGGGAAATGTAACTTCACTATGACATGTTTTTAACAAAATAAGGCTCTCGTGTTCACCAAAACAAACATCAATTCATTTACTGCTCATATATGTAGTTTTCAAGTAGCACAGTGATTTAATGTTTCTGGTTATATGTATTTTTCCACAAAATGATATTTTGGGAAATCCTGACCGGGGGTTCGTTCGAACCCACCGAACCCCCGCTGCCTACGGCTGTGCGGTGTATAACCCAAACGCTCCTACATGCAGGACGGAGCGTTTGATTTACGCGGAAACGCTCCGGAGCGAAATAAAATGGCGGCTAATGAAGATTCCACTATGACCGTAAGTATTGTTTCTCTCGTTTCTCTTACATATCATATGTTATGGTGAAATATTATGCACCATTCGATGAACAATATCGTGAGGAAATATCTTATTTATTCAACTTCTGGTGGTAAACTGTTATTTGCTTGATCAAAGCTCCGTAGTGTAGATCGAACGAATCTGAAGATGACGATTTGACCACAAATTACGAATTAAACTAGTATTTCTATGAAAACGTTAATCTTTCTGTTAAAGTAGTAGATCACAAACTCGTATATTCTCATTTCCCAAAATCCCAGTCCAAATCCATTACTTGTTCTCGAGAAATCGCTTGTTTTCCTCAAAACGCTCCGTCGATTTAGAACATAATTTTAGAAACGCTCTTACCATTTTGTTTTGATATCATTTTCAGATTATAAGAAGAGTTCCGAATCGAATCGATCTCTCAAAAACGTGTTGTACTTGTTAGGCAAATTGAAACATCTGAACCTGGTGGTGCTAAACGTGCAACTAGCTGATTTAAGCCTACATTAGATGATGTCATGCCTACATGTGTGCTAAATCATAAAACTATAGAAAAAAACTAGAATTTATATGTGAATTAATCTTTCTTCTTTTGATGCCAAGGGGTATAATAGATCTTTTCTTTCGCTTCCTGAAAAGGAAAGGCAAGCTATATATTTCCGAAACTGATCTAGACTACCGGAGCGTTTCCAGTTCACTGTGTTAACCAGATCGGAGCGTTTCTTGAATATGAGAATGTCATCATTTTTAAAACTGGATTTTCGGTCATCAAATCACTATTACGATAATGTATGGTGCATTGGAATTTGACTAAAATATACGTTGGTGCTCTAATCTTGGCTCAACTAATCACATGTATCGACAAAAGGGGTTTTGACCGGTAGAATGACAAATACGTTTTTGAATTCTGATAACTATACTGCTTCGTACAGCTCTTCCTAATTGCTTCAACCGTCAACAGCCAGCCAAGTACAACATGAATATCACACCCATCGAATGGTATACTCGAAATATGGAACTCATACCTCTTATTCCCATTATTGGGGAAATCGTCAGACGGCTCATCATTCCCGCCAGCCAGTTTTCCTACTCCGGAGCGTTTCTTTATTTAATTTCAGTAATGAAACGCTCCGTCGTGCATGTAGGAGCGTTTTGGGTTATACACCGTGAATGTTGTCATGTAAAATAAGATCTTGTGAAAATCTTAGCAATTTGAATTCTAAATTTCCCGGGAATACATGAATAACGTATCTGTAGTGGGAAATGAGAAACGCACTAAACGAAGTGTTGCTAAGCCTAGGTATTGTATATTGTAATCATAGATTAATTATTAACCATGACATATAAATCAGAACGTGCCTTAATAATATCAAAAATACGTTAGTATACGGATTCGAATCTGACCTACTTAAGACTTATGCGTTGGAATCAATTAGCAAGAGTAACAATAGCATTCAATATAAATTAAGAGAAATGATCGAAGGGCCATCATGAGAAAGAACAATCAATGAACTCTCTACTAACTAACAACCTCTACTAACCCTAACTGTTGATGAGACTCATATAAAAGTTGAACATTATGTTCGATATGTTGAGTACATTCAGAAATGATACTAATTAGTTCATTAGATTATCACAGTGACTAAATTAATTAATCATAATTAAATGCCAAATTCACCTGTATCCTCCACGTCCACGCCCCCTATCGTGTGTTTCACCCGGATTGTGTGGAAACCGCCCACTCATAATTCAAAGCTGTTCGGCGAACTTGACGTATTCCTAAATTAAAAATATTTTAATCAACTAAAAAGCCATATATTGCAAATATCTTTTAATGCTTAATACTATATCTAATTAAGAAGAAAAAGGAAGTGACATTGAAAAATGATAATCCTTTTTTCTATTTTACTTGTGTATCTTTAAAGCTAGCTTTTTATCTTTGAATGATTGGGTTTTCTATGGTACTAGTATTGTATATTCTTTCGAATTCAAATGTGAGTTGTACTGTCAGATATTCAAATACGATAAATGGCTTCTTCGGAATGGTTATTAATCTCAAAAACAGTTTTCTTAATTCACAACCTTTATCATTTGGAATCACGGAACGCAGGGGCGGATCTCGGAACCAACAAGGGGGGGGGGCCCAAAATTTCGGTCTGAGAAAAAACTGGAAAAAGATTTTGGGCCCCTAAAATCAAAAAGTGGGTCAAAATTTTCAAAATTTGGCCTAAAACTAAAAAATAAGGCCTTAGAAGGCCCATCTATGACCAAAAAGGCCCACTTTTTCGGGCCTCAAGGCCTTTTTTGCCTCAATTTTTTTGGGCCAATTTTTTTTTCTGGGCCCACCCAAGGGGGGAGGGCGGGCCCCTGGGCCTGGGCCCCATATGCCCATATGCCCAGATCCGCCAGTGGAACGTTTCGAATAATAGTGAACCTCGATTCTCTGAATTAGTGATAAAAATGGGGGTCAAAGGTCCCAAAGATCGTGGGGTTGCGAGAAAGGAAACGCAGCTTATTTTTCGTAAAATATATGTGGCCTTGTATAAGTATATATATTCCCCTTAAATTGTCCCTTCTTAAAACATTTATGTAGGCCTCTGGTAAAAACTAGGGTTAGATAGAACAGCCCTTTTTGTTCCATTTGGGGTTCTTATTGCCCCATTACCATATTAAACCAACTTATAGTAAGAAGTATAATTGTGTGTCAGTCGAGGATCCATTTGGAAATAGCATTAGCAATAGAAATGTCAAGAATCGTATGAGCTTAATAATGATAAACTATACGGGAGATTTAGAAATATATATAGCTGGGGGATCGTCCGTAATTAAATCTAGCGGCCCCAACTAAACCGCCCCCATCCCCCCCCCCATGCTTGAAGACTCCACCCTTCAAGTCTCAACTGGGAAGTTATTTCTAGTAGTTTCATCACTCTGTTGTTTGGGTATTGAATCAACTCAGATGTCAAACAAGTAACATCAACATGAGGCATAATGCCTGCCATTCACATGCAAAATGTTACTACCTGCCATTTGTTACAGACGCCGACAGCCGAACACCATCCACAAAACAGTTGAAGACTATAACAATATGCCACCACTTATAGTGACACAAAAATCAAACCTATATCATTAGAGCCTTGAGAAATTGAAGGCTAGTACATCGTACCCTGTCAGACAGGCCAGCATCTGTGAATCGCTGCTTCCTTGTTTCGTACTGTACACTGTAGATGAGGTTTTCCTGTGGCCAAATTTCAGTCGAAATCCTAAAAGATGCTTTGTATCATCTGATCGTAGGCTAATAGCAATCCTTATCTTCTTTATCGATGTTCTGATGTCCGAGAAGTAAATTCTTTCAGATTCTGTTTCGTTTCGATTCTCAGAAGTCCAGATTGAGTCATATTACTTGGGATTCCCAGGTTTCAGTATTGTTTTTTCGTGCAGTGTGTGTATACAATTTTTATTTCAAAACCCGGGAATGTCCATTTGTGAAATACAAACACTTTGTTTTTATTCATTGATTTCACATTTAAATAAAACCACAATTTAAGAATATCCATTAATAGCATTGGGTGAAGTAAAAAATAATATTGACTTCTTCGAATTACATCGAATTCTACGAAATGAGTCAATTATTAACCCAATTGATTAATATTAGTTTAAGTTGTTCAAAATGTCATTTGTTAAAGAGATATACTTGCATTATGACATTGAATTTTTGCTTTTTCTTCTTCCTGCTACAAGGATATTTATTTATTTATTTATTTAGATATACACTTTTTTAACAGTGGCACTCTTACATTAAGGTGCATCTAATCGAAAAATATCCACAATGGTGGATTTTTGGTTAAAACAGCACATTTTATCAAACTAAAATGAGTCTTAAAAAGAATTAAAACATAGGTATGTTAATATTTACTTAAAATCTTATTTAGAAAGCTTTTTACTAAATTGTCGAATAAAATACCATATTCGTGCCCCCAAAGATGCATGCCTCATCTCCCAGTAACCATTTCAATTTTGTGTCAGTTGGGGCGCAAAAGAATATCCTTGTTAAATGTATAGGGATTTTATCTATATGTTTACGTTTGTTTAAAAGTCCGTATAAATATATTAGGCCTTCTTTTAAGTGTGAGTGTTCATCATTTTGAAGAAATCGATAGAAAGTACATGTATTATCTGAGGCCCGGGTATACAGTCATCAATAAAAAATCAGTCTTATTCTTATTCAATGTAAGTATAGTAATATAGCCTAGTAAAAGATTAATATACAGGTATACACCACGCATTACCAACTCAGTACACTAGGGGACTTTTTAAACATTTTTAACGTATTCCTTGACCTCAGTGTATTATATTAAGATATAGGACCACCAATCCAATGTCTAATAGGCTATATTTCACCTGGTATTTATAAACGTAACGATTAAATGATTCATGCCACTTTGCTCTTATTATTGTGATTTATACCAGTCTTTATATTACTTTATCTTATATAGCGTAATGGCATTGCCAGGCATGAGGCATTCGAGGCAACGCCTCACCAAACTTTACAGAGATATGATTTTACTAATACCCTTGTAGGCCTTTTCAACGAAAACTGAAATAAAAGTTCAAAAGTAGTAATATACTTCATTCAGCCCTAATTTTCCTCACCCTTTTCAATTTGCCTCGTCTATTTTCATTTGCCTCACATACATTGTATTTCTATTTGCCTTATCTTTTAACCTGTCTACTACCGGACTGTACCCTTTATACGTACTTCGACGCCCTTATTAAACCCATTGCGGTGTTCTTCTAGATTATACAATCGTTATATTTTAAAGTGTTTTGAAATGTTGCCAAACGTGTTTAGTACTATCAGTTGTCGCCACTTCTTCAATCAAAACAAGCCCATGGATAAACATGACACTGTTGTATTATCCCTGCCGAAATATACCATTCTTTAACTCAAAAATAGAGTGGAAAAGTCGGAATCAGCGAGGAATAAGTAAATAGACGTGTTATAAACTATAAATTGTGTAGAAATACCAAACCTTTTGGCAATATATTCATATTTAGACATGAAATGCAAATATAGAATTGAATGCCAATATCGTTTTTTCGTTTGTAAAACCATACTCTATCAGAATGATCAGTCTATTTATACAACAGAGGTCACGGCCGGCGAATGAAAATTCAATTTAGCGAGCTTTTATTCAAAACATTGCAGTTATTAACATGGATGTATCGACGTTATATGGTAAGTGAAAAAGTATATACACAGCTTCCTGTCCATGATGTCAATTATTAACATATAAACAGCGTTTTACGGGGACGTATTCTTACAAGAATGGAAAGTGCTGAAATCGTAATGATGATCCCTAGGGAATAATGGTGCCACTAATATTAATATATGGCATTGATAAACGTTGGCAAATGCTAACAACATCCTTCATTCAAAGGACTTCATTTATTACTCAATTCAAAAAGATGGCTTAACAATGACAGAGGGATATTTATAACATATTCTCCGGGGAACATTTCGGGGCGGATCTTCAAACTACGAAATACCAGTTTACCGGTGATTACCTCATCAAAAAATGTGTTAAATGTTTACTTTTAGAATTCACAGATGCATTTGAGGTAACGAACAACGTAAAGCAAACATTCGACGAATATGGATATGTAGTTATCAGGTAAATATACATGTAAGTCCAATTAATTTGTACTTCAGCAGCCAGGCCTAAACTCTGCCGATCAAAGGCAGGGGCGGATCTGGGAACCAAGAAGGGGGGGGGCCCAAATTTCAAGTCAGAGAAAAAAAGCTTGAAAAAATTTGGGCCCCTAAAAGAAAACCCAAAAGTGGGCCTAAATTTTGAAATTTTGAGGCCCATTTTCTTCAAAAGGCCTGAAATTAAAAAATAAGGCCTTAAAAGGCCCAGTTATGACCAAAAAGGCCCACTTTTTGGCGCCTAGGGGGGGCGGGCCCCCAGCCCCCCCCCCCCCCCCTAATCCGCCAGTGAAAGGGTTGAATTTATTAATTTGCTGAATTGGCGAAGTGACCTTAGTTCGCCGCCCCTGGGGCCCCTTTCAATTAAGAAACGAAGTCGAACGAATGCAAAGGTTAAGACCATCTTTAACATATGGGTTGAATAGTTACCAAAAAGTCGTCCATGCCAGCCAATGGATGATCGAGTTTGAATGGCTGACAATCCTCCTCGGTCGAATTCGTTACCGTATTGCAGTCAAAAATAATGGAATACAATATATGTCTTCCTCACAGAAACCTACTTAATAAGGTGGAACTGGAAAAGCTCAAAGGAACATTGGAAGGCGACAATGCCAGAGCGAAATATGGTTTTGCAAGGGATGATGGGATGGGAAAGAAGGCGAAGTATCTGTGTTGGAATCACCCTGGTAATGACGTCACTGGTTTGCTTGCGAGAAGTGAAAAAGTAGCGGGAACATTTGAAAAGGTACTCAAACTGATGTACATAAAGTCTGGCAGATCTATGACATATTTAATGAATTTTCTTAAATCGCTGAGCATTTACAAACGTGTTAAATGATCCAAAATTAAAGTTGACTATCGCCGTCAAACTTAATACGGGGAGGGGGTGTTTTAAATGTTGTTGGACGGTTAAAAAACTTGGAAACTAGGCCTAATTAATTAGATCTAATATAAGAAAGTTAGTTCTCATCATAATGATTCAGGTAAGATCGATCAGAGATTATATTTTTTATCTTTGGGTTGGTAGAGCAAGGCTTTATGGGCCATTTCATTTAGGGAAAATATATATTGGGTTGCCGTTTTATCACCATGCCCCCCCCCCCCCTCCTCCCCTTTTCAAAGTAGTCAGGTCTTTAATTGTCTATTTTATATCCTAGTTACTTGGAGGGGAGCTGTATCACTACCATACTAAACTAATCATGAAGGACGCTTTCGAGGGAGGAGCACACAATTGGCACCAGGATTATGGGTAAATGTGTCCTTTGTTTAAGTAGATCTCGTGATGATAATTTTTGCTTGAATTTCATTATTTTAATTACCAATAATGAAAAAAAATTCACATTCAATTGTAGTTATTTATCATGAGTGAAATGAATAGCTAAAAACAAAAATATTTTGGTTAAATCTGATTTTTGTTAATTTGATCGTTTGTTTGGTGTACAGTAATTTCCATGCCTGACAATACGTAAACCCGTAATTACCATTACGTTAAACAATGCCGGATACCCACTCTCCGGCGTAAGAGGAGGAAATACCCCTAATATCATAGATGAACCATGAAAGTATACCCTGCGTGCAGAGTCTAGTTAAAGCTATCTTTTAAGAAGTGAAGTCAAACGAATGCAAAGGGTAAAGAAAGTAAACTTTTACATGGAGATAAATTTATCAATGAATACTGATGCAATCTCTTTTTTCTCTGGTGTAATCAAATTAAAATAATTGTAGATATTGGTACCATAACGGGTGTATAAAGCCGGATATGGGCTCAGTATTTATTGCAGTAGACAAGGCGGATCAAACAAATGGATGTTTAAAGGTATGTACATATTACAAAAGGAGGATTGGAAGCCGTTATTATTCAAACTCGATACTTCGTTGCCCGGCGTAGAACAATTTGGTAACAAAATGTATTACTGAGGACTAGAACTGCCGAGGAAGATGGGAATACTAACATTATATTCGTAATGACCATCTTTCAACGAAATACTTTGTCCAAACCTTATATATTTTTACTAATAATATAAACAATTGATCAAGGGCCCTGCTGCATGGCTATAATCGTTGTGATCATTGAAAGCATTTATCTTTAGATAGTTCCCAAGTCTCATAAACTCGGAAGAATTGATCATATCGCAGTTGGGGACGAAGTTGGGGCTGACCCAGAGCGCGTCTCTCAGATTCTACCTGTTCTTCCATTGGTTCATGCCGAACTCGAGGCTGGTGATGCTGTCTTTTTTCACTCAAATGTTCTACACAGGTATATAGATTATGATTTTTGGGGAAATTAACATTGTTCGATATTTTTGGATGTAGGATGAAAGTTTGCCTAGGGGTTAACGTTAGTTTGGAGTTTTTGAAGTGTCATTTGTGCAAAGGTAATTTCTAATACTATCAACACCGATTGGGGTAGTTTGAGTTTCGTTCAGTGTATCAGATTCGCATCTCCCACACAATGCGCTACATGTATGCAAATTACCGAATATCTTAACACCCTTGATCTATGCATACTTGCAGAAGTGAGCAAAACTCTAGCCCAAATAGGAGATGGGCGTTCATAATAGCATACAACAGGGCAGATAATAATCCAGTCAAGGTTCACCATCATCCACAATATACACCCCTCAACAAGGTAATGTTGTATGATCCAATGTACTTGTTTTCATAGAATTTACTTTTTTCACTGTTACATCCTGACCCATTTTGGTTAATCAAAATATGGTAAATTGGCTGATCCATGATGTCAAACTGATGTCATAATTTTAATGTCACACAGCAATGTTTGTAAACTACATGTACAGTAGATTGCCCAACGTTTTTGAAATAAGTAATGGGTATACCCAGTGCGGGGGGGCGAAGTATAATGCATATTGCTCATAAGTCTTTGGTTAGAACAGAGACATATAAAACAGTTTTATATGTCTCTGGTTAGAAATGATGCATGTCGATTGAGCTGGTGGTTTCACGTCAAAAAGAAAATTATCTAGTTAAATATGAAAGGAATTTTACAATTTTCTTTTTGGAAATATTCAAGAAAGAAAGAGATAAAAAATTAAATGACTCTAACCAATATTTTTCAATTGTACATATTGCTACAGTATTTAGTCTGACCAACACCATTTACATAGAAAATGGTCAACTTGAGATTTCCTACATTGTCTAATTACAGGTGCCAAATTCAGCATTATTGAACTGCGACGAAGTGGCAAACGATGAAGGAAAAGATTTCTTCTTGGGGCAATCTAATGAAAACAAATCTCTTAAGGAGAGGACTGTTGATTAGGGTAGAAAAATACGACTTTGCGACCAGTCTGTGTATGACGTCAGAACTGTGCGTTCGGTAAAGCCAAACATGCATTAATGGCGCAAAATTCAACTTACTCCATGAAGCCCCAAACTTAAGCTTCATTTACTGTATTAAAAACACCTCTCTTATCCAAATAATAAATAGATTGGAAGTTTAAAGAGGTAAAAAATGACATAGTACCAAAGAAATATATTGCATCAAAAGTTAGAGAAACAAAAAAGATATTGTGGTGTCAACCACACTATGGATGATTCTATAGAGAGGTTTGAACATCTCACGATGTAGGGTGCTTAATATGCCCCACCTTAAATGTAACGGAACATCCTTTAGAAAAACACGTGAAGAATGGCTACATTAAAGATAATATCATTTATTGCAAGTTTGGTAAGCTAGCATGCATTTTTCTGTGTTTACATATGATATATATTGTGTGTATATATATAGAATAAGGCGCAGCCAGGCTCTTGGAATAGGTGAGGCAAATCTTATAATATAGGGGAGGCTAATTTAACATGAAATAGGATATATTGCTGCTATTCACGGGGTCTATCCAGGCCCGCTGACATCTCGAGCAATAAGCTTATGTTAGAAGCAGGGCCTTGAGAGATATAATAAAATTGAAATATAAAATTTTGTATGAAACTAGTAAGTGCAACTCAAAACAACTTCATTTCATAGTACAATGGCTAATTCAATTCCAGGGCAACGACGTCCTTCAACTATAACTATATTTTATCATATCTCTCAAGGCCCCCCTTCTAACATGAGCTCATCGCTCACCATGTCAACGGGAACTTGCTCGTGATATACGGGGCCTGGATAGTCACAGTGTACTATTGGACACATAGGTCCAGGTGAAAATTGGTCTGAATGTTATATTACTATTCTGTGAAATTTAGGTGAGGCAATTGCCTCGCCTGCCTCATGCCTGGATACACCCATGCATATTATATTTGAATACATGTGATACAAAGGTAAACAAATAATTACTACTTTCATTCATAAAATTGCACATATTCATTGTAAGATTTCCAAAAACCGCTTATCAATAAAGAAAAATAGTATTTTCATAAAACTTTTGATGTTGATTGCATTCTTTCTCTCAAAAATAGAGACTCTGGAATGTGGCATACTCTACAGCAGTGGTCAGTTTTAACAGTACAATATAACCATACAATGACCATACAATATAACCATACAATGATGCTATTGCAACAGTAAAACCTGTTTAGTGTTCAAGGTGTTCACAGAGATGTGTTCTCATTTAGAAGTGTTCATTTTTAGTGAATAGAATATCCAAAGCATGGGACATAAATTATTCACATGTTAACATTCACGATCACAGGTTTTACTGTATTGGTTTACAGTACAATTTATAACAATACAATGAGAAGCTTTAAAACAGTACAATGATACTACCAATTTATTTGAATGTCACATATAAAAAATAAAGTTCAACAATTAATATTGTTTTTATCAATTTTTTTTGCCTAGTCATTCAAAGGTTTACAGAATACTTCATGTATATTGCAAAGTTAGATAAACATGTATCCCTTTATCCATGTTTTTGGGCCTTGTACATGTAAGTGAGTCGTTTAGAAAACATCATGTATAATGCAAAGTTAGATAAACATGTATCCCTTTATCCATGTTTTTGGGCCTTGTAAGTGAGTCGTTTAGAAAACACCATGTATAATGCAAAGTTAGATAAACATGTATCCCTTTATCCATGTTTTTGGGCCTTGTAAGTGAGTCGTTTAGAAAACACCATGTATAATGCAAAGTTAGATAAACATGTATCCCTTTATCCATGTTTTTGGGCCTTGTAAGTGAGTCGTTTAGAAAACACCATGTATAATGCAAAGTTAGATAAACATGTATCCCTTTATCCATGTTTTTGGGCCTTGTAAGTGAGTCGTTTAGAAAACACCATGTATAATGCAAAGTTAGATAAACATGTATCCCTTTATCCATGTTTTTGGGCCTTGTACATGTGAGTCGTTTAGAAAACATCATGTATAATGCAAAGTTAGATAAACATGTATCTCTTTATCCATGTTTTTGGGCCTTGTAAGTGAGTCGTTTAGAAAACATCATGTATACAGTAATGCAAAGTTAGATAAACAGGTATCTTTTTATCCCTTTTAGATCTACTCACTGTATAATAAGCTGCCATTTTTGATATTCTACAACTTGAAATACATCTTGAACTGTGCTGAATATTTGAGTGTTCTGAATATGGTAAATCAATGACAATAATTATAAGAACTGTGACATTAAATATTCCTTTAGTGGTATAGCCTGTGGTAGAAATAAGCTAACTAGAATTTCTGAAATAGTGTACACCGTGAACTGTGTAGATTCATGTTTTCTAAATATGGCAAATTTATGACATGCAATGGCACGAAGCTTATGATACTAACATTATTAAATTGTCCATAATGGCAAATCATAATGGCAACAATAAATCTGTATACATATACTAAATAAAGTAATTACTAAATAGCTATTCATTGCACGAAGAAATGTGAATCTACTCGAAGGCAATCAATCTGGCGTTCGATTTAAGTGACAAGGGACAAATATGTCTATACCTTAGCCTTACATGCAGTTTTTATAAAAGTATAATTATATTTCAATATCCTTTTGAATATAATACTCTCTATATGTATATTACTAACAGAGTCAATTTACCCGAAAAATGACTAAGTAAATAAATCAGGTAAAATATCCCACAATGCATCATTTTATAAACACAGGATGTATTTTAGTTCCCATGATGCATTGCAATGTTTCCAATGCTGCCTAAGCTGCAATCGCTGCCATGAATGCTTTGTTTTTTGGTGCTTTGTTCTCTGAAACAATGGCAATAGGGGCCCATGGGTACTCCTTAGCTTGGAGATATTTCTGGAAAAACAATCCCATATGTATGTTATATTGTAAACATACAGTAAATGTCCATTGTTTTTTTCTTTATTGTTTTTTTCAACACATATTTTCCAACATTCTAGATCATGTAAGTATCATCTGAATGCACACACATTGATATGATGAGTCATGGCATGTACATGTGCTTTGTCCTAATGAATTTCAACCAATCAGTGATCATATATATACACCAATGAAAAAGAATACTTGGAAAAAGGCCATGCTTTTTCTTCACTTACTTTATATATAAAAGTTAATAATTATATGCTAAAAATGTATTTCAACCAATCCGTGATTATACACTAAATGTTCAAAAGCGTGATATATATGAAAAGATGGCCATAGTAGGACAGGGGCTTTTCGCTTCCACTGATTTTTTATGTTAAAGCTATTAAATACATTCTTACATGAGCATATGACATGCTGTTCTTTCTTTCATCAATGGAGGCTCCATTTCCAATCCACACAAACACCCCAGTCTCACTATCTCCACTGTCCAATAGGAACACATCCTGAAAGGTCAAAGATCAAGCATTACCCAATATGATGACCTCTTTGAAGGTCAGTGTTCAAATGTTATCCAATAGAAACACATCCTGAAACATCAAAATCATCCAATAGGATCACATCCCTGAAGGTCAACATTCAAAACTATATCCAATAGTAAAACATCCTGGCAAACTAAAAGTTCAAACATCATCCAATAGGATCATATCCTTAAAGGTCAAAAGTTTAAATGCTGTCCAATTAGGAAAAACACATTTTGAAATAGCAAGGACTAAATTACAACCATTAATTTCAAAGAAAAATAAAAGCTGATTGCTGCTAAATATCTAGCTGTAAATATTCAAGGAATTTATGCTAAATAATTATAAATAATATTGAGTCTAATCAAGATCAGATATTACATCATAAACTGTCAAATGGAACACATGTCAAGTTGTTTAGAATATATTACGCTTAAATGGAAATTTACTTTACACTGAAATTTACCTCTGAATCAAAGTCTTCCATGGTGACATCACCAGTTTTCCTCTCGGTGAACTCTAGGTTTTCGGTCCTGTCAGACAATCTAAAATATAGTGAACAAGTTCTAGATATGCATGTTGTATTATTATCCAACATTTGTACGCCTGGCAGCAAGACTCTGTTAGTATTAGTACCCCCCCACTCTGTTCTCATCTGTGGGTAGTGTTTATGGGGAAGAAATGGGTTGAGAATGGGGAAGAAATGGGTTGAGAATGTGGGAGAAATGGGTTGAGAATGGGGAAGAAATGGGTTGAGAATGTGGGATAACAAGGTGTGAGATACACACAGAGTCTTGCATAATGGCATAAGTACATTTTGCAATCTAGTTTTGACAATCGAGTATATCCTGTAATAGTGTTTGGTAAATTCTGATTCAAATTCTCAAAATTGGTGAACACATCCCTATTTTACGAATAAATGTATCCTGTATGTACATTGTTAGTTTGTAAGTCATATAAAGAATTGAAATACAATGCTGTCAATAGCCTGAATAAGTTTTGAAAAATTCTAAATTCAGTACAATTCTATGTGAATAGTACAATATTAATAAAATGTACAATATAGCTTTACCCCCCACCCCCTCAAAATAAGACTGAATTTAACAATAGTGAAAAGTTAAATCTATTTCTTACAGTTCTCATCCATTCTCAGTTGACACATAAAAACAGACACAATTGATCAAATTTTGAGCATAAATACAATCAGCCTAATTTGCTGAAAATGCTGAACATGCAAATTACTTATTCAAACCTTAAGTAAATTACAAGCAAATGCATTTAGAGGTGTATTGTATTGTTAAACGTAGTGTTTAAGTGCAATATTGCAATATAAAGTGCAAATTTGAATCAAAACTGTAAGCAAAATCATTTGCACAAAATTGTGACATCGATAAATTAATACATGCAAAAGAGGATTAATTACAAAACCTAATAATAACCCTACCAGAGATTTATTGATTTGAAGTGCTTCATCATTTTATATTACTAAATAGTAGTTACTTTAGTTACATAGGGTAGCTAGGTAGCCATAAAAATAGAACCATTAAATAGAAGAGCTTGAAAATGCTTTTTATTTGAAGCTTCTAGCGCAATTTTGAAGGAAATTGCATTTTGTAAAATTCAAAACAAATCATCAAAAAATATTTTTGCCTTGCTCACGCCATGGTTGATCGCATCCCCCCTGGCTGAAAACCAAGAAGGATATTGATGATCACACCACTCCCCCTGATTGAAAGCTGGCTACACCCCTGGTGGGCTTTGTAGAGACGTGTTCATAGATATAGTATGTTACATATATCAACTAGAACTGATTACAGAATAGTAATTATAACACAAGCTTTCTACCCCTTGGTGAAAATGACAGAATGGTATGGGAATGTATTTCATACCTACTGAGGTTCTTGGTACATAACGAGCGGGAATATATACTGTATCTAGCCAAGGCCCGGGGCGGGATGGATACACCATCCCGGTCCCGCTCCTGAAATTTTTTTTCACAATTTTTTTGAATTTTTTTCAAATTTAAAAAAAAAAAATTCCCATTTTTTCCAGGTATGAAAAAATACATCTGTTATGTACGGTCGGTTTTGGACACAGGGTTTATCCCTAGGGAAGTATGTGTATATCCCTTGAGATAAAACCTGTATCCAAAACCTCCCAGTACATAACCCTTATATATTGATATCTGAGGGTTTAGGCTAGGACCCGGGAGAGCAACCTCCAGCCCCAAGATCCAATATCCCCCATCCTCTAGGCTGTCATCTTGCGTTATCAAGTTTTGGACTTGTAGAACATAGTGACTGAGAGTGGGAACTGATGATGCTAAGCTGTGTCAATTTGAAATATGTGACAGGTGAATTGATAGACACATTTCATATTGATAAAAAGATGTCAGTGTAATCTATCAGTTTAAAGATACAAACAAGCAACACTGCCATCTTTTAATCCAACAATAAGAAACTTTCTATCAGCTTGGTGTCTGGATTTAGAACAAAATGTGACGTGAAAAAGTGGAATTGTCATTATGCAGATGTTCTATACAAATTGGCTCTATATTCTAACATCACAATTCAGTGTCATTTCAGCCCTGAATACATGTATTTGCCAATGAAATGAACACTGAAATGGCACCAACAGAACAGGTTAGTCTTGCTTCAAGACCTTGGACCAAACCTATCTACTTTACAACAGTATATTTGTTGCTAAAGTAGGAAGGGGTGGAGGTCCAGGATTTTGAAGCAAGACTATGATAGGTGAACTGATTGCATATAGCAAGTGTTTTATACACACGCCAAACAAGACCTACTCATATAGAGCTCTCTCTCCAGGTTCAGCCGTCTCTGACTCTTCAGCTTCATCTGTGTCATCGCCAACGAGGCTGGAGAAATCACTTGGCTACAGAACCAGAAACATATGTGTCACTCTAAGGCCAAAGTAATTAGCTCACTTGGTGCTGTTTTTTGTTTGTTTAACACAACACAAATTAAACAGGCCAGGGTAAATTGAAATTTGGTTTTTGGTACATGATACTTGTTTTTTTAAGTTTAGCAGAGCTAAATTTTGTAAAATTATTGTTCAAATACATATAACATTTTTGAATGTGATAAATCAGGTCTTTTTCTTTACAAAGTTATGAACAAAACCAATGTTATGCTCTTTTGTAAGCCTCTAACAGTTCAATGTATATAATAATGCACATTTAATTTAAATAGAAATAATAAAAAACAAATATGAATGTACAATATAACCAAAATCAAACAATTAAAAGTGTAATTTTTAGTCAAAACATAATGATCACCAGCTCAAATCTGAAAATAATTACATAGCATGCAAGTCCCCTAAAAGAAGAATGGACGTTTTTATTGGTTTTCAAAAAGGGCAGGGAATTCCCATAATCCAACAACTGAACATTACATTGCGGGACTACCTTACTACTTATTGGTTGGGTGTGCTTCTTATTGTACTTACAGACACAAAATGTTTTTATTGCAACATCACAAAATATATCCAGGAACTAAAAAAGGGAAGGGGACAGTTAACCCTTCCCATCCCAATTCAGAAAATAATGATCTGGGATTGAGAGGGTTAATGTGCAAGCAAGCTAAAGCAGATTGACAAATTACAAAATGCCAAAAAATGTTATCAAAATTATTCCGAATAACAAGCAATTAATGCTTTCACAATAATTCCAAACTAAAAAAAAAAAAAAAATTAAAACAAATACCAACGATTATGAAATCCTTTATTTGTGATTTGTCAATTAGCTTACAATCTAAAAACTTAACAACTTTTGCAAAAAACAAGCGGAATTCTACATACTGCATTAAAACTTTTTCAGTGCTGCCATCTACGACATCTTCACCCTCGGCCTCATCATCACCAAGTTTCTCAGTGAGCTGAGCTTCCTAAAACGCCATCTATATGAATGAATGTTTGTGCAAAAAAGATCCATGGACTTCGGTGTTTAGAAGAAATAGCAAAAAAATATAAAAACGTTACAGAATATAATATCACCATTACAAATGTATATCATTTTGGGGATTTTATCATTTCTGACAAACAGATCAGATTAAACTTAAATGGTTTATCTAATTTTTTATCAATTTTGCTTAAGGGATATAACAATATGCATTCAAAATATTCTAAAATTGTGCATGTTTTTACTATTTCATTGTGATCTGAACCATGTACATGCATTAATGTATGCCCTAGCTAATGAAATCTATGATCCGATGCTAAAACTCAACATTGACATATTTGGCAAATCTCATTCACAGCTTCGTCCTGGTCAAAGTCCTTCAGATCCTTGCCTAACAAATGATCAATTTTTAGACTTATATATATATTCCCTTTTAATATTTTTGGGTTGCAGGTTGGATGCATTAATTGAAGCTTTTATGATTATGCAGATATATATTCTGAACTTGTGGTCAAATTAATATATCAAACATCTAAATCAAAAGCAACACTATAAAAACATAAAACTATAGATTATATATGGAAATACTACATAACTAAAATACATATTGAAACAAAATACATTGTAAGTATACTGTATATTTAACACAAGGCATTAACATGACAAAATGTCACCACCTAGTTGCTCACGATATAATGTGTTCAATCTTAAGTCAGATTTGAATTTCTGAGATCTTGTAAATGATTTTGAAAAAAATAAATTGGTCAATTGATAAAAGACTTCCTTGATCCTGAGAAGGTCATTGAAGGCGAAATCTCAAATCTAAAATCAGATTTGAACTTCTGAGAACAATTTGAAGCAAGGTGTAAAAAGAACTTTTTGAGATTTGAACTTCTGATAACTTGTATATGATTTTGAAAAAATGGTCAATTTCAAGCAAGTCGAAAAAAGACCTTTTTGACCTTTAAAAGGTCAAATCTTAAATATAAAGTCAGATTTGAACTTCTGAAAACATGAAGATGATTTTGAAAAAATTGAAGTCTGTCTACAGTATTTGTTACGTTATTGGAAGAATTTGTTACAGACGCCAATTGCCAACCACCAACCACTGACCAGCGGAAAAAAAAACGGAGACCATAACAATATGTCACCACTTTTTGGAGGTGACATAATCATATTGAAAACTAATTTATTTTAGCTCTTGAAACTTGTTAAATTCTTTGAAGATTTTTTGAAAAAATTGAAGTTGAATTGTTTATGTAGTAATGTATCAAAGACTATAGAAATGGCATATACAAAATATTCAATAAAACACATTTTATCAGTAAAATATTTAGTGTATCATCAAAAATATTGGAGAAAATATGCGGATTCCTTTGAGGATGGCGGAAAAAATTGATATCAGCAAGGGAAAAAGTAAACAGGCATGCAGTTAACACTGAACTGCATATAAATGAAAATATCAGTAACTCAATCAAATTCTACAGAAGAAAGGCTCAAAACTTGTGACGTTTTAAAATCAACAGTACAGTAGAAGAGTAGAATCAAAAAGGAATTTAGTAAATTGACCTTGAGAAGGTCATTGAAGGTCAAATCTCAGATTTGAACTTCCGATAACTTGTGGATGATTTTGAAAAAAAAATTGGTCAATTTTAAGCAAGATGACCTTTTTGGACACTAATCTGTAAAGAAATGCCAAAAAATTATGCTCTTCAATCAACTTTTACAGAGAAAAGTGTGAAAACAATGTGACCACAACTAAAAGTGAAATTTAGCAGATGGACTAACCTCTTCATCTCCCTCATCCACTGTGGTAGCTTCAGCCTGGCCATTCCTCTCAGCCTTCAAGGTCTCTAAGAACTGAGCCGCCTGAAGATAAAAAAAATTCAGATAAATCCCTCGCACTGTTTGGCTTGAAACCTGTAGACATGATTAATCGGGATGTCTGCCTGCCTGACCAACCACCCATCCAACTGACCACCCTCCGGGCAAACAGATCACAAAATAGCAACCAAGGATGCAAGGAGACAAAAAAATATCCCAGAATCCATAGATGAACCTTGCAGCAGCCTAGCAGTTAGTTATGCTATGTAGAGATACAGCTCATCTATGAATTCCACCTCTTGTACTAAATATAAACAAAAACTACTCTTATACCTACATGTAATCATAATCCACTTGGAGTCATAATATTGTAACATGTTCACAAATGTGTAGCTGAAAAAGGGATTTCAAACTTGCTACATGTATAGCCATTCCAATTAAAATATCAGTTTTTTAAAATTAATTTAATGATAACTTCATATCTGTCAGTTGCACTGCACTTTTTCGATACCTTGGTCAAACCAATTTTATTGTATGCCTCTGAGATATGGTACAGAAAGAAGCATGCAGAAGCCATTGAGGCAATACACTTATCACTTCTTAAATGTTTGCTTGGCGCTGCACCGGTCATTTAAGGGGATGCTAGGACACTATCCTTTAAAAATTTGGTTTTTGATTAAATATTGGATCACGATGAAAGCTTATGATTGGATGCATGTAATGTAACCATGGGAGCTTTAGAAAAGAGCTTTAGAATGATTTTTATTTGAAACTTCTAGCTCAATTTTGAAGGAAGTTACATCAATTTTTGTAAAATTCAAAATAAATCTTATTTTTTGGCTCACCCCTTGACTGAAAACCTGTGGGTTCTCTTGGATCACTAAATGCAACCTATAACCACCATGGTATCTCAAGACTGAGAAGAAATGAGATTTCATGATGGTTAATCATGATGGTGTACCAATGTAAAACCTCCTCATTATTTCCTAGATCCTCCCTAGAGAGGTTCATTCATAGTTCAATGTAAGAGTGTAAATAAATGGATACAGAGACAAAACAAGAAAGATTTTCTGCTACAGCTTTAAATTGCCTTACAAGATATCAATTCAAACACATATGCAGAATGATGGTGAACCAGTGGTGAACACCTTTCCTTAAAATAACAGGCCAGTTAATGATAATATTTGCAAGGGTCTTATATTGATTAGTGGTCTATGCTAACACTATCCACATTCTAGACATTCAATTCACACATATGCTCTTGGACTATATGGAAATACTGCTAGTAAGTACTGTGAGTACATTACATATACCTTCATTTGTACACATCTTTTTACAATGGGCAGTTCCAGTAACAGCGAGGTGGAACTCCTGGTTACAGCTGGAAAATAACATTTTGGGAAAAAATTGCTATACCTGCACATGTTATTTTCGGGTACAAAATTAAGTATGAAGGCATGTGTGTATTTCCTTCCTTTTTTCAGGAAAGTATCATCACATTGTCTACTTTTAGTAAACCTGGAAACAGGTCAAAACTTCAAAAGAAAATTTGGAAAGATAGAAAGCGTGGAATATTAGAATATCCTGGAGTTCCCATTGAACTCTGACCAGATTTACTAAAAGAAGACAATGTAATGATACTTTCCTGAAAAAAGCAAGAAAATTAACACATGCCTTCATACTTTATTTTGTACCAGAAAATAACATGTGCAGGTATAGCAATTTTTTCCCAAAATGTTATTTTCCAGCTGAACCCTAAATGGTTCGAGAACTTTTTATTTGCATTAATTCACACCATCTTGGAAGTTAAACATTCTAATATTTGGACCTCCTCAAGGTCAAATTAAATTCTAATGGTTGGCTAAAGTTTCTCCTCTTGTTGATCTTAATGATCATAATGTATAATGTCATGTTAGAAAAGTCCACTTAACTTACTATCTTTCACAAAATCAGATCCTTACAAACTGAAGGTTGAAGGGTCTAAATTTTGTCAAAACAAAATAATTCAAATAAAAGTAGTTGTAAGCAATGGAAAATGAGCATTAGGGAGGAATCAAGAGTTAGTTTTAGGTAGGATTGTTTGAAAAAAAGACTATGTAACATGACATATAACTCCATAACATAATTATAACACCTTTTACTAGTGTAATATGCACCAATTAGGTGTTACATGTACTCACAAACACTCAAATGTCAAGTTCATGAGTCCATGTTCAAGGCATTGTGTGTTATCAAAACCTGATTATACCAGCCAAATCAGATGTACATGACAGTAAGCACCAATTATTGAAGTTCAGGATATCATACTCTTTTCATTAGTGATTTAAAAGAGAATGTTATCTATACATTTACCCTCAAATCATTGTGACATGGAACTTCTCTCAAAGTCCAGCAGCCATGCAATTTGACAACACACTGGGCATTCATTTAAACCTATACCTCTCTCCAAAACGCAATATGTGAACATCATTTTTTTTCCATTTTCAAACGACCGAAGAAATGCTTAAATTTAGGTTTGACATAGATATAAATGTTTTTTTAGCGTAAAATCAAAGCATAACCATTAACTTAAAAAATAAAAATAGTCGGTGCCGGGATTCAGCCCGGACCTTCGAAGTGACAAGCGAGGACGCTGCCACTGAGCTACCCAGGCATTGGTTATGCATCAATGTTATTTTAAGGACTATAATTAAACTTCTTTTTAGTAAGTCACGTGACACTCTAAATTTAGAAATCTACGAAGAAATTTGGTTACTGGCGAACCTCTCAGCAATTTAATGAACAATCGTCAAAATAACATCTTTATCGTGAGTATTTCTACACAGGTATTTGCTCCATTTGTTCATTATTGTATATTTTCTCATTAAAGCACAAAATATTACCAGGGACCCCGGGAACAATCTAAGATTGCGTTTCGGAGAGAGGCCTGACTTTAAGTTACACATAGCTAGGCAAGGTGTGTCCAATTCCACCCAATCAGCACAGGGTATGAACATTGCATGATACTAACTAGTCTTAAATGCACTCCAGGTCATTTTTAGATTACATCATTTCATAATGTCAATTTGGCTGTTTAGTTGTTCAATTCACTCCCTCATCTCTTGTATATACAACCAAAAATAAGACTGAACACTGGTGAATCTACTTAAAGTTCTGACATGTGTACTTTATAAAGTTTAAACAAGCCCATGAGAAAAATGTCACATGGTTCATGCTTTAAAATGTAAAACAGAGTTAAAAAGAGTGTTAAGGAATAAAGTAAACAGGCATGTAGTCAACACTCTAAATTGTATAGAAATACAAGAAAATTCATTCAAATCTGAGAAGATTGTATAATTATCATGACTAAAACAGCCTAGAAAGAAAAATTAAGACTAGGATTTATACACTTATAACATCTTGTAATTTTAGACTCAACAGACAAACATACTCTGGTGACGACAACAGTTGAATAATCATCATGGCTGAGAAAAGAAATGTGGATTTGTTGAACCTGCCACTGGCAACAATTGACATGACTGAGGCTTTGGAAAATCCTGAGAAAATAGCACCAAAAGTTGTAAAAGCAATGGAAAATGAAGGATTCCTCTACTTGAGAAACATTCCTGGGTTTAAGCCTGATGAATTATTGCAATGGACAAAATGGTTCTTCAATCTGCCCCTGGAGACAAAAATGGCAATATCGAAGAAATGTTTCAAAGAGGACAATTTGAATAGCTTCAGAGGTTACTTTCCAGTAATTCCTGGAGGGCATTCCCATAAAGAGGCTTTCGAAACGGGAAGTTTTGGTGATTTCGATCCTGTGAAGCAACAGAATCAAAAACTGATCAATGGCCGTCCATTGATGCGTGATGTCACCTCTGAAGGAAACAGTTGGCCAAACACAGGAACTTCCGATGATGAAATCTACAGAAAAGTCATGGAGTATAACTATGATATTTATCGCAAGACAGCGAGCCAAGTTCTCCAATTGATTGCAAGAGGTATGGGACTTGATCCAAACTGTTTTGATTATATGTTCAATCCATCCCCCCTTGCAACTTTAAGACTTATCCATTATCCAAGCCGCGTGAATTTTCCCCCCGAGGAAATCCCTGATGAGGCCAGAGATGGGGATACCCTTATTACAACAGGAGAACATGCTGATACAACATTCATTACCCTCCTTGCAACATTCGAAAACTGGGGGCTACAAATGCTGCAAAATGATACATGGGTTGATGTTCCCCCGATACGAGATGGTCTCGTTATGAACATTGGGGCTTTAATGACGGATTTATTTGGCGGTCGATTAAAATCAACAATGCATCGAGTGATTGACCTGGGTGAGGACCGATACTCTGTTCCATTTTTCTATGAGCCTCAATTCGACACAGACATAAGTAAAACATTCGATGGAAAAGAGATTGAAAGTATTGGACGTTACCATCGGTACGGTCCGTGGATGTGTAACAGAACCAGCCAATTTAAAGAATATGCTACAACGGATTTTGGTGTACTTGACTAAAACAATTCAACAAAATATTACACAAGACTTTTGTAACACATTATGAATGTGTCACACTGATAAAACTGTATATGGGTATATGCACATGTTTACAAAAGCTCACTATGTAAGCTAAAAATTACACATACACCATTTAGGGGTGATGCCCAAAGTTTGACAGTTGTGAATTAATTTCTTCTGATTGAACCCCCCAAAATCTTCCTTTTCCCTCCCCCCTAAACTAGCTCTGTTCTGCCACAACTGTTGGCAATTTTACATTTTGAATACTCTACAACTACTAATGTATGGTCACTTTTGAAAATTCTCTTCTTTTCAACATGGAAAATCCTCACTTCAGCAAATCCAGGTGTCATTTATATATGGTCATTTCTGTGTGATTTATATTTTATGTTTTAGAATATGAGTGTTTTAAAACCCCCACTTAACAAATATTAAACTCTAAATAGGCGATACACGGAAAATAAATTAATTTCACTGGAATCAGTTTTCCAATATTAACAAAAACATGATGAAAGAAAAATTCAACCGAGACAACCTCTTTTGACATGACCCATCATGACACAGCTCTTATGTCATGTAGGTACAAATAATATTTGTTATCTAGACATTGAACATACATGTCAATATAAGACAATGTAATTCTAGCCCAAGGTTGAATTGACTTTGAAACATACCGATGTACGTGCAGTAGAACATGTGTAAGTGGAACACCCTTTGGACCACTAAAAAGTGTTCCATTTGGGAGGTGTTCCACTTTCACAGGTTCATTAACATGGAGAAGATGGGTCAGGGAACTTTAAAAACATGGTTCCACTTGTGAGGTGTTCCATTTACAGAGGTGTTCTACTGTACATGTACTGGCATTAAGGTAATTTCTAACTAGGACACTCCCCTTTTAGGAGAAAAAGCCACGCATATAAAGTAAAACCTGTCTAATCCAAACACTATTGGGACAGACCAAAAGTGTTCAGATTAACAAGTTTCTTCACATTTCAAGTTTTTCTCTATATGTGAGTCTATTGGAGATAACATTTGAACCAAGAAAAAGTGTTCACATTAAGATGTGTTTGGATTAGAGAGGTGTTCAGGTATATAAAGGTTTCACGGTATCCATCTACATAAATACTATCCACAAAATCATTGTAAAGTACATGTACCTTTGCACAAATCATATCTTACAAATCTTAATGCATTTTAAAGACTGATTATACCTTGATTATTGAAAATGTTAAAAAATTGCACATGCATTTTTGTATCTTGTTATTTTTAAAGTCTGCAAATAACATGTTAAATATGTAACACCTATGCATTGACTAAAATAAATATATCTACATTTGAAAATAGTTGGTTTATCGCTAGCTTAATATCAGAAACATATTGAAATGTTAGATAATATATCATGGGACCCATTATGTGGTTAACTTAGCAGTACAACGTACAACTTGGCAGCTCAATGTACCCATTAGTGAAGCTTTCTACCATGGGCTTACTTCACGATATCAATGTCCATTTTTAATAGTGAACAACATCATACATAATGAAAGATCTTTATTTAGTGAGTAAAATTGTTATAAGCCTTTCACATGTACAAAATCAAAATTATTGAAAAATAAAGTCTACTTGAATCTTCTCACGTGCAAAATGTGAATAACTGTAAGAACATTATTATAGAAGTCTGATATATACTTTCAAGTCCGTTCACCATTTTTCTTTCTTTTAAGTCTTTAGACATGCAATTCTCATGCTATTTTTTAGTAGTAGAATAGAATATTAATTTCATTATGACTTTGATATCATGGTTATAAAATCTGATCACAATATAGCCCCCAAGGGAACTATAATACCCAATAATTGTTTTGCATCATAAATAAATAGTTGTCTTTTTATTTATTTATTTTGATTTACTGTAGATAGTAGATAAATGGTACTGCCAAGTTATTTCTAGGTTGGCATGCATTCTGCATTATCAAATTTACTAAAATTTCATTCATTCGTGGGCGACATCTGCCTTACGTTGTAATAGAATGAAATGGAAGTTGACACATGAAAGTACAATGAAATAACAAGATATCCATTGTGAAAATGCCACAAGTTTTTCTCCCAAAATGTAGAAATATAGTCGATTCGTTCTTGGAGTTGAAAATAAGAACTAAACCGTAGGAGCTTGTCTAGTTTCTATGTTGCTTTGAATGAATGAATGTACCTGTAAAGACTGGGATATGATTTCATTGGAAATGGTGATCCCCCATATTTTTACATCTCCCATTGGTAGAGCCCGCAATAATAACTGTACTACTTGTTTTAGCCTCAATTCTTGTATTGGTACCCTCTATTCAACTTCATCAATTTTTGTAACAAGGCTTTTACATGCAAATGACACCACCTGCCATTTGTAAAGATGCAGATCCCCACTATTGTATAACATGTGAGGTAAACAGGGGTATGTACTGTGTGTAGAAGCTTTATCAAATATATATGAGCCTCACCATAGGAAAACCTGTTTTATCACAAAAATTTTAATTGTGCTACAGAGCCAAAAATGTGCCCAAGATTAGGAGGAAAATGTGCTAGGTTCAAATCAGTCTTTTTGAGTCTATATCTGCAAGGAAAAATTGTTAAGACACCAGCCATGGCTCATTTGAAAGGTCTCTTTGTGCTTTTAAAGATATAAAAAAATCAAAATCTTGAAAAAATCTGTGATAAGACCCCTTTTCCTGGCCTGGCTCATATACCTTATGTGATATTCTGGAACCAAACTCACCAGCTGGAATATGCAAAGGTTATCTCATGGACATAGCAAATATAAGTAAACATATACTAAAATCCCAAAACTGGCATGGCTATTTCGAGTTAAAAGGAGAAATAACACTCATATGAACTCATTTTCAGATTCAATAGAAACAAACTTCTGTAGAAATGTCATTACCTTGTATCTTTCCATGCCGGTGCTTCCGCTTCCGTTCCACTGGATGAAAGTGAGGCCAAGGTCAAGGATGAAGACATCGTCAGAGTTCAAACTCTCCCTCAGTCGGGGAACCTAAAAAAAATTTAGTTATAAGTAAAATGGAGTAACACTGTACCTCTTCAACACATATGTAAAAAAATGAATTCACACTGTACCTCTTTCGCGCATATGTAAAATGAATTCACACTGTACCTCTTTTCGTGCAAATGTAAAATGGAGCAACATTGTAACTCTTCAACACATATGTAAAATGTAAAATGGAGCAACATTGTACCTCTTCAACACATATGTAAAATGTAAAATGGAGCAACATTGTACCTCTTCAACACATATGTAAAATGTAAAATGGAGCAACATTGTACCTCTTCAACACATATGTAAAATGTAAAATTGAGCAACATTGTACCTCTTCAACACATATGTAAAATGTAAAATTGAGCAACATTGTACCTCTTCAACACATATGTAAAATGTAAAATGGAGTACCACTGTACCTCTTCAACACATATGTAAAATGGAGTACCACTGTACCTCTTCAACACATGAAAAAGGGAGTAACAATGTACCTCTTCAACACATGTGTAAAATGGAGTAACAATGTACCTCTTTTGCGCATATGTAAAATGGAGTAACAGTGTACTTCTTTTGCGCATATGTAAAATGGAGTAACACTGTACCTCTTCAACACATGCGTAAAATGGAGTAACAACGTACCTCTTTTGCGCATATGTAAAATGGAGTAACAGTGTACTTCTTTTGCACAAATGTAAAATGGACTAACACTGTACCTCTTCAACACATGTGTAAAATGGAGTAACAATGTACCTCTTTTGCGCATATGTAAAATGGAGTAACATTGTAACTCTTTAGCGCATATGTAAAATGGAGTAACATTGTACCTCTTTAGCGCATATGTAAAATGGAGTAACATTGTACCTCTTTAGCGCATATGTAAAATGGAGTAACAGTGTACCTCTTCAACACATGTGTAAAATCGAGTAACAATGTACCTCTTTTGCGCATATGTAAAATGGAGTAACACTGTACCTCTTTAGCAAATATGTAAAATGGAGTAACATTGTACCTCTTTAGCGCATATGTAAAATGGAGTAACAGTGTACTTCTTTTGCACAAATGTAAAATGGACTAACACTGTACCTCTTCAACACATGTGTAAAATGGAGTAACAATGTACCTCTTTAGCGCATATGTAAAATGGAGCAACATTGTACCTCTTCAACACATATGTAAAATGGAGTAACACTGTACCTCTTTAGCAAATATGTAAAATGGAGTAACAGTGTACCTCTTCAACACATATGTAAAATGGAGTAACACTGTACCTCTTTAGCAAATATGTAAAATGGAGTAACAGTGTACCTCTTCAACACATGTGTAAAATGGAGTAACAATGTACCTCTTTTGCGCATATGTAAAATGGAGTAACAGTGTACCTCTTCAACACATATGTAAAATGGAGTACCACTGTACCTCTTCAACACATGAAAAAGGGAGTAACAATGTACCTCTTCAACACATGTGTAAAATGGAGTAACAATGTACCTCTTTTGCGCATATGTAAAATGGAGTAACAGTGTACTTCTTTTGCGCATATGTAAAATGGAGTAACACTGTACCTCTTCAACACATGCGTAAAATGGAGTAACAATGTACCTCTTTTGCGCATATGTAATAAAAAGGAGCAACATTGTACCTCTTTAGCGCATATGTAAAATGGAGTAACATTGTACCTCTTTAGCGCATATGTAAAATGGAGCAACATTGTACCTCTTCAACACATATGTAAAATGGAGTAACACTGTACCTCTTTAGCAAATATGTAAAATGGAGCAACATTGTACCTCTTTTGCGCATATGTAAAATGGAGCAACATTGTACCTCTTTTGCACATATGTAAAATAGAGTACCTCCTCAACATATTGCTAAAATGGAGTAACACTGTACCTCTTCAACACATACATGTATGTAAAATGGAGTAACACTTACCTCCTTGATGCGAATGTTGCCCTTGGAGCCATTGAATTTGAAGAGACGTGGCTTGTATTCCTCTGGAGTGACCTTGTTGAACCCGGAATCAACACCTCCTCGCATTGTCCTGAAGTAAAATGAAGTTAATTAACTCATAGGGATGGTCTCCAAATGTTTTCAACAATAATGGAAAACCAAAATTAATTACATAATCTAGTTGAAAGCCCATGTTTAAACCTCACCCCTCTTTACAAGAGCAAATCTGAAAATGTTCATTAGCATTTAAATTATTCACAATAACTTTCACCCATGAAAATGTCATATCCTCCCCTTACAAAATCAATAAAGTATTTTAAAACGTCTGACATGTTCTCTTAGCAGTACAGTGTATGTTGATAACAGATCAATTTGAACTTTTACATGGTCTTTATGAAGCATGTTACTGAAATGTGGCAGAGCAGTACAATGGTTCAAAACTCATATCACAATTTGGAGAATATTTACATTGGTTCAATCCATCCATAAGACCAAGTAACAGTATTATTTTTATGTTTATTAAATAAATAATACAAACATATTAATGGAATTAATAGAGAGGTTTCTCAAAACAGTTTATGGCTAAAACATATCAGCAACAGCATCTATTTTAATTGGTCTGCTATGCATAATTCTGGTGAATGCGTTAAAGATTTTGGATATGTTGAACTAATAAAAACATTGTGCAAATCCTCATTAATCAGGCCCGTAGCCAGGATTTGCCAAGGGGGGTTCATTTTCAAAAATTTCCAGGGGGGTTCACATTTGACAATTTTGGCCCAAATATGGCTAAAATCACTTGATGAAAAACTGCATGATTTTGAAATAATTTTTGGCCAGGGGGGGGTTCACCCGAACCCTGCCGAGCTACGGGCCTGCAGTAAAATGAACAGATTAAAGGTATGTGTTTGCTGCAAATTCTACATTATACATTAAGTAATGGTGGCAACAGTTGTGGAAAACAAAATTTATTTTTTGTAAGATGGGCAGGGATGAATGTTGAATGTACACGTACTTAGGTGAAGGGGGTAAGTATCAATTTGCAAGATGGGAGACTGTCATGTTCATACTGTTAGGGGAAGGGTGTCAATGTTAGTGGAATCTATGTGAATGACAAACTAATATTCTATGAGGGGGAGGAAATAACTGAAATTGACTCTGTATTTATAACTCCACAACTGTCAACTCATAAACTTCGTCTCTATGGGTCAACCGCATGCAGTTTGTCTATTCTACTATCATATATTATGAGTCTCATGCAATTCTACCGCACATGCAAGGCTAGGTGTCTCATTAGTGTTACTAAACTATGGGTTTTAATTATGGGCATCCCATTGCATCATATCTTCCCTGACTGGTATGTTTAAATGACAAAGAGGGACGTTTATGATATGTCCATTAAATGTGTGAAATATGCATGATCCAAGAACGATTATATCTCAGGGTTCCAACTTTTTTTATTTTTTTTTATTTTAATCTCCAAGCAATTTGATCAATGCTGATTTCTCCGGCAAAGAACGTGCAAATGAACTGCAATAAAGATCCATACTAATGTCTTGATCACTTGTTTGGTTTTTAAAATGGAAACAAGACCAGAACTCACCATTTAAATTCTGAAGTACAAAATGACAGCTGCTTAAATTTGAATTTTGTCATGAATACACGGCTCCATATATGGCAGAATATCGAGTTGGAACCCTGGGAGCAGCTCCAATCTTACCAGGAGTGTAAAAGGGAATTTAAAAAGGGAATAGAAAGCACACTTACTCCATTTGCTTAAAGTAGCCGCAGAATAGCGCACTCTCGTGACCCATCACCTCGCGATGCTGAACGGGTTTGTCATCAAGATAGGTGTCTAACTCAACTGTTTTATACGCTGCCGTACCATACTCATCCTGTAGCAAGGAGCCAAAGGTCAGAAATAAGCATGGGATAACTTTCAGCCTTGATAGTAGGGAAGGATATGATATCTTCGCCTTCCTTAGATATAATATTATAGTCTTTGTATGTTCATCAATGGTCAGAAATAAGCATGACATAATCTCGGCTTGATATTAGGAAAGGATATGATATCCTGGCCTTCCTGAGATATGGTTCTAATCCTCATTTATTTATCCAGTGTAGCTTTATAGTATTTCAATCAGTCAATGGTCTGGCATGAGCATAAGATAATCAGAAGTCAGACACAAGTGTTGGATAATTTTAAAGGCTTTGATAAGTGGTGGATATATTCATATCCTTTCCCCTTTACTAATATTCGTCTTGTAGAAGAAGCTGGATACAGAGGGGATGTGGGCAATAATTTCATGTCCAAATAAGGAATTGTCACAGGTTGAGAAAGCTCCACCTATTGGATGAAAGCATTAGTAGAAGCTTACTTTAGTAAATTAAATAACCAGCACCCTGTAAACCAACAATGAGAAGTTATCTATTATTTTCTGTGTAAGGAGGTTATGTAATTTTACCATGTAGGAAATTATCATAATTATGACATCTATATGCTTAAAACGGTTGATACAAATATGTACAGTTACACTTAGAATCGAAACAACAATACCATCTATTGGCCAAAATCTTTTACTATTCTTAACTTATTTCACATTTATAATATGACGACAATCAAACATTTTTTCACATATAGATGTCAGATGTGCAGACTTATTCCCATCTCAATGGATTCTTACTCAAATGTGTTGAAATAACTTGAAAATAGTTCCGACTCATGGCCACACACTTCCCGATATTGGACGGCTTTGTCATCAAGGAATGTATCAAGTTCTACCGTTTTGTAAGCGGCAGTTGCATACTCATCCTATCAAATCAGGTGAAATATCAGTAATATGCAAAAAAGTAGAACCCTATGAATGCAGGCAGGGGCAGGATATGATATCCTTTCCCTCGTTTAAATTTCAGAAAATAGTCACACATAAGCATTGGATAAATCTGTGAATGTTATTCTATACTTTTTCTCATTAATCACATTAATGGCTTATTAGTTTTTGTTTTGACTTTTTTTCTACTTTGGTTACGCCCCAGCATCAAGAGCCACTGGTTGGTCAATATTATATGCCATTCTTACATTTGGACATTACATAAGCAAACTGCTCACAATATCAAGTATTTCCTGTACACATGAAATAAGAATAAACTCAGTATTTCTTTTAATTATAGAGCTACCTAAAGGTGGTGCCACTAACCTGTGAGCTATATCGGCCAATCCAGAAGTGGACATCATACTCGACGGATTCCTCATCCAGGTATTGCTGTAACATAAATCATGACATACTATATTTTTTCAATATTCATAAATAAAGGTACCTCAGCGGGAGATATATATATATATCACCCGCTCACCTCAGATATCAATTATATTCCCGCATGTTATTTACCTATAACACTACTAAGTATGGGATAAATTTCAATATTCATAAGGTAGTCTGATGTATTAAGTGTGTCATAGATTTAATGAAGAATGCCGATGTACAATGAACAGGCAATAAAGACCAAGTAATAAAACCAAGCAAAAAAAGTCAAACAACAAAGACCAAGCAAATAAAACCAAGCAACAAACATCGCTCAAGACATGGCAACAATCACCAAACAAGGCAACATGACAAAATGTCACTACCTAGTTGCTCATAATATTATGAGTTCAATCTAAAGTCAGATTTGAACTTTTAAGAACTTGTATATGAAATTTTTAAAAAATTGGTCAATTTGAAGAAAGTTGAACAATACTTTTTTACCTTGAGAAGGTCAATGAAGGTCAAGTCTTAAAATAAAAATCAGTTCTTAATTTCTGAGAACTTGTATATGATTTTGAAAAAATGGTCAATTTGAAGCAAGTTGAAAAAAGAAGAGAAGGTCAAATCTTAAATCTAAAGTCAGATTTGAAATTCAGAAAGCTTGTAGAGGATTTTGAAAAAGTCTGTCTTAACAGGTTTTGTTGAATTATTGGAAGTTGTAAGAATTTGTTACAGATACCGGATGCCAACCACCAACTGCCAACCAACAACCACCAACTGCTGCCATAAAAAATGGAGACCATCACCATGTTTTATGGCATAACAACAAATACAAAGCAATCAACAGAGCCTTAGCAACATAGACAAGCTAAATGGATAAATCAAATGCAATATTTTGCGTCCATCAATTAGTTTCCCTGTGAAACTGATAATCATATACATAGTATGACCAATACATAGTGTTATCATCATATGCACAGTATCTTGTATGCAGACCAATACATGGCTCTAGGGCCTTGTTGAAAATTGCAAATTAGTGAATTATTCATGGTAAGATAATTACTAATAGAACCTAGCACAGCTTGTTGTATTTACTACATACAGGCATGGTATATGAGATACATACAGGTTGTTCATTATTTGTTAATGGGAAAATGCTCTCATTTCTATGAGGCTTGGAATCTCCAATGTCATATTGCTAAATATGGCACTTGGTGAGCAGTATTGTACACTACAATACACAGAATGGAAGATTGTGTTACAGATATACAAGTGTAACTATCTATTACAGAGAAAATGGTTGCAATATCAATATCAAGGTTAAGACATAACAAGAATTAAATCACTTTTTGTGTCTTGTAATATTACTATACCGCATCTAGCCTGACAAAAACACTGCTGCCATCTATATCCATAATCTATATCAAAACTGATTTCGATCATTAAGTTTTGAAAATTGAACAGGTTGGTGAAAGAGTGACGAGAATCTTTTAAACCATTACATCCACTTATGTTATTTTTGGCCATAGCAAGGCATGAGGCAATCATTACCTCACCAAAATTTCACTGAAAGGACGATTCTCGGTTTGGAGAACAGTCTCCTGGGCTAATAATTTTTTTCATGAAAAATATAGAAATATTACCCAAATTAAACTATGAATATTCAAAAGAGGACATTTAAATCTACAAGATGTAAAAATAACAAATTGGTCTGAAGCAGGGATAATGCTCAATTAGACCGATTCAATAAAATACAAGTCTCGATTTGGGGAAAGAAGTTCATCAGTGTACTACACTAATATTTTTTTGCGAAAAATCTAGAAATATTACCCAAATTAAATTATGACTATTCAAAAGAGGACATTCAAATCTATATTATGTAAAAAAAATCAAATTTGTCCGAAGCAGGGATAATGCTCATTTAGATTGATGAACTTGGTTCTCCAAACCGAGAATCGTCCTTTATTTACTCAGATATTTTTCAACACAAACTGTGGGGATGAAGTCCAAAAGTTGTCATATATGTCCCTTAGGCTCAATTAGCCTCATCTATTTAATGTAACTTTGCCTCACCAAATCTTGCTATGTTCCTGTTATTAAAACCAACTTACATTAAGCACAATGTATGAGTCTCCCTCGAAGAATTTCCCATATTGATCTTCTGGCCATGCTTCTACCTGGAAATTCTGAAAAATAATTGTGTTGAATTTTAATTTGCATTTTTTGATTTATTATTAATGGATGTTGAGTTACAGAATTCATACCTTTTTTTAAGGTTAGTTTATTTCATATTAATCATATTTAGAAAACAATATAACAGTGGGTAAATATATGAAATGCAAGCCGAGGTCTTGTGACATTTTTGGCTTGTAGAGAATTCACATCTTGTTGTCGTATTCACATTTTCAAGTGCTAATCGCCTTGTCATGATGGCATTATAGGAATTTAAGTATTGGAGGAAGGGATTCAGCTTAGGGGGATAATGGAAAACAGGAGGAGGAATATGATCACTTTGCATACAGAACAACACACTTTTATCATAGCATTCATATTTTGAAGTATAATGCAATAAATTTTGAAGTATTTTTCATTGTAAAATTAGATTTCGCTCTCAAACAGCCTGATTTTCTCGAAACTACTCACAACTGGGATATTTTACTACCATCTTTTAAAATCTTTCAAATGTCTGTATGCTCTTATAACTTCTAGATTTTTCTAAAATCTTACTCATTTTCTGGCAATTCTACACAATCCAGAGAGTTGACTACATGCCTGTTTACTTTATTTCTTGCTAATTCAACTCATTTCACTCTATAATTTGAATGAACTGTCTGATTTTCTTGCATTTCTACACAATCCAGAGAGTTGACTACATGCCTGTTTACTTTATTTCTTGCTAATTCCACTCATTTCACTCTATAATTTGAATGAACTGTCTGATTTTCTTGCATTTCTACACAATCCAGAGAGTTGACTACATGCCTGTTTACTTTATTTCTTGCTAATTCCACTCATTTCACTCTATAATTTGAATGAACTGTCTGATTTTCTTGCATTTCTACACAATCCAGAGAGTTGACTACATGCCTGTTTACTTTATTTCTTGCTAATTCCACTCATTTCACTCTATAATTTGAATGAACTGTCTGATTTTCTTGCATTTCTACACAATCCAGAGAGTTGACTACATGCCTGTTTACTTTATTTCTTGCTAATTCCACTCATTTCACTCTATAATTTGAATGAACTGTCTGATTTTCTTGCATTTCTACACAATCCAGAGAGTTGACTACATGCCTGTTTACTTTATTTCTTGCTAATTCCACTCATTTCACTCTATAATTTGAATGAACTGTCTGATTTTCTTGCATTTCTACACAATCCAGAGAGTTGACTACATGCCTGTTTACTTTATTTCTTGCTAATTCCACTCATTTCACTCTATAATTTGAATGAACTGTCTGATTTTCTTGCATTTCTACACAATCCAGAGAGTTGACTACATGCCTGTTTACTTTATTTCTTGCTAATTCCACTCATTTCACTCTATAATTTGAATGAACTGTCTGATTTTCTTGCATTTCTACACAATCCAGAGAGTTGACTACATGCCTGTTTACTTTATTTCTTGCTAATTCAACTCATTTCACTCTATAATTTGAATGAACTGTCTGATTTTCTTGCATTTCTACACAATCCAGGGAGTTGACTACATGCCTGTTTACTTTATTTCTTGCTAATTCCACTCATTTCACTCTATAATTTGAATGAACTGTCTGATTTTCTTGCATTTCTACACAATCCAGGGAGTTGACCACATACCTGTTTACTTTATTCCTTGCTGATTCCACTCTTTTTCATTCTATTTTGTATTTTAAAACATGACTACCATGACATTTTTCTTCCAGATAGAGAAATATGTAATCATGAACATCTGTTGCACATTTAGTTAAAAAACAAATCATTTATGATTTTATGTGCTATTGATTACCCTTTGAAAAACCTCTTCCAGGTTCTTCACTCTTAAAATAAGTGATCTCCCCTGCATTAAGGGAAGTGGGCACATCACCCACCTGAGATTTTGATTAAAGGCTAGCACCTACCTGAAACTCTATTTACACCCACTCAAAAATGAGAAAAATCATGATGAATTGATACATTTTTACCAATTTTTACCAATTCGGTCTGAATCTTGTACCAACTTGAGGAAAAATCCTGAGGAAAACGCTAAATATTAGAAATTTAGCATGAGTTAGGGCAGAATGTGAGACAAAGCATGGTCAGGTTTCAAAATTCTAAAATCATCATTTGTGGTCAGAGATGAGTGTGGCGAGCCAATGAAGATTCAGGGTTAACAAATCTCTGACTTTCAATTCTATTGATTTGCATTAATAAGCGCCTTGAGACTTATATATACAATTACGAGTTGAAAAAAGAGATCATGTTATTATTATCAGAATGTATCAGAAGTGCATTCATTTATGTTGAAAACATATTCATAAGGGTATTCAATATATTTTATTCATGCACTTTCAACAAGTACATATACTCATTGATCTTCCAATGCTTTTTCCTCAGCAGAGTGCTTCATACTAATATTGTGGTCAAAATATATAATTTCTCCCCCTTTTGCATAGTGAAACAAACAAAAGGGTGTCATGTAATTTTGGCATATCACAGCTTTGATGCATTAGAGCATGACTTACATTGATTCTCCATATGTAGAGCTTGTTCCCAGCATCTGGGTCAACTGCATGCCACGCTGGCTCTGCCTCAGCAGACTCCTCTGCAAACAAATATGACAATTTAAGTAAACAAACAACATTCAGGAGGCAAACATGTAATATAAACAAACATTTTAAGTAAATAAACAAAAACAAATTCACCATAAGCAAACTCTAAAACATTCAACATAAGCAAACATGTAATATAAATAAACATTTCATGTAAGCAAACAATATTCCAAACAAACATTCATCATGGACAATCAAACATTTACATGAAATCATTAAATTTAAACCAAATTGATCCTAACATTTTATGCAATTAAAAATTAAACATTACACTCATCAATATTGAAATATACAAACAAACAAATAAACGAAAACAAACACTTAAAAATACAATCTGACACTGACAGCCATAAATAATAGCATAGCCTATGTTAGTGTACCCTTTACAATGATATATTTACAATAGAGTCAAGTTTATTCAAATATAGTTTTATTATAGTTTTTCAATGGTGAACCTGTACCTGTCTAACTAATTCAGGTTTTAAAACTTAAGATTTGTGAATGTAATTATTTGCATGTTTTCCTCAGGATTGATACAGTAAACCCTATGTTTGGGAACACCTTTAATTCAAGTTAAAATATGAACACTTTTGGAGTCCTTCCACCAACTGATTGACAAAATCCAAAACTGCACACTTTTTTTCATCATTTCCCTAGTTTCAAATATATATTTATAAATATAACTGAAGCCTAACTGACACCTCTTCATTTCAAAAATAGTACAAATTTAAATTCAAAAATGACAGAGTGCTAACTTGTCTTATTTTTCCAGGCTTAGTCTACATAGGGCAACTACTGCATTAAAAAAATAGCAAGGCATGGTCAAGATTCAGTAAAGCAAAACTGTGATGAGTGGAACAACTTTGGTCCCTCAATGTTCTACTTAGGAGGTGTTCATCTTACAGAGGCACGTGGTACTAACTTCGACCGTTAATTTGAAAATCAAGGCCTGCGATTCCATACTGCACCGTTTTTCTTCAAACTTGTTCCATTCAAAGTAAAACAAAATTGCCTTTCTGTTGGTACATTGCTTTATTGTAAAGAATCCTTCGTTTTAGCAGCGTTTCGGTCCCCAGTTGTGAGAAGCCCTCCTAGCAGCTGGGGACCCAAATGCTGCTGAAAGTAGGGACTCTGTATAGCACAATAATGTACCAACAGAAAGGCATTATTGTTATGCTTTGAATGGAACAAGTTTGAAGAAAAACGGTGCAGTATGAGACTCGCAATCCTTGATTTTCAAACATCTGGTAGGTCAAAAATTCAAATTAACGGTCGAAGTTAGTACCGCATGAGAGGTTCATTTTAAATTTATGATGTCAATAGATAAAAGGATTTTAAAATGTGTTCCAAAAATGTGTTCTACTTACAGAGGTTCATTTTACATCATGCCCATGGGTAAATGTGTTCCACCTAATGGAGGTGTTCCACTTACAGAGGTGTTCCACTCAACTGGTTTTCCTGTATACTAATGAGCTTATCTCTCTGAGCAGACCAACATGGATTTATAGCATCATATATTGTATCACTTTATGAGTCACTCTACTCTAGTAGGTTAGTTATTAACAATGAAATCAGGCAACTTTCTCACAATACTTGTATATATACTGTATGCTTCCCATACTAAGGTTGAAAACATGATTGAATGAGTCCTTGCTTAATTGAGCCCAAAACTCAATAAAACATAATTTTAAGTAAGGTTAAACAAGGCATTAACATGAAAAAATGTCAGCACCTAGTTGCTCATAATATAATTAGTTCAATCTGAAGTCAGATTTGAACTTCTGAGAACTTGTACATGATTTTGAAAAAAAAATTGGTCAATTTGAAGCAAGTTGAAAAAAGACCTTTTTGACCTTCTTTAACCTTGAGACGGTCAATGAAGGTCAAATCCCAAATCTAAAGTCACATTTGAACTTCTGATAACTTGGAGATGATCTTGAAAAATATTTGCCAGTTTAAAGCAAGTTGAAAAAAAGATCTTTTTGATCTTTTTTGACCTTGAAAAGGTCACTGAAGGTGAGAGAACAGTCACAAGATTGATATTGAAGGTGTATATTATATATCATATGCGGTAAATATAATTTATGAAGATTATAAAGATTTGAACTTCTGAGAAAAACTGAAGTTAGTATAAACACTTATTTGTTAAGTTATCGGAAGTTTTAAGAATTTGTTACACTTTTTGGTGGTGACATAAAAACATGATAGCTCAATTTAACATTTTGCTGCCTTACTGGCGATGGCAATCACATCTTGTCAATGAACTTGGAAAATGAGTTGCCTTTTGAACAATTGGACTGAATTAAATGCCATAATGTTAGATTGGGCGATCATGTTTTTAGCATTAGTCACAAAATCTGGAGTTAATGTACTATTCTTTTAGACCAGGAAGTTTGGCCAAGTTAAGTTCTAGCTCACAGTGGCTTATTCTGATAAACATTGAAAATACAATTTTGGGCTCAATTTAGTACCTTACTTATTCAAAACATGTACCTTTTCTATCACAAATGTACTCATAATATTTATTGAAATAGGTTACTCCTAGTACTATAGTAATTAGTTTCATTTCTTAGCTTATGTTTTTTATATTCAAGAGAAGTCATGAGATTGATATTGAAGGTGCATATTATATTAAATATAATTTATGAACCTTTTCTTTCATGAAATTGAAAACGTTGAATCACATCCGTGGGTGTACTGATTACACTTTAAGAAATGTGTTAAGTTTCATTTCTAGTATTTTTGTAAAGTGACAAATGCATCATGTAAAGTATTGGGTGTCTACTAGAGACAGGTGTTCACTGCAAAGAGGTGTTCACTAAGACATGTTTTACTGTATTTGAGACTTAGTTTATATCAGCAAATGATACATAGATACTATAGTATGAAATCAATGACAATAATTATCACATGATAATTGTACCTCATATGTTATATTTCTTCTTAATATCTATATGCTTTCCGTTGTTTAATATCACTAAATCCAGGCTCAAAAGCAATGAGTTAAAGGGACATGCAATTGTTTTATCCAATAATCCAAAACCCTTAACAGTTATAGATAAGACTATACATGTGTCATATATTGAGATAAAGAAAATGTATTGTGGTGCAAATAATGAAAAAAAGAAATAAAAATGTTTTTTAGCTCCAGAACCCATACGAATAGAAAGGTAAGACTATTTCCTTGAGACATATTGTTTGAAATCTCTTTTCAGTTAATCTCCCTATAAAGTACTTGAAAGTTCCTTTCAGGGTTCTCACTAGGCTTTTAGACTACCAAGATTCTCTCTAATGTCTAAAGACCGTCTTGCTCCAGAGTCTAATAGCTTTTCTGGAGTCTAAAGTGTTTTTTCCGGAGTCTAATTTTACAATTTTATCACATTATTTGTGGTAAAACTCTTGAGAAAACACATAAAATTGGATACAAACAAGGAATAGGAAGTCAGAAACCTTTTATAAATGTATATTATGAAGAAAATAGGAAGATAATCTTAGTTGTATTTTGAAAAGTTTACAAATGGGATATCTCTGATCTTACATTGGGGAGAAGTAGTTGTGATACCACAAAAAATCTGAGGTCTAAAAATTTCCCCTGGTGGGAACATGGCACCTTTAAATGGGCCCTTCATATCACTAGATGGATTTAGGTCAGAGGTCATGAGTGTGGAAAGAGTGTAAATTTTAGCTCCAGATATTTGTGTCATTTCTATGTGATATATTCATGGATATTAATTGAAACTTTGCATAGTTGACTGGAATACACATAGCTACATGCATGGAATCTACCAATACAAAATAATTATTGGATATTCTGATATTTGATGGTGAAACAACAAAGACATTTGTAGCTAGTTCAGGGACCTGTTATTGTGTTTCAAAAATAAATGTCTTCAGTGCAACCTACAATATTACGAGATCGAAAACACGCCAGATCTTCAACAAGTTCATCTATATCGGATTCTGAGCGTAGCCCACATCCAAAAATGGCTAAACCTGAAAACGATGTTCTCAAAACTATCTTGGAGACTGTCGAGCAAAACAACAAAGCTTTGGTAGATATAAACATCAAATTAGATAGTGTCTCTTCTACTAACACCCAGTTGGAAGAGAGGATTAAACATTTGGAGGATACTAACACTAAATTGGTATGTACTGTAAATTTATTATGCCAAACGGTGTCTGATCACAACGTCCATTTCACTGAGCTCAAAGATGATATAAACGACATTCGTTTTCGCTCGATGAAAATGAACCTCATCTTCTTTGGTGTGCCACAACAGTTCAACAAATCTCCACGATATTATGAATCACTTATTGAGGGCGTTCTCATAAAGTGTATGAAGGTTCCTCAAGATCTAGTGTTTAACCCAGAAAACCTTGGTGGCACTATTCGTATAGACATTGCACACCCCATTGGAAAATCTGGAAAAGGCCCTAGGCCAATTGTTGTCAAATTCTCTGATAGGTCAAGCGTTGAGGCCATTTTCAAATATGTGCATAACCTAAAAGGATCCAAGATACGAGTTTCAAGACAGCTTCCGAAAGAGATGCAGTCTCGTCGTGATGCCCAATTTGCAACCTTTAAGGACTTAAAGGGGACGGTAGACAACCCAAGTGCTGTAAAGCTTGTTCAAGACAAGCTATATAATGCAAGTGGACTTGTAAAACACAACTTCTCAAAAAATCCACTTCCTTTCCCTTCAAAATTGTTGCAATCCCAACCCCCCGAACCAAGCCCTGGTGACACAGTCGATGGATTCAAGGCGTATATTTACAACATTGACAATCTTGAAAAAGCTACAGCAGCCGTGGCAGTCTTTCAAGCTTCTAGCCAAAAAGGCGTATCTCCATATGCTTACAGAATCAAAGATGATTCCAACCTTGTGGTAGGAAATGATGACTTGGGAATGATTGGGGCAAGTTGTGAGTTGGCCGATCTACTTGAGCAAGCTGAACTACAAGATGTTCTTGTTATTGTCCACAAGCCAAGTTCCAATATCATTGGACTTAACAAATATAATAGCCCAAGTCTCATAAATGCAGCAAAGAGTGCGTTGGCAAACTCTTTCCTAACTGATGCTGCCATTCTTGACACTCTGTCATAAATGGTTAATTATTTACCATTCTTTAAACAGACAGGTGTTGGACTTTTGCTTTTTTGTTTTGATTAGAGACCTAGTATTATTTTTTATGGGTAAATCAGATTGATCAGTCCCCGGTTATACAATAAGTGTATGTAGTCACCTCATACCTGTACATAAACACTGTACATGTACTTTGATTGGATTTGGCCTTCTGTTTTTTCAGAGGTTACTATTGATCTGTACAGGTTTACTGAACTGTGTAAATAGCCACTGTATATAACTATGTGATTATCTATGAAATACAAACTCTTTATAATTGGTAGTTACATGTTTTTGCGAGTTAGCAAAATATTATGGGATCTTTCAGTTCACATAATTCAAATGCTGAGATATAAGCAGTAAAACATTTACTTTGTTTTGAATTTTCAGATCAGGTTATTATCATATGAAATTGAATGAGTTTGCCTAATTTTATTTGCCTATTTTTGAACCAGCAGTACTCCATATTCTCATTCAGTTTGAAGTGAAATATGCGATATTTCTTTTTTACTCAAAGGCTTAAAACAGTTTTGCTTGACAAACCTGATTACAAGCTGTTTTCTTTTTACTGTTGAGTTCCATTTAGAGTTATGAATTCAGTTGTAAATAATTATATATCAAAGCTACTTGATGCTTATAAGCATGTGCTTCATGTATTAAATACTGTTCATGTTCTTTGCATTTTTTTTAAAAAATTGTTTCAATTGAAATGTCACATTTTTCTGGTTTTAACTTTGCCCAGCTCCTACTCTTAAAATATGTGTGCTATTCCTTTTATTGTTTGGTTGGGTCTAGTTGATTGCCTTTGGAGATCACTGAGGAAAGGTGAGGGTTAATGCCAAGTGAACAAGTCACATGGAGGGCTATCATTGGCTTATTTAATGTATATAAAGTGTATTTAAGAAATGATAGCAAACCTGACGAGTGGAAATCAAACATCAGAGCACTGAAATATGATGGTTTCATCCTTCTTATGATATCTTTTTTCATTCTGATTCTTACTTTACTGAAAATTAACATCCAAGCAGAACGTTTCTGGAAACTTCAAATTATGCTCCTATGTGTATTATATCATTCAGTTATTGGCCCGTGTCTTGTATACTGTATTTATGCTATTGCTTGGTCATCTTGCACTAAATCGTATATTCTTTTCAGTGTGAGATTCCACAGAATACTCTGTATTATGACTATTTTTCCAGGTTCACCACTTTTGATGTACCTAGTTGATTGCACATTTATATTGAAACTCAGCGGGGATATTGAATCAAATCCTGGACCTCATATTGAAAACTCTATAAATGAGTTACCAATCCTATTTTCTAACATAAATAGTCTTAAAGCAAATTACTTATCAAGATTTGAAGCCCTTAAATTTAGGGTTAAGCAACATGACATAAAAGTAATTGGTCTCTGCGAAGTGGGAAATCTCACAAAAAATGATGTGGAAAACTCCTTGATTATCAACGATTTTCAAATCCTCTATTATACTAATAAAAACCGTGGATTAATTATTTATGTTCATAACTCAATTGAATCTGAAATAATTCATGATCTTATGAATGACATTCTTGGAAACGTTTGGATAAAGCTGAAAATAAGTGGAAAATATTTTAATTATGGATTATTTTATCGGTCTCCCTCTCAGGATCAAGCAACTCGCAATACATTTTTTCAGTTGTTGTCAACAAATCTTGAGACTGCTCAGAAATTGCCTGGAACCTTAATTGTAAATGGCGATTTCAATGCTAGAAATAGTTTTTGGTGGAGTGATGATAAAACTGATAATCCTGGATTAAATCTTCAAAACTTAACATCTGACTTAAATATCATTCAACTTATAGATGAACCAACTAGAATTCGGAAGCGAGAGGAATTATTAACCAAATCATGTATTGACCTTGTTTTTACTGATGAAATCAATGTTATCTCTCATTTTAAAGTGATGGCCCCTATTGGAAATTCAGATCACTGTTCAATTTTGACAAACTTAAGGGTAAATATTCTAAAGGAACCACCTACTAAGAAAACTATTTGGAAGTACGATCATATGGACTCAAATGACTTAAATGATAGAATTATCAGCTTCAATTGGGATGAAATCCTTCTTTTGGATGATGTTGACATTGCTACTGAAAGATTCTCAAATAGCCTTTTTGATATTTTCAAAAATTGTATACCCAATTTTGAGATTAATCACAAATCTACAGATCAACCATGGTTCTCCCCTAACATCAAAAAAGAGATCAACATTCGTGACAGATTGCATCACAAATTCAAACGTTCAAATAATCCTGACTTTTTTACTAAATTTAAGACACAGAGTGATAAGGTAGTCAAATTAATTAAAGAAGCTAAACAATCGTATATTGAAAATACTTGTGAAAATATATCTATTCTTAATTCAAACTCATCAGACTATTGGGTACTTCTTAAGAAATTGCTAGGTAAATCCTTTGACACATCACTGCCTTTTTTACATTTAGAAAATCCTAAATTATCAGCTGGTACTTCTATTGAAAAGGCTGAACTTTTTCTCAAATTTTTTACCCAGAAAAATCATATTAATATTGTCCATCCAGAAGTGTTACCAGAGTTTCCTACTTTATGCAACAATAATTTATGTAGTATACAAACTAGTGAAGAAGAAGTTTTAAAATTATTGAAAGATTTAGATTTATCAAAGGGGGGTGGCAGTGATGGTATCACAAATAGGATGTTATTTTATTCTGCAAACAGTTTAGCCAGTCCTCTTTCATTATTGTTTAATAAGATATTAAATTCACATTCATTCCCAAAGGTTTGGAAAGAGGGTATCATAATACCTCTCCATAAGAAGAAAGATAAATCAAATATTGAAAACTATCGACCAATAACAATTTTAAATTCAATGTCCAAAATCTTAGAAAAAGTGCTTTACAATAGAATCTTTAATCACATGAGTCAGAATAATCTTTTCTATGACCTCCAATCTGGTTTTCTCCCTTTACATAATACCACATCTCAACTTGCCTATATTATTCATTGTATCCACGAGGAGTTAAATAATGGTAACAATGTCCGTACAATCTTTTTGGACCTTGCATCAGCATTTGATGTTGTCCCTCATCATCTTTTGCTTCATAAAATATCAGCTTATGGTATAAAAGATGACTTACTCTTGCTTTTAAAGTCCTATCTTTCTGGTAGACAGGTTAAAGTCAAGATAAATGAAAAACTTTCAAATTTGTCTGAACCAAACTTTCTAAATGCAGGTGTACCCCAGGGTAGCATCTTAGGGCCTTTGATGTTTCTTATCTATATAAATGATCTACCAACTAATTTAAAATCCAAAACGTTTATCTATGCAGATGATACTTCAATTTTTAGCCCCTATCCAAAAGATCAGCCACAAAATTGTCTTGATTTACAACAAGATCTTAACAAAATATATAACTGGGCCCAAACATGGCAAATGAACTTTAAAGCCTCAAAATCGGTTGACTTGACTTTCACTTCACCAACAACTGTTATTCAAAATGAACCAATTTTATTTTTGGGAACTAACGCAATAGATAAACAAAATACCCATAAGCACCTGGGTATCATTTTAGATCAAAAACTAACCTTTAAAGAGCATATTAACGAATTAATAAAACAGTCTCAAGCTCTGCTAAACCCTTTTAAAAGGTTGACTCATGTTTTAAGATCTAAACACTTAGAAACCATTTATAATGCCTTCATTTTGAGTCGAATTGACTATGGTGATATCTTATATTCTAGTGCTCCTGAATTATCTTTGATAAAGTTAAACAGACTTCAATATAATGCAGCTTGTTTGATAACTGGCGCTTTGCATGGCTCTAGCACTGAGAAGGTGTTAGATATTTTAAATTGGACAAAGTTACCAGATAGAAGAAAATCTCATTTATGTACTTTTCTTTTCAAAAGCAGACATAATTTAATAGCACCATATGTAAGTCAAGTTTTCAATGGTTGCAGAAATATTCCAACTCGAACTCTAAGAGCTTTCAGAGAATATAATATTCCTTTAGATATAAGTAAAAGATTTGAGAAATCTACTTTCTATGCAGCAATTGAAACTTGGAATACTTTACCTGATGATATAAGAAATTGTGAGCGAATTTCAATTTTTAAACGTAGGATCAAGGCACATTTTGAAAATTTCAATGGTACTAATTTCATAACTTATAGTAATGTTAAAAGAAAAAATGAAGTCTCATTTAATAGACTCAGAGTAGATCTTTATTTGAAAAGCCAGCTTTTTGCACATAATTTTAACAATGTACCTTCACCAGAATGTGCCTGTGGTCATCGCTCTGAAACACCAAAACACTTTTTTCTACAGTGCCCTCTATACATGAACCCAAGATGTCAACTCCTTAGAGATCTCCATATGGCGGATTGCTTAAGTGCATTTTTAGATTGTAATTCTTCTGATAAAATAGATATGCTTTTATTTGGTCACCCGGATTTGGATCATAATACTAATATTTTAATAATCAAAGCAAGTGTGTCATTTTTGCAATCCACCAAAGACCTACTGGACCCGTAACCAAACTCTACACATTAAGCACACAACTTGACCATTTTAAATAAAATAATGAATCTTTCTTTCTAAAGTAAAAATTATGAATGTAACTACATTAAGGTTTTCAGTTTGACAATAATGTTATTTTTAACCTTGTCAAACGTTATTATTGTATTATTGTATGTATAGTATATATTTGAAATAAATGATTATTAAAAAAAAAAAACTAGATGGATGGTAAGTACCAGATGAGCCTTTAAGCTAATAACACTTGAGCATGATCGTGTTGACATAGCTCTTGTTCTGATAACACAATTCTGATTATTTGAATAATACAGAACAGACTATCTCCCTAACACTGAATATATATGTGTCAGGCCCATAGCCAGGATTTGCCAAGGGGGGTTCGGTTTTCAAGAATTTCCAGGGAGGGTTCACATTTGACAATTTTGGCCCAAATATGGCTAAAATCACTTGAGAAGTGCTCAAAATGGTGAAAACTGCATGATTTTAGAGAATTTCTGGCCAGGGGGGGGGGGTCGTCCGAACTCTGCAAACCCCCCCTGGCTACGGGCCTGGGTGCGATCCAAGCATTGCATGAAGCAATGGGTACTATAGTATATGTCCATAGCCAACTTTATCTCTATGTGATATATCACGAAATAAGGAAGACTAATTTCATAAGGATTGAAATCCAGCTTGATTTATCATAATAATAAGGAAGACTAACAAATTGTAAATAAATTCATCATGCTGTCATATTCAAGGAAATCAAGCAATTTAGTTTCGGAGGAAAATTTAAAAATAATGGAGGGTCATCATGATTATTTTGTAAAGGAGACACTCATTTTACACTCCTCTAATTCAATTTCTTAAGACCAATATATTTCATTTTCAGATAATATCTGCTTTATCTGTGATTTCTCAAGAGGTCAGGTTTAGTAAATAAATAATTAAGAGACAGTGAAACCTGAATACCCAAATGGAGAACACCTTTCTTATCTAAACATCTCTAAATATTACACTTTTTCTCACTCCCATATTTATTTTTCTCATTGACTTACGTAATGACCTCTTAAAATATGAACACCTACTAATCCATACACTTTCGGCAGGTCCCATGTCCCAGAGGTGTTTGGATTTGACAGGTTTTACTGTACATAGTACATGAAGATTTCAGACAACATATTTTCTGAATGTTTCAAGTACAGTATGCTACAATCAGTCTGTGAATCAGAAATATTACAGGATGTAGGCTTGATGTGAGACAGGCAAGGCAACTACCTGCTAAAATTTTAGAGAATAGTTTTCTGATTAAAATCGACTTCACCTATTTTTGATCATGTGCTAAATTTGGCTTGCCTATTTTTGATCATTTGCTATTTGACTTACCTATTTTTGATAATTTGCTATTTGGCTTGTATATTTTTGATCATTTGCTAAATTTGATATGCCTATTTTTGATCATTTGTTAAATTAAGCTTGCCTATTTTTGATCATTTGCTAAACTTGGCCTGTATATTTTGATCATTTGCTAAATTTGATATGCCTATTTTTGATCATTTGCTATTGACTTGTATAATTTTGATCATTTGCTAAATTTGATATGCCTATTTTAGACCATTTGTTAAATTAAGCTTGCCTATTTTTGATCATTTGCTAAATTTGGCTTGTTTTGATATGCTAAATTTGCTGGGCTATTACATTTTCAAAGTTATCAAATTAAAATATTCTTACTTTTTACTGCCTTTTCTGTGTCACTTCCAAAGAGTGCCAGGTTGGAGTCTTTCCAGTCATATTTCTTGGCCTTTAACATCTGAAAATGGTACAACAGTATTTTATTGGCCATTCTATGGAGTCGGGGGTTTCATTAGCAACAGGTAACAGGCGATTTTTGCTAGTAATTATGTAGCAAAATCACTTGTTATTTTAGAATATGTTTCCATGTTATTTGAAATAGGTTTCCATGTCAAAATTACAATTTCAAATATTTTGGGCTTTTTATTTTACCAGCTGTTGGAAACTCATGAAACCCTATTCTAAAATTGCTTCTTAAAAGAGAGCTTCACTCTGAGTATCCTTTGATCTAGACTAACGTGATGAATACGGAGAACATAGTTGATAAATATCAAGCTACCCAAATACAAAATATAAGAAGGTTTACTGATTGCTCTTCGCAATCATAATTCAGAGACTGAGAAAGTAGGCGTGGTTTGAGGTGTGGCCTATATTTAAAGATGTGACACTGTGCGCTTGAATTTTTAGTATCTGAGACTTCGGAATACACCCCCCTACGACTTCCTGGGTATCAACTATGCAACATTAACGTATTATCACCATGCATGGCCTTACTGGAGTCTCTTGCCAATTCTTGGCTAGAAGTAATTTCATCTGGAACACCATGAACCATTTGAAAAAAGCTGGCTGTCGTGTTATAAATTTATTAAATATTTAAAAAATCGCCAGATAAATAAATCATAAATTAAAATGGAACTGACTGGGCTCCTTGATGAGATATTGAATGTTTTCATCAGGATTTCGTCTAAAATTAAAATAAACGGCTCTAAGAAAAATGGCGATATTCGAAAACTGGGCAAAATGTCGTTAATTGTCTGACATTAGTAACTGGCTGTAAATTCTAAGTTAGCGATCCAGAAGATGTGAACTAATACATTGATCACTTCATGTGTGTTTTGGAATTTTTGGTGGAAACTCGAAATTCAAATTGTGATGTGGAAAATGGCAAACATTTGATTTCAAATTTTATGATTACAACATGAGCCGTATATAGCAGTAAAAAAACATGCAGGGATTTATCTTTGGATGAATGCCACAATATAGTGGCCTTAGAAGAAGGTAAGCATGGCCCATGTGCTTATCGAGCAGCCCTGGTCTAACGCTTTACTTGTTTGAGCTGCCCCGGTTGGGTTGTGACAAAAGCTCACTAAGCCTGAATAACAAACCAAATACTTTTTCCTATCAAATAACAGTTGCTTCTCCAAATAGCTATGCTTCAACAACAAGAACTGTTACCAAAAATAGAATGAACTGAACATTTATTTTTCACGAAAACCAGGAAGTAACTTCGGTTCAGAATTGCAAAGTTTTGAAACATGAAAACACCGCTTATTACAATAACAGACCGGTCGAACGTCATGGTTATATATTCCCTATATGTCATTTATTACCTAAGCGCATAAAAATGGATAAATAGGTTATATTCACCTCTGCTTTTGCTAATTGCTTGCTGGACTAAGATACCGGGAAACTGCCTTCCTGTCAAATCAATTAGCACTCTTCAAAGTGGAGACTGTAAATTATCAAAAATACTCTAAACGAAACTGTTTAAATTACCGGGTAGTTATTTAAAAACTTGTATTATTTCAAAGGCATCCATAGGGATAAAGGAATTTTTCAGATAAGCCTTAATTGAGCTGTTTCCTCCTGTTCATCCTGCAATCGTTTTGATGAGTTTAAATGATGAAACATATATTCCTGCACACGTTTTCACTTGTTGAGCACTCGTCAACATTACCGTTTAATTATAATTGAGGGGTTTAACAGGGGTCCACAAAAATTTAAAAATATTAGATTTTGATATTTTTGAAGTTTACAACGGATTATCTACTTATGAATCGGATTTTGGGAAGGTTATTAGCATGATATATTGATTTTATCTGTTAAATTGAAAATAAGATCGTCTGTCTGATTATATTTTGCATTCAAGATGATTAAAAATAATTGTTCCATTAAGTTCATTTTCTTTTAACATCATCTTGTTTTTTGTTGATCCGCCAATTGTTTTGATATCTTTAAATGATAAAACATATATTCCTACATACGTTTTCACATGTTGAGCACTTGTCAACATTACCATTTACTTATTATTGAGGGGTTTGACAGGGGTCCACAAAAAATAAAAAATATTAGATTTTGATATTCTTGAAGTTTACAACAGATTATCTTCTTATGAATCGGTTTTTGGGAAGCTTATTAGCATGACGTATTGATTTTATCTTTTTAATTGAAAATAAGATAGTTTGTCTGATTATATTTTGCATTCAAATGAATGGTTCCATTTAGTTCACTTTCTTTTAACATCATCTTGTTTTTTGTTGATCCGCCAATTGTTTTGATATGTTTAAATGATAAAACATATATTACTACATACATTTTCACCTGTTGAGGACCTGTCAACATTACTGTTTACTTATTATTGAGGGGTTTAACAGGGGTCAACAAAAATATTAGATTTTGATACAACAGATTATTTACTCATTAATCGGCTTTTGGAAAGTTTATAATTATCCCAACGAACGAAGTTCAGTAGGGATATAGTGAAGCCCTCCCTCCGTCAGTCAGTCAGTCCATCTGTCCGTCTGTCAGGAAGATAACTTGAATACTGGTATACAGATTTTCTTCATTTTTGGTGAAAAGATGTATATTGGTGAATAGTTATAAGCAAAATAGAATATTTCAAGATGGCCACCAGTTTAAAAATGGCGGGAATTTTTCTCAAAAATCTTATGTTTTTCATTTTAAACTAAAATAAGAAACATTATTATTTGAAATTTTGGTAGTATATTAACATTATCTATCTATTTCACATATATCCTGGATTTTTAATCCTGACCCCCATGGGCCATAAAGGGGGGGGGGGGTTGGGAAAACACAAATTTGCATTAATTTTGAGAAGTTTTTGGAGTATAGCTTCATTATACTCAAATGAAAGACAATTTAGAGTAGATTGCAAATATTGTAGCGTTTTTCTGATTCAGGCCTAAAAAATTCAAAATGGCTGTCTAATGCGGAATTTCGCAATTATTTTCTGATCTCTTAAAAGTATGGGTATATTATACTAAAATTGAAGGAATTTCAGAGTAGATCACAATTATGGCAGTGTTTTTGGGATTTGTGCCTCTGAAAATTCAAAATATCTGACTAGAGCAGAAATTCGCCATTACTTGAAAGTATGGTTACAATGATCTAAAATATTTATTGAAGGAAAGAGTAGATGGTAAATATTACATTGTGACTGTACAGATTGATGATTTATAAAGTGTTCGTTGGGATTTGCTACTCCGTGGAGTTGCCATTTTCTAATTAGTATATAGTACATTTGCTAAATATCATATATGAATATAGCCCGAAATGGAGATACCAGTATCATCCAGAAAAATGTCAAGCTATAGTCTTCTCTAAAAGTATGAAAGTAAAAAATCCAACATTAGTCCTTGGAGATAAAAAAATTCCAATAAATAGTGA